>JAUDJH010000039.1:0-600000 GCA_036320925.1 Automeris io
GGGTGATGTGGATGTCATTCCCCAAAACAAAGAAAGATACATATCTTTTTCTAAAACATTAATAATAAATAGCCAAATTTTGAATTTAAGATTTCTTGATTCCCTAAAATTTTTACCATGTAGTCTTGAGCAATTAGCTAAAAATCTCAACGATGAACAATTTATTACTTTAAAAAATAGTTTTCCAAGAAATGAAGATTTCAGGTATGTTAGGAGAAAAGGTATTTATCCTTATGAATTTATAACATCATACGACTGTTTAAAATTAACATCTATTCCCACTAAAAATCAATTTTACAGTTCATTAACTGATTCAAATGTATCTAATGATGATTATAATCATGCACAGAATGTTTGGCAACATTTTGGTTGTCAAAATATGCTGGATTACTCTAACTTATATCTGAAAACAGATGTTATATTGTTAACTGATGTATTCGAAAACTTTAGAAATATTTGTATAACAACTTATGGATTAGATCCTGCTCATTATTATACAGCACCGGGCTTGAGCTGGGATGCTATGTTAAAATATACAAAAATAGAGTTAGAATTATTAACAGACTTTGATAAAATTGCTTTCATCAAGGCAGGTATTAGAGGGGGAGTATCACAATGCAGCAATCGTTATGCTAAAGCTAATAATAAATTTTTAGATAATTATGATGAAAATAAACCTACATCATATCTTGCTTATTTCGATGCAAATAACCTTTACGGTTGGGCTATGTCTCAATATTTACCTGAAGGAGGATTTGAATGGGTCAGTCCAAATACAAGTTTTGATATACCCGACACGTCTGAATTCGGTTTTATTTTAGAAGTAGATTTAGAGTACCCAGTTGAACTTCACGATTTACACTCTGATTTTCCACTTTGCCCTGAGAAAATATGTATAAGTAGTGATTCTAAAGAAACCAAATTAATACCAAATCTTTATAATAAGATCAGATATAAAATTCATTATAGAAATCTTAAACAGTGTCTGAATATGGGAATGAAAATAACAAAAGTTCATAGAATACTAAAATTTAGACAGAGCTCATGGCTGCAAAAATACATTGATTTAAATACAAAACGTAGAATAGAGGCAGTCTCGGATTTTGAAAAGGATTTTTATAAATTAATGAATAATTCCGTGTTTGGGAAAACTATGGAAAACATTGAAAAAAGGGTTAATGTGAAATTGTTAACGCATTGGGAAAATAACGGTAAAACTCTAGGTGTACAAGATTTGATTGCAAAACCGGAATTTCACAGTTTATCGATTTTTGCAGAAAACTTAGTTGCAGTACAATTGCGAAAAACAAAGTTGGTTCATAATAAACCCATTTATTTAGGATTTTGTATATTGGATATTTCAAAAACTCTTATGTATGACTTTCACTACAACTACATGATGAGGAAGTTTTATAATAAATTAAAATTATTGTATACTGACACAGATAGTTTAATATATCAGATTTTTACAGACAACTTTTACAATGATATTAAAACCGACCTCGTTTATCGATTTGATACATCCGATTATCCATCAGATAATACATATGGTTATCCAAAAATCAATAAAAAGAAACTAGGATTTTTCAAAGATGAAAATAATGGAAAAATTTTAAAAGAGTTTGTAGGTCTAAGATCTAAAATGTATGCATTTGACGTCGAAAATAAATTGACAGCAAAAGCAAAGGGTGTTAATAAATGTGTTACAAAAAAAATGACCATGGAAAATTATAAGACTTGTCTCTTCACTAAAAATATCCAATTTTGCAACATGTACAGATTCAAATCAATTAAACACACAATTTTCACCCAGCAAATAAACAAAAGATGTTTGTCTTATAACGACACAAAGCGTTATATTCTACCCAATAATATGGATACACTGGCGTGGGGTCATTACAAATTAAAATAGATTATAGAAAAATCTGTATGTAAATATTTCTTTGTTAATATATATTTCTATTCAATGTTCTAATTAAGTACCTTAATGTTAACTAAAATATGTATGTATTTCGATTAGTTTATGAATATAATATTTGTAAATATGTTGCTGTACACTGCTGTATTTGTATACTAGTCTTAAGATGTATCTTTTATTCAATTATTATTGTCAATAAATAGTTAATATTTGTAAATACTTTTTCTTATGTTTATTTTTTAATATGCATGTAGTAAGTGAATATATAAACCAACAATTGAACGAAATGTTTTATTTCTCTCTGTAACTCTCAAGCATTTACACACATGCAACGTGATGTTTCACTTTATTCATCCATTTACTGCAATAGTTGCAGGTCCAAGTGGCTGTGGAAAATCAAATTTTGTTACAAACTTCATTAAATATATTAATGACATATGTAGTAGGGAGTTTACACAAATTACTTGGTGCTTTGATGAAATGCAACCATTATATAACTTGCCAAATGTAAATTATCATCAAGGTATACCAGATCTTAATATGTTTGATGGGAAGAATGCAAACCTTGTAATAATTGATGATCTTATGAGAGAGTCTGATGGTCGCATTGTTGATATTTTTACCAAAGGAAGCCACCATAGAAACTTAAGTGTATTTTACATCACACAAAATTTATTTCACCAAGGTAAAGGACAAAGAGACATTTCTTTAAATTCAAATTATATTGTTTATTTTAAAAATCCCCGAGATAAAACTCAAATACGATACTTAGCACGCCAAGTATCACCAGAAAATCCAAAATTTCTTGAAGATGCCTATCGTAATGCAACTATGGAAGCACATGGGTATTTAATGATAGATCTTAAACAAAACACTGATGAAATGTGTCGAATTAAAACAAAAATATTTCCTCCAGATGTACATTGCGTTGTTTATGTCCCCACCAAAGGCTTTAAATATAGCAAGAATCAACAAATTCCTATCATTTACACATAATGCCGCGAAGTCTAAACACGCATAAAGACTTACTGAGAGCACTACATAAGCTTAAACCTAAATATAAGAAAGCTCTTTTACAATCGTGTGACGAAAAGGAAATTAACTGTATTTGTGAATGTATACATAACGTCCTCCAAGGTAAAGTGGAACTACCAGAAAAAGAGAAAAAAAAACTTAAACGATATAAATCTATACTGCGGAAATTGTTACATAAAAGTTCTAATAAAATAAGAAAAAATATTATTATTCAAAAAGGTGGTGCATTTCTACCAATAATATTGGGTTCAATTTTGAGTGGCTTAGTTAATTATTTTATGTAATAAAAATGGAGCAAGCTAAGAAAATGTTGCTCATTGAACCAAGTTTGATGGACAAACTAAAATACAACCAAGTTCCTGATAGACCCACTTCTAGATTAGATGCTGAGATGAAAAATATTTTGAATAGTAATATGGATGATAGGAAAAAATGTATTCTATATCTACAAATTTTACAAAGATATTTACACTTTACTGGAGAAGACCGTCAACCTCATGAAATACCAATAATAACTAAAAGTATTGATACTACCACTCCAGAAGTAAAAGTAAATACATCTAATAAAAGTAATTATACCGACGACAAGAGTTTAGTTACAGCTCTGCCACCAAACACTGAAGATAAAAATCAGGAGAGTACTATATCTTATGAAAAACTTCCTTACACGAAAGATCAAATTCTTAGTTTAATACCAAAAACCTATGTAAAGAAAGGTGGGTCTTTATTGGAATTGCTAACTCTAAGTACAAATAAAATTCATTGGAATGATGATGGTACAGTCATTATAGATAACGAAAAAATTCTTGGAAGTAATATAGTAGATTTGTTAAATGATGCAATTAGACCGTTAAAAAAAAGTGATCCAATAGGTTGGGAAAAGTTTGCAACAGCATTGAAGGATATTAAAGTACCGTTGACTTACGTTGGGAATCCAGCTAGAAGTGAATACATACACCGGCTTCAATTAAAGGATATTGACCAAGTATCTACAGATGAAGAGTTTAATGATAAAAAAAACAATCTAGAAAAGATAAAAAAACCTATAAGAAAAAAAAATAGTTGGGAAAAATGGACCCCATACTAGAGATAACTAAGATTTATTATGATCCATCACATCCTGCTGGTTACAGTAGTATTGAAAAATTGTCGAAAGCTATGAAAGGTAAAATGACTAAGGAAGACGTTAAAAAGTGGCTACGGTTACAAGAAACATACACGTTGCATAAACCAGTACATAGGAAATTTCCTCGAAACAAATATATTTTGTCCAACCTAAATGAACTTTGGCAGGTAGACTTAAGTGATATGAGATCTTATTCTACACATAATGACGGATTTAATTATATACTTTGTGTTATTGATGTGTTTACTAAATATGCTTATGCTAGACCTATGAAAAATAAAAATTCTGAAACAGTTAAATCATGTTTTGATAGTATTTTTAGTGAAGCTAATACCACACCAACACATATACAATCTGATAAAGGAAGTGAATTCCTTTCAAAAGATGTAAAGGGTTATTTAAAGAGTAAAAATATAAATTATTATACAACAAATAACCCTGATATTAAAGCCAGCATTGTAGAAAGATTCCAAAGGACACTAAAAATGAGAATGTGGCGTTATTTCACTCACAAAAATACCCATAGGTATATAGATATCCTACAGAACTTAATATACGCATATAACCATAGCTATCATTCTAGTATTAAGATGTGTCCTTGCGATGTAAATTTTGATAATATAATGACTGTTTGGAATAATTTGTATGACAGAGAAAAAGTTAGTCAACCTACAAATATTCCACTTCCAAAATTTCATATTGGTGACTATGTAAGAATCACCAAACACAAACATATCTTTCAAAAGGGATATGAATCCAATTGGAGTGATGAAATTTTTATTATATCTTCTATAATAGATAGATCACCGTGGGTAGTATACACATTAAAAGATTTACAAAATGAACCAATAACAGGAACTTTTTATGAGAAAGAGTTACAAAAAATATCTTATGATCCTACTTCAAGTTATAAAATAGATAAAATTATCGGTTCCCGCTATTCCGGTAACAGAAAGCAAGTGTTGGTCAAGTGGAAAGGTTATCCGGATAAATTTAATAGTTGGATATTGGCTTCTAGTTTAAAGAAAATATGATGAAGGAAAGTTTTTATTTAACATTGTTGAGTAATAGCTCCATGGAATACTTCCCAGAAAATACGACAACCCAGTTTTCAACCAAATTACCGAAACCTATTATACTTGAAGGTAGATGGTCTGTTGGTGTCGTTGAATTTCAATATCCATGCACGATGTTTACAGTTCAGGAACATGAAAATATTGTTTATATAACAAAATGGGCTGTAATGCCCCATGAGGATAAACCTTCACTAATATACTACAAACATTATATACCAGCCACCAACTATGATGATATTAATCAAATTTTAACAGCATTAAACAGCATTGATGATAAAGTTATATTTCGATATGATGAAATTTCAAAGTTTGTATCTGTAACTGTAATGGATGAATCAATAAGATCAGTTACGTTAGCACCTAGCTTAAGTCTTCAACTAGGATTTGAACCAACTAGAAACTTAGCACACAGGGGTGGTTTTGGAAAATGTTCAGCGAATTTACATCTAGGGCTACCATCCCAGTTATTTGTTTATAGTGATATTATTGAACCGCAAATTGTTGGGGATGTGATGACACAATTATTAAGAATAATACCACTAGACCCTTCAAAATACATATATGGAGCTAATAAAATGCATGTTTTCTCACCACCTCACTACATACCTGTTATGCGCAGGGAGTTTGACACGATTGAAATAAATATAAGATCAGGCACAGGACAAAAAATACCATTCCAGTTTGGGACATTGTGTATTAAACTCCACTTTATGAAACTATAATGTATTCCAAAGAATATAATGAAATTTGTCCTTATGAGCACTATTATTCACATCAAGCTGGTCACGGTATTGGTGTGATTTATCGAGGAGCACCGTATCAGCGTGGACATGGAATTGGTAGTTTTTTAGGAGGCTTATTTAGATCTGTTTTACCATTGCTCTCTAGTGGTGCTAAAGTAGTGGGTAAAGAGGCTTTAAATGCCGGTGTGGGTCTATTATCGGATATGGTTAATGCACGCCCCATGGAAGATTCAATAAGAACTAGATTGAAAGAGGCCAGCTCAAATTTACACAAAAAAGCTCAAGATAAAATTAATCGAATTAACATGTCCGGTTCAGGATATATAAAAAAGAGGAACCGTTTGAATTCTCTCATTTCAGCACCGAATGTCAAGGTGAAAGGTATCAAAAAATCAAAGTCAAGTCATACTAAAATCAAAGACATATTTTCATAAAATGTCATTTCTACATAACAAATCATGTGAGTGCATTAAATCAGAGTTAGATTTATTTGCATTACCCTCAACACAAACTAGTATAGAAAATGGAATATGGATACATTATAAACCTATATCATCTCTAGCTGATGATGGGCCCCTCGAATTTCAAGTACCAGGAACTGGTGAAGATTATATAGATCTGTCTCATACTTTGATTCATATAAAAGCCAGGATATTGCATCAAGATTCCTCTAAGGTAGCTGCCTCAACGGTAGTGGCTCCGGTTAATAATTGGTTGCATTCAATCTTCAGTCAACTTGATGTCTATTTAAATCAAAAACTTATATCACCTCCAAATAATACATATGCGTATCGTGCCTACATGGAAACTTTGTTGAATTATGCTAAACCAGCTAAAGAATCTCATCTTACGTGTGGCCTTTGGTATGAAGATACAGCCAACAAAATGAATGAAACCGGCGAGGAAAATGGAGGATTTGTTAAAAGACAAAAATTAGCTTCTGAAAGTCAAGAAATTGAAATGATTGGACACTTACATGGCGATATATTTAACCAAGAAAAGTTCTTGATCAATGGTGTAGAAATGTCAGTTAAATTAGTTCGCTCTAGAGAAACATTTAACTTAATGGCCCCTTCAAGTGATTCAAAGTTTAAAGTATGCATTACAGATGCAACACTTATCGTTCGTAAAGCACGAATCAATCCAACTGTTTTACTTGCACATCAAAAAGCATTGGCTTTTTCTACAGCAAAATATCCCGTCACTCGAGCTGAAGTGAAAGTTTTAACTATACCATCTGGGATTCAAGGCAAAACACTTGACAACATTTTTTTGGGGCAAGTCCCAAAAAGATGTATTATTGGGTTTGTTGATAACGGGGCATTTAACGGTAATCTCACTAAAAATCCATTTAATTTCGAAAATTACAACATTAACACATTTTGTTTATATATTGATGGTCAACAAATACCTTCGAAAGCTTTACAACCTTCGTTTGAAAACCATATTTTCACCACGGCTTATCATACATTATTTTCGGGTACGGGTATACATTTTTTAAATGAAGGGAATGGAATTTCGAGAGAACAATATTCGAACGGTTACTGTTTGTTAGCTTTTGATTTAACTCCGGATTTATCAGCCAACTCTTCAGGTCATTGGAATCTTATAAGACATGGCACTGTAAGATTAGAAGTTCGATTTGAGTCAACGCTTGTACAAACTATTAACTGTATTGTTTACGCCGAATTTGATAATGTTATTGAGATAGATAAAAACCGCAATGTATCCGTCGATTATAATAGTTGAATATATATATATTGTAAAAATATTAACTTTGTAATATTTGTATGTATCTCTTTGTGTGTACATTTTTGAATAAATTAATTAAAATGAACTTACTTTGTATTATTTTTAATAATCACCCTTTCGATATATAATAAGTTACTGTAATTACAATCGCACACATGTTTGCGATCTCTGGGGTTGGAAAGTTGTATTTTTAAATAAATATGAATACAATAGAACTACAGAAATATTTGAACGAAATACATCCAAGTTTGCGGTATAATGTGTATGCTGCAAATAGATTACCGATATACATGGAAACTCCTACTTATTTAATTAGTAATTTGGACCCCGATACAAAACCTGGATCACATTGGGTTGCACTACATATAGACAAAAATGGTTTTGGTGAATTTTTCGACTCCTATGGACGACCACCTTCTGGATATCACTATGCATTCTTAAAGAGAAATAGCCACCGATGGAGTTTCAATAAAAAAATATTGCAAAACAATTGGACTTCAGTATGTGGTCAATACTGTTTAATGTATTTGTACTACAAGTTGCACAACTGTACAATGAATTACTTTATTAATCAATTTGACATCGATACCATGTACAATGATATGTTATTATGGAATTTGTTTAATTACTGTTTTAAAATAAATGAATATGACTAATGAAGGAATGTAGACGGCTTTTTATTATACATAGAAAAAGTACCTGAGACCCCCCCCACCGTAACACAACAATAGCGTTCGAGCCGAACAATAGACGACCCTTGCTCGGATGATCCATTGTTAATTGTACCCCATTGCTTTTGTATTATTATAGGCTAGTTAATGTTATGCTATCTCTGAAACGGTTAAAGCTACGCAATTTTAAATACTTGCATTCGATTCAGCGACCCTGAAAACCTTTTTTTTTTTTTTTTTTTTTTTTTTTTTTTTTTTTTTTTAGGGTTGCCGCCGTGATCAGTGAGCTAGAACCTGTGAATCCCTACTACTTATATCCATGAATAAATTGCACGAATCACAGGTCATACTTCTGAAACGGGAGTAGATCACTAGAGGAAATAAAACATACAAAAAAAACCATTTGTCTGCGGTGTGTGAGTGAGAGTAAAATAATTCCAAATTCATGAGAAAGAATAATTTTTATATATGATGAGCTAAACATTACATTTGCTGCAGAGGCACAATTGTAACACGTGAATTATATATTGTAATTCTTTCTGGATAAACAGAAACGTAACAAACAATATATTTAAAAAAGCAAATGATGATGATGATGTCCTAGCCGGTTTCGGCCACGGCGACTGTTTTAAAAACCGATTAAGAAATTCGAGGTCCAGTTTTCGGAAACAGTCAATTGCGCAAGAGATATTTAAGTGCATAACTGGACGCGCAGCCAGAAAAGCACTCTCTCGTCCGAGCTCCCTCAGGCCCGATGGAAAGGAGAACCAGTACGATCGGGAGGGAGCAGGATGCAGGTTTGGTCGAGTTTTCCTTCTCTGCACACCTGGTAGAATTGCGGTGTTCAAGAGATACCTTAGTCGCCTTTTACGACACCTCGGCAAGAAGAGGGGGGTGCTATTCTATTCTGCCGGCAGCCACCACGGCTTAAAAAAAGCAAATATAATTATTACAGTAATATGAATTTGATGTTCATAAAACGTAGGGCAAGTATTGCTTTTATACTTGAATCAGATGAACGCAACTGTGAACTACCATGCCCTAAATAGTTCTATCTGGAATAAACCTATTGGTCTTTACATAAAACAAAAAATTATATATTTACTTTGCACTCAGTGTATCACAAACACGCCAGTGGCGTCGCGTACGCGCCAAATAAACAAGATGGCCGATCGACGCGATCTCAGATGCAAATGGCGGTCGCAAAAGCGCCGCCGGCACATTTAACTGTCGCACAGTCCGCTGATGTTGATTCCCTCAAACAGAATCATTTTTGTTCTATTTACCGGTGTGTTTTGTGCTACGATTGTCCTCAAATAGGACTTTAAATAATTTGAAATGTTTTGTAGACGTAATAAGCTATTTGACGTGCTTACTTGTCCCATATATGGTAATGAGAATGGTCCGATATCTAGTTGCGAGAAGCTTCCTTTGATTTAATTGTCTGTATATCTGAGTCCATAAAAATGCGATTAAGATCTCTTTCAGAACATGTATATTATTTTTTATATATTGTATAATAATAACATTTATAGACAGTACACATTCTTCAAGTCCCAAACTAAGCTTTTGTTTGTATTTTGGGTACTAGACAAAGATGTACAACCATTACTCGTTATAAATGAATCTACCCATCACATAAAGTGTTGCTGCTACCGGGACTAAAATCTAACATTGTACATTTTTCGGCGGTGGGCCAAAAACTATTATCCGTTCCTCTCCCTAGTCCTTTCACCTTTGTTTCTCAATTATATGGATTAATCCAATGAAAAAAAGTTTCACAAGATAATCTTTAAGTTTTGAACTCTGTACAAATATAAATATTATTTATCGCATAGGAAGCGAAATATTCATGAAAAACGAACTTTGCCCTTGCATAAATTTAGGTGTGGCAGCAATATCTCATGAGACTTCAGAGTTAACATTTAAAACGTCAAAACCAAGACTTACACAAAATTCCAACATTGTTTTGGAATTGCGAGATCGATAGATCTTTTTAGATATTATTTTTTACGGCTCGGGGCGCGGGCCCCGGTTTGTCCTTAAAGATCCGAACCTGCTTTGGTTTGCGAATTGGTCTCCCGGTGATCGTTTTCCTTTGGTTTTATATTGTTTTTTTTTTTAAAGCCGTGAAGAAATTTTAGGAAAGTATCTCGGCTCGAGTAATTAAGTAATCGAGTCTCGAAAGTCGTATGCGATTTTTGATTTGCACTGTACTTTCTATCAGAAATGATGAAGTCACTACCCTATATTGGAATTAAAAAAAAAAAAGGAATAAACATCTCAGTTTTAACAATAATTTATTTCAACCTATAACATTGGAATATTTCTTGACTATATCTCTGTAGAAATCGAAAACGAGGTCACTGGCTGATCTGCACCTTTCCAGAGCTTCCTTGTAAGCGTCTTCACTAAAGCTCCCGTCGGTGAACACTGGAAAATATACATTTTTAAAATCGAACCTTCCACAAACTTTACACCGATAAATGAAAGAATTTATATTAATAATAATTAATATTAGAAATCAACTGGATAATGTATGTAGTTATTAGGAAATCGATTGCTCAAATCAGTTCGAGACCACAGTAATTAAACAAGTCCAAAAACAGTAGTGCGTATGATTTTCCACCGGGCATGCAAATTTTTAGCAAAAATGTAACGTAAACGCAAAATTTTAAATACTTTTATTTAGAATTTGTTATAATTACAATTTTTAGCCCTGACATTATTTTAATATAAAATAATAATTATAAATATCAATTAAGTTGAATAAATATAATTATTAAAGTCCTTTGTTCACAAAAAGCACTGCTTTTAATTGTGGAGAAAGCTGAAAGTTATGTATGTGACCGAACATACGACTTCTATGGCGTGACTATTCAAATTTTACTCTGCTTTCCGTAAGCGGAACTGTGTCCGCGAAATAATTATTATATATTAACAAACGTTATATTTGTGTCACCGGAACGATAGATGGCGTAAAAATGTAATATATTTATTTTATTTTATAATATTATATTGATATAAATGTTTCCTTTTTTGTATTCAACTTTTAGTGGTTTAACCAAGACTTATTTATTGTAAGGTATGCATTGCTTTTATACATATATGGGATGAACCTCACTGAAAAACAACCAGTGACTCACTTCGGCCTCACGCATTTCAGTTGCCTTGCTAAAGAGATCTAGTCGTGATATATGTGGGCGGTATAGCCACGGTGATTATCAAAAGATTCTCGTGGGAGTGGCTACCGGTTTTGGACTACACTATACTTTCCATCAAATGTGCAGTAGTCGCTTTATCGAGCCAGTATAAAAAATATACTAACCAGTAACAAGACTCTTATCTCGGCTGTCAAATACGAAGTTCATAACAGCTGATGCTGCTTCCAGCTGTGGTTGTGAGGGGTCCAATTCTATATTTCCCTGTTGGTTTATCATGCACGATACCGCAGCGAAAACGCAGCGCATCGCAACTCCCGAGTTCAGTAAAGCTAGGCACGTGCAGTTCACACAGCTAGCTAGGAGCTGCAAAAACGAGATTTTTTAGGTTTTCGTACTTCCAAAGGAAAAACAGTACCCTAATATAATCATTTTGTTCTCTGTCAGTCAGTCAAGACCATTATTCTCTAGAACGGGTGGATCAAGTTGAAATAACAAATATTCAGGTCTACAAACTCTTGGTAGGCTTGAACAAATTATACTCTAAATCATGATGTATTTTTAATCATTTATGGCCTTTTTGCAAGGGGATTGACACATACAGTATATTGTCTTAGAAAAAAACTTGTAGCGTGCACTCTGCCGGCCCACTCTCGCGGCCGCCGTAATGGTTGGACGGACCGCTTGCGCGCCGGCCGCGGTGGACGGTGGAAGGGTAATCGTGTGACGGCTAAGTGATCGACCGCTCGTCGTAATACGTAGCTCTCTAGTTCAATAGATATTTTCTACAGTTTTGTTTGTTTAATTTTAAGTTTTGGACAATAAACGTTTCGTGATGGACTAATCGTGTTTTTTACTGCCTGTGAACATTATAAACTATTATTAATAATAATATATTTACTAACAATTACACACACTGACCTGGTCCCAAATTAAGCTTGCGCTTGTACTATGGGTACTAGACAAAGATACATACTTAAATACATATATACAACCATGACTCGTGACAAACTCATCTGCTCATCACAGAAACGTTTACCACTACCAGGACTCGAACCTAGGACCTTAGCATCGTACGTAGGGTCACTACAAACTGCGCTATCAGGCCGTCAAAGAATCAAATACAGAAACGTCAAATACGTCCGTGTTAGAATTACAAAGATGATGAAAATAATATCAAAACCCATTTACCATCATCATCCTGCATATGGTGAGCTGAGTGATTTTAGAGATTGATAGGACTCAGGACACATGGATATTAACCTTTACATGGTGAGTAGAGATACATTGGAGGTGGTAATCTCTCTGCGCTATGTTACACTCAATATGACCAGTAGAGCAGCTGATCACCGTTCTCAGGGAACTTACATATGATATTTGAATTAGACACCATGCGGTTGTCCACACAATATTTTCCTTCACCAGTGATCATGCGGTGCCTAAATCAATACACAATCATACGTAACCTAGAGGTATATGCGCTGATTCAAACCAAATGCCCTATATAGCCCTCCATCGCATGCTGAGTGACCTTAAACTGATGAACCAGCCCAACCATTATTGTCCACGTCCCAGCTTCTTACGTTACAACTGGTAGGATTTCAGTACAGTATATTATAACTGCTTACCTGGGAGTCCTATTACAGGACTTCCCACAGACATAGGTTTGAGCACAAATTTTTGAAACCTAGGTTTTGAAAAACCTGATATTCTCTAAATCTAATTGGAAAAACTTTTATTTTTTTGGAATTACTTGTATGACTCCAATTAGTTTTATCAATTAAATATATTTGAATTGTATTGCAACTGTTCTATTTGAAATAATATGAAGGACTTTTTACAGTGTCCTGTGATGGGATGCATTAACAGACAAGAGGATAATACATAAGTATACATTTTAACAATAAATATACCGATTTTTAGTATAAACATATGAACAGTTAACTGTGATAAATAATAGCTGAGAAGCTTATTCATAATATGCTTAAGCCTCAGCTGGTGTGTTTAACTATCAAATAGCATTCATCACATCATAATGATAGACCAAACTCTGATTTTGATGTGATGAATGACTGATTTGTCTGTTGATTGTTTGTCTATGAGTTGTGATTTCATTATATCTTTCTATAAATTTTGTAGTTCAGAAAATATAGTCGAAAAACATGCTATATCCTTTCAGATATGAGCTGAAATATATTAGTAGCTGTTTTCACTGATACAATAAACGAATTATAATATTAAAATCTATTATTACTCCTCCGAAGTCCTCCAGTTCTTGCACAGTGACTGTTATACCTGTGCGAGGGTACAAGATACCCAGTATCACCATCTCGCATGTTTGCCTGATGATATTCTCTTTGTACCTGAAGAAAGATAATGGCTTATTTACTTACCAGGTTGTAATGCGGTCTCTGTGTCTACTGTAGATATAGTGAAGTTTAAATACAATAAAGTCAAATATGCTTCCAGCGAGGATATTTCCACAATCTTATGGCTTAGAAAGCTTTAAGAGAAAAGTGAATTGAGACTGGTTGGGTAGACACAATCTATCATTGGAAACATCTTCCGCTTCCATCAGATGTGGTTGAAGTCAAATGCCTACGACGAATTAACCCTTCAATTCCCAGTGTCACTTGTAGGTGACAGTAGTATAATATTTTTTTTATAGGGCATAATAAATTATTTTTTAATTCTATCATTATTACAGCAAAGTTGAAGAGTAAAACTATTCAGGTATTTTTTCACAATGCCCAGTATCATCTGTATGACACCTTCCTAAAAAAAAGAGTGTTTTTTTTTTAATTTGGTTTTGTCTTCGCTGAATGTATCTAAATTATTTTAGTAAAAGAGAAATACAAAATTAACAGTGACATAGACATGGGAATAGAAGAGTTAATAAAAAGAAGTAAATTTTGGATCTTGGTGACCTTACTGTCCTTTAATTGAAGTTACTTTTTAGAAGTTTATTCTTGATTGTTTATGTTTTTAAATAGCCAAATTTACTAAAATACAGTTAATATGCTTCAATATTTTAGTTTTTTTTTTTCAAATATAAGACAACATTTCTATGTAAAGTTCATGAAAATATGTCAACTAAATCTAATCACCCTACTGTAAACATTTCATCCATGTACCCTGCATATTTTGGAAAATTATGGCACGCCTGTATTTCATGCTGAAACTAATTATTTTCTTTACCTTTGTCAAGAAGGGTTTATTCTACTGACATCAATATCATTTCTATTTTACTTACTCAATAAATGTTATATCGACATGTAAAAGAAACAAAATACGGAAATATTATATACTAACCTATCTTTGAGTGATGGTCTACCATTTTTACTGCTGAACAATACCTCAAGAGTAGCTTTTTCAATGCTTTGAATTTGCATTTTGATATCTAGGGGCCCATTTACACTAACCAATACTACTGTTTCACCTGTAAATATCAATATACAACCGATTTACATCGATTTCTGAACGGAAATTCCAGGACGTATTCTAGTGTCTCCTTATTATAGTATTATAGAAAAAGTACTAAATCTATTCAAAGTAATCAGATCCATACAAATTATTACAAATTCCTTCAAATTTTCAAGTTTGTTTATTTGAAATTGCATGTAAAACGTGCTCGTTTAGAAAGAGTTCATACCTTGTGATAATAATGCTGATCCATCCGATTTACTCAGATAATTTAACTCACATTTCATCGGTTTAAGTTGAACATCCATTTCTGTTACACCCATTGCTAACAAATTAAATACAGTAATATAGTTTCAACTACTTTTGTAAATATTTACATGCACGAAATTTAAAATAAGCATTTGACACTTGTCAGTATGCATACCCGCAGCAAGAAAATCTCCCTACAAATATATTTCCATGTAAGAAAGCCAAAAATAAGAGAAAAAAAAAAAATTGTTTGTGCCGGTCATAGGTTTATAGACTCAGCAGGTAATAGTCGAAAACCGTACAACTGTAATGTGTTTAATTAAGATTGTACTGTTATATACTTTAGTAATATTTCTTATTTGCATAATGAATGTAATTACATTTTACCCATCTCTGTTTTATGCATAAAGATTTTGGTTATTGCTTTTTTTTGTTAATGTATAAAATATAGCGATTTCTAGAAATAAATAAATATACACTCACATACACATTCACACTCGAATACAATTTTTTTTTCAATATTGACATAAATGATTAAAATAAGTATGACATTTAATTAAGTGTATAATAAAAAAGACAACAAAACGTAAATCGAAAGACGTCATGGAGACGTCAACGATTTTAAACATGTCAAAATGATCTAGTTCTTATTGTATACTGCTGTCTTTTTCTTATTTTCCGTAAAATCCGTACGTAGAACAAAGATAGTCTAGTATATCATACATCATAATAAAAATTAAAATACATAAAATAAATCGTGTAATAATAGTAATTAAAATTTTCAATAATACATTGTGAAATGATAAAATAACATAAAAATGAAGACGAGATTTAACACTTACGATATCATATGCATGGTCACCGAATTGCAAAAGTGAGTAAAATATATTTGAAAATATTAAATTTTTGCTGCTTTTTTACGTTTGTATACTGACAAATATTTCACGAAAACTACAAGAATGTCTCTTATGAAAACTCATATTCATTAATATGTATTTTAATATATTGAATAATATTGTATACTTATGGAATCGTTTTCGCAACCGGTGACGAAAATTTTGCTCGAAGGTTATGTTGAGATGTAATTGTAATTAGAAAAGTTACAGACAGAATCTGGGATGTATCCACCAATTTATATGAACGAATGCTACTAAATTATAACTAACTAATATTTCAGATTGGTGGGCATGAGAGTAAACCAAGTGTATGATATAGATAACCGTACCTATGTAATCAGGCTGCAGAGGTCTGAAGAGAAATCCATACTTTTATTAGAATCAGGCAA
Organism: Automeris io; assembly: GCA_036320925.1. Taxonomy (NCBI): domain Eukaryota; kingdom Metazoa; phylum Arthropoda; class Insecta; order Lepidoptera; family Saturniidae; genus Automeris; species Automeris io. The sequence goes on from JAUDJH010000039.1 coordinate 16,440, forward strand.
TAGGTTTCACACAACACACTTCGAATGGCCTAAAAATGTTGCACCATCTGGATTTACTATGAAGGTATTTCTCTAAGCCTTAAGGGAAGAGTTTTGAAGTTATTTATTTACTACCTGACTTTGCAAAATTTTTACCTTGTTCATTCTATGAAGTCCCTTATAAACAATTCTTTTTACATAAATTACCATATTTAGTAAAAAAAGAGAAATTTAATATTTATCTATTAAGGTACTAAATTACTATTAAAACAAACTAGAATAAAAAAAAACATTAAATAATTGTTTCACAAACAAAACCAATGTATTCTGTCCTGATGGACTCCTAAAAATGAACAAGGTGTAACAGTTAGTGACTATTGTGTTAACTTGTATTTAAAGCTACTTCCTTTCTTCCTTCAATGCCCTCTCTCCCCTCCCTCCCTTCTCTTTTTTCCTTTTGCTGTCCCCTCCTAACTTATTCCTTACTATTACATCAATTAATCAAATATTAAATCCACATTTGTTTCCCTAACTTAAAATAATAGTAATTTCTCAATTGTAAATTGTATCCCATATTTTAACCCCTTCAAGATATATTTTTGAAATGAAAAGTTGCATATGTCTGTCTCCAAGATCGAATAATCTATTTATACGTTAAAATTCATCAAAGTCATGTCAGTTGTTTTGATGAGAAAATGGTACAAACAAACATACACATTTTCAAATTCACTGTATTAATAAGGAAATAAGTATATTTAGTAAGATTTGTTTTATTTACACAGACAGTTGAAAGAACTGATAAGTGCCCATATCTTGGTATTCCCCTATTTTTAATTATTCCTTTTAGTGACTGAGAAAATATTACTCATTTCTTGAACATAGAGATTGGTGGTAATGTTTTTTTTTTGTACTGATTCTACAAATGGTCTACACTAAACCTGATAGAAAGTATAGTGCAGACTATGAAAGCCACCAAACATTATGAAATAATCCATTGATAGTCTTTGCCGTGCCAGCCTGCACATACCATGATAGAATGCCTCTAGGTATATGAACAACGGGATATACACAGCTGATCAACAGAAATGACAGGCTGCACTGGTTTACCATGATGGTCTTTGCATTTGTGTACTATGCTTAGACTCAGTTGGACAATAACTCTCAACCTTGCTTGAACCCCTTCCCTCTCAATCTCCCTGCACTCTAACAACACCTTAATCCTCTCCTCAATCACCACCCTAAAATCCCCATCAATTAAATACCTTCCCCATTCCCTTCTACCATAGAAATTGATTGATTGGTTGGGGGAGATTAATTCCTCTCTCAATCTGTCCAAATACTTTGTAGAGGGCATTTCTTTTTTATTGATACAGCTAAGAAAACACCTGAAGAATAAAAGATTGGAAAAACTGACTCAGCTGGGCGTGGATCGTGTGGTAGACTTGCAGTTTGGTAGCGGGGAAGCTGCATATCATGTGATATTGGAGTTGTATGACAGAGGAAATATAGTGCTTACAGATTATGAGTGGATCACATTAAATGTGTTAAGGCCACACGTGGAGGGCGATAAAGTCAGGTAAATATTGTTCTTAGGTAGGCTGAAATGTTGGAGGGGTGGGCTCTTTACTCTTACCCTTCCTAGAGAAGTAGCCTAAACAAGGCTTTCGCTCCTTGGGTTTCTGAATGAATTAGGTTTTCCCAGGCCCGGGTGAAGCAGTTAGAGAGACACCCCGGCGGTTTTTAGTTAGTAGGAGTCTGGCACAACGGGGTCTCTGCCCTCACAACGCCCCTGATGGTCCTATGCAGGGTTTCCCCCCAAGATACCAAAAAAAAGTAAGCTGAAGAGGTAGTGGGCTGGTCATATTTTCTGAAGAATCAATAACTGCTGTAGTAGACGTGTTCTTAAGTGGAGACTACACCTCGATAAGTGTGGTGTAGGACTCCCTCTGTCTAGGTAGAGGGATGTAATGCGCAAAATGGTAGGCAATTATTAGATGACAAGAGCTGATTATTTGCTGTTGGTCGAGAAAGTCTTTTAAAAATTAACCAGGTGAAGAATGCTACTTAAGGTGCTCAGCCAATGAGTTATGAGCTGGCCACCCAACTCATAACTCGTTGGTTACCCTTGCTACTATGGCAAGTCGATCCCTGTGAGTACGATCCTCGAATTGTATGGCTAGTCAGAGAAATAACCTAAAAGTGATCAATCCTTTTAAAACGACTGCCTTGAGAAAAAATGCCAAAAGAAACTCAACGCTACATCCGAGTGGACTGATACGGAGTATTGCTCTGGTGTTCATTGCACCACCTTTCAGTATATAATTTGATGTAATTATTGACAGGTTTGCAGTGAAAGAGAAATATCCTCTAGACCGTGCTAAAATCAATTACAAAGCCCCATCAGAAGATATGCTGAAGGAAATAATATCTAGAAGTAAACCTGGGGACAATCTTAAGAAAATTCTTAATCCTAATGTTGGTAAGAAACTGAAATACAATCAAATTAGCTCATATTCCTTGACCTTTGTTATGTCTTCTACCATTACGCCGATTCTCTACATTAGTAGGCAGAATGAATGAAATGCCACTTCCACTATAGAGAATAAAATTAATCTTGTAAAAATAGGTCTTTGTTAAAGTATTTTATACTGATTTCACAAAGTGACTACAACGCACTTGATAGAAACCACAGTGTAATAAAAGAACAGCGGTGATCACCAAAGGATGTATCTATACATTTTGGCGCGGTTTTCCTGCCGTCCCCCATATACCACAACTGAAGGTCTCTAAGTAAAAAAAAGGATGTTGCACTTAAAAGCAAGGGGTTGAGTAGTTGACAGAATATAAACCGAGTCACTATGACGGTTTTACACTTGGTGTACTGTGGTTACCATCCAGTTCGGACATAACCCTACCATCTTTTTCGCCACTTTAACATTCATTATAATAATACCTCGCTATACGCGAGGGATACGTTCCGGAAAAAATCGCGTTAACTGAAATTCGCGTATATCGAGGTTTAAGAATAAACATAGTTGAAATTTAATATGTACAAAAAAATTCGAATAATTTTTATGAATAACTTTAATTCTAAGGACACTTAATGCAATACATACTATTAATTATTTTTTACGGAAAAATAAGTCTATTTGTCTTTTGGGTAGCGTTTTTTTTTACGTTCTTAACACCCAACACTGTTTTTAATTATTTGACACAAGGTGAAGACAGGGTCATCATTATTGTCTATACTCTGCAATATGTACAAACCTGAATAAATTTTTGAAAGAGTAAAATTGAGCGCGAAATAGTGAAACCGCGTATAAGGGGGACGCATAAAGCGGGGTATTTCTGTATGCCCTTCATGCATGTTCGTCTATTTTGTTTACTCCTACCCCTTATTATTATAATAATATTATATCGTCACGCTATATCCCGTTCGGGGTAGGCAGAGATATGGTAGTGGCTGTAACCACTTTGTACTTATATGTCGTGCTTACCAGTAGCGCAGCTGAACGTCGTTCTCATTACTAACACTAGTACACATGTAATTATTATTACATGCCTTGCGGGCTTCCTCATGATGTTTTCCTCCACCGGTGATCATTTGGTGCCTAAATTCGAACTTAATCTGGATAAAACCCAGAGGAATGACCTCACGTTTCCACGCTTGGATTCCGGCTCATTATCCAATAGGAAGAGGGTTTGTTTGCTGTTTCTAGTGTATTTTAAATAAGAGATATATATGTTCAAACTAGAGTATGGTGCAGCAATTATTGACCATGTTCTGTTGGAGAACGGTCTGACGGGTAATATGAAGATTTCCAAAGAATCAGGCAAGGGTTTCATTCTGGAAGAACATTTGGAAAAGTTAATGACAGCGTTGAAGCAAGCGGAACAGTTGCTGGATGCAGCTAAAACTGAAGTTGCGAAGGTAAGCATGGAATAACTTTTATATCTCTATATTTTTACACTTATGTGTAAACCGGTATTGGTATACAAATCAGAGAATTGTAGTTTTAGTTGTGGATATTTTTTTTATTTATGAAATTCGTATAATTTCGGGTAGTTTTAGCTATGAATTTATAAACTAAAGACTGACACAGTTTTCAACAAAAATTACATTAATATCTCCATTTTCTTTTCTTTTTTTTTGGGCCGCTGTGATGTCAGCTCCCCGTTGCGTCAGACTCCTGCTTACTAAAAACCTTGGAAAATTCTTCCAGTTACTCCACCCGGCCTTGAGAGCCTGTAAAGAGCCTGTGGCATACGCTAAAAGCCTACCCCTCCAAACCTTTCTGTCAGGTGATGCGCCTGAGACTGCGCCGCCTCCCTCTCAACTGTCCCTCCCTCCCTCTCACCTGTCCCTCCCTCTCACCTGTCCCTCCCTCTCACCTGTCCCTCCCTCCCTCTCACCTGTCCCTCCCTCCCTCTCATCTGTCCCTCCCTTCCTCTCACCTGTCCCTCCCTCCCTCTCATCTGACCCTCCCTCAAGTTTACTGCCCGCTCTTACTAGTCTCCTCTCCCCTCCCCACTTTGCACAAACAAGATAATGATAGCCAAATGAAAGGGTTTATTTATTGCTGTAAAAAATTTGACTAATTTTGTAACATTTTGCCGATAGGTCACGCTTGAATATAATTTTAAAATTTTCAAACAAAAAGAGGTTAAATTCATAAAACCGTATTATTGTGTTTGTAGTTTAGGATATATCCATAGAGCCCTAAAAATACACAATTTTAAGGATATATTTATATATGTATACAAAACTTGATACCCAGGGCTATGTGACTCAGAAGAAGGAAGAACGACCCAAACCTGAAGCGGAGGCTCCGGATTTCCTCATGACCAATGTGGAGTTTCATCCCATGCTGTTCAACCAGCACAAACAGCTCCCCTATGTAGAATACGAAACGTTCGACAGAGCTGTCGATGAATTTTTCAGCGCTTTAGAAGGACAGAAAATTGATATGAAGGTAAGTGTAGTCAGAGGTGGGTATAATGTAATCTGATTAATGATTAACGATTACAAAATGTAGTCAGAATTTTAATTTTATAGCTCTGTAATCATTATTAAATCTATTTAAAACATTAAAAAGTCATGAATATGTATACAATCTGGGATTCCGTAGTGTTTAAAACATAGATGAGCAAAATTCAGGTTATAGCATGTAGACGCCGCCCGATACGTAATTGTCGCCCTAAGGGACAATAGGGTGTTACGAGATGTGCGGTGTAAGAGGATGCGCGCGCGCACGGGATATTTGCGAGCGGTCGACTACTGAGACACAAGGCTAGAGTACGTGCGTGCGCGTCGCACTTCGGTGTGCCTTAAAGTCCAAATAAACAGTAAAACGCCGAAATCCGTGTCTTTCTACAACCACACCCACGACCACGGGTCATAAGGTATATTAATGGTGAAAAACGCAAAATATAATCGCAATAATTTTTATTAATCTGATTACATTTTGCCCATCTATGAGTGTAGTGTGTGTGATGGTAACCACTTACCATGAGATGGACCCGCAGCCTGTTTGTCGACAAAAAAATCACGGAGAGAAATGAGTGGATGCATAAAATTAATTTTCAGACGGTACAGTTGGAACGTGAGGCTATGAAGAAGCTACAAAACGTGAAGAAAGACCACGAGAAGCGAGTGAGTGAGCTGGAGAAGATTCAAGTGTCGGACGTGAGGGCGGCTGAGCTCATCACACGTAACGAGGAACTAGTTGAAAGGGCTCGCTTGGCCATACAAGCGGCTATTGCCAATCAGGTCAGTGGAAATGTAAACATTATAAATACTCTAATGGGGTCTTACGCGTGCAGAAACTTATTTTCGCTTTATTGGTTTTACAAAGTGACTACAGCACACCTAATGAAAAGTATACAGCTGTGGTGACTTCAGTACTATCGTTGTTCGGGTGAAAATAACTTATCTCTCAATAAAGGCTGTTCAAAATAATAGAGCAAGATCCCAGAGCTCCCAGACCTACGTCATTTTAGCAAAGCTCAAATTTTCAGGATTATTAGTACAATGTCTTGTTAAGAGGTATGCGTCCTCCATAGCTTGAAAGGGAGGGGCATTTCTCAGGTAGCGCGAAGGACAGGTGGATAAAAATCTTACTTACCTACGTTAAAGCAGAAACGCTAATATTTAAATATTTCTATAAGAATATTATTTGAAGTTAAAATTAATTATTGCCAGACACTTTCCATGGTCCATTACTTTTGCCAGACGTCTTGAAAGTTATGAAAAAATTAGGTAAACTACGTTATAGTAGTAACATCCAAATTCGTTCCGACTTTTTGAAGTCCGTATTTTCACGGATTTGTTTTTGACAATGTGCGTAAAGATTTATTTAAGGGAAGATATCTGTTCCCTTTGCCAGATGTCATGGGAAGATATAACGTTGTTGGTGAAGACAGCCCAGGATAACAATGACCCGATCGCGTCTTGCATCAAGCAGTTGAAGCTGAAGACCAACCATATCACGCTGCTCCTCTCAGACCCTTACATGGAGACTAACGAAGAGAACGAGAAGTCCGAACCTTTGATGGTGGACGTTGATCTGTCGTTGACGGCCTATGCTAACGCTAGAAGGTAATTTATAGTGTCTATAATGAAATAGCGTTTAAATATTTAATCTTCCACCACGATGAGAGTGAGAAGGACGTTTTTTTATTAATTTTAACAGGTGGACACTGTTTGGTTCGCATACACACACTTAATATTTTACGGATATAACGGTTTTAGGATCTCATAAGAATAACAATCATAGATGGACATCACATTTATGCAACAAAACGCTTGCGTGATTAAAAACACTAGTAGCGCCATCTAGTTTGTACGAATTGAACTAAATTTCCCAACAAAAATAAATTCGCACATTCTATTTAATTAAACAGACACTTAACCCCAATCACAACTGGTGGAAGGTAAGGATGAGGCTGACGACAAACTGCGTCCGCACAACAAAGGCCTATTTACTCTTATAAAGGCTCCCAAGTTATATGAACGTGGAAATATAGTCGCTGGAACCGTATTCCACTCCTTAGCTGTTCGCATGATGAATGTAGGAGCGAGTCACTTCGTGCTGATATAAGGAACGTCCACCACATACGGATGGTATCCGACACGGCGTCTATTAATATTAGGTCCTTACATATGAAATTGGCGTTTTGTATGGGAGGAACAAAAAGTCGAATATTTTTTAATATAATATATTTAATTAATCAAAGTATGAACCATTATTTTCTATGCACTTTTGCCATCTCATAGGTAGTTCATTGATCCCTTTACTAAAAAAACCAGTCGGACGGGAATCAATAAAATCTTTGAAGGCGATTTGGACTGCCCCATCGGAGTCGAATTTTTTCCCTTGCAAGAAGTTATCCAAATTTCGAAAAAAAATGGTAATCTGTTGGAGCAAGGTCCGGGGAGTACGGAGGATGTTTTAGACTTTCCAATTGAAGCTCTTCTAATTTAGTAGCCGTCTATTGCGCAGTGTGTGGTCTAGCGTTGTCGTGAAGCAGCAGTGGCGTGGAGCGATTGACCAGCCTAGGTTGTTTAGCCGCTAGCTTTTCCATCATGGTTTGCAATTGCTGACAATAGACATCAGCCGTAATAGTCTGGCCAGATTTGAGAAAACTGTAATGAACAATACCGGCACTAGTCCACCAAACGCTTACAAGTAACTTTTTTGGGCTTCAGGTCAAGGATCCAACCATTGCGCTGAGCGCTTCCGATTATCGTAAAGAACCCATTTTTCATCACAGGTTATGATTCGGTTTAAAATACCTTCATTATTGTGCCGGTTTAGTAATGTAACGCAGCAGTCGACGCGCGTTTGCCGGTTTGCTTCAGTCAATTCGTGAGGTACCCACCTTTCAAGCTTTTTAATCTTCCCAATTTGCTTCAAGTGAATTAAAACAGTTTTATCACTAACATCGCAGCCTGCAGCTAACTCGGACGTGGTTTGCGATGGTTCCGCTTCCACAATAGCCTTCAACTCTTCATTATCAACTTGAGTCTCAGGCCGTCCACGGGGCTTGTTCTGCAGGTCGAAATTTCCAGAACGAAAACGTTGGAACCAAAAACGAACTGTGTTTTCTTTTGCAACACGACCGCCATACACATCATTCACCCTTCGAGTTGTTTCCGCAGCACTAGTGCCACGGCGGAACTCGTACTCGTAAATAATGCGATATTTTAAGTTTTCCATTTTGTAAAATGAGTGACGCTAACAGAAAAAAAACAGAAGAAAAAAAACAAATGAATGACGATCATCGAAGCACAAATACATGAGTCTATAGCTGTACAAATTTGAATTTGGAATTCCTTACCAAAGAGGAGAAATTTGTGATTAAAGTGGCCAGTACGAAAAACGCCAATTTCATATGTAAGGACCTATTATATAGCTATGATATCCTGGTCCTGATTGTGTCTCTCGCCTACAATGCAACACACTTACCTGAACGAGTGCCCTCTCGCGGTCCCAGATTGTCAGTTCCCGCGGCAGGTGATATCCTCCTAGTCTGATCCTCGAGATCAGCGCATTGATCATGAACTTGTGGATGGGGAATGTCCGATACAAACATTTGCCGGCCTGCTAAACGTCTGAACACCATACCAGTAGGAATTCCGACAAGTAGCTTCAGGGTCCGTAATGCTGTGCGCGCTTGCCCGACTCACAGAATTATTTCAACCGAATGTATGATTGCGAATGAGATTTCGCAACTCTCATCTTCTCAATAAGTTTTCCGAATGCTATTTATACATAGCGCTATTTTGTAATCATAATTGCTTCTCAATTATGTGGATGAATCCAAGCTAAAAAATTTACTAGCACAATTTATAGAAATTTTCTGTTCTAAAATTTTGTAAATATAATTTATCGCATGGGAAGTGAATTATTCACAAATACATCTTTTGACCATGAATAACTTAACATGTGGTAAAAATACCATTTGCAGATAGTGTTTCTAATGCGATTTCTTGTAAAACATGATAACGAATATCTTATGTTATCTGGCAGGTACTATGATCAAAAGCGTAGCGCGGCAAAAAAGCAGCTAAAAACGCTCGAATCGTCAGACAAAGCGCTTAAAAGCGCCGAGAAGAAAACCAAGCAAACGCTGAAGGAAGCTCACACGATCAGTAACATCATAAAGGCGAGGAAAACCTACTGGTTCGAGAAGTTCTACTGGTTCATATCATCTGATAATTATTTGGTAAGTAGGTATGCTATGTGGCAGTGACGTGCATAGGGTATTTAGATAGGTTAAGCAGAATTCGCGTAATTAATTAGAATATTATTTTACGCCTGTAAATATTACATTGCTTTCATAGGAAAGATAGTCGGCGTGAATATAAAATAGATATGAATACAAATGGTCCCTTTTTTTTTGACATGACGACGAAGAATATCGATGGATTTTCATCTTTTAATAGTCGATTTCTTGTTTGGATTACACTGCACTTACCATTAGGTACACCGTAGTCACTATATCGAGCCAGTGTAAAAAAAGTCATAGTAGATAGATTAAATCTTTATATTTATTATTACATTAAACTTTATATGTTATTAGAATAATTAGAATAATAATTTAAAAATTATTTTACACCTGTAAATATTACATTGCTTTCATAGGAAAGATAGTCGGCGTGAATATAAAATTGATATAAATACAAATGGTGCCTTTTTTGTTTAACTTTAAGGAATTTATTTCAGACTTATTTATCATAAGGGCAAGCAATGCTTGCAGGCATCTATGAAATGAACGCTACTGCTATGTGGGTGACACACACTACTACCTTGATCAAAAAGTTCCCGGAATTTAGAAGATTTTAAAACAAACAATACCCGTTTATTAAGCAATTTCCACAACTTTTAATCACGTATCAAATACTGTTTTATATATTTTCACTCTATAATCATAGCTATTTTTTAATAATAATAATATATCGTTACGCTATAACTTACGAGATGAACAGAGATACATTAGTGGCTACTGCGTAGCTGATCGTTCTCCCAGCACTAATATACATGACATTAAATTAAATTAATCTCGTAAACAACGCAACTTTATTAAAATTTAAGTTAACAATGACTCGCAACTTATCAGAAAGATTTTTTTAGCTAAAGGCGTTTGTCGCGTCTCGGCAGTTGCGACCTAACATATATATTTTTTTTAAGTTGTCTAACTACTGAGTGCCGGGAAAGGCATTTACAGTTCAACCGGGCTTAGGGGGCGAGCACAGAAGGTGCTCAGCCAGCGAGTTTATGGGTTGGGTGGCAATGCAAGGGCACCCCTGTGGGTACGAACCTCGACTGACCCAACCTAAATCTGTCGCCATTACATATATGCATGCACGGCGGTTTATCGTGACCTGGCATTCGCTGCAGGGTCGCCACTGCCAAGTCGGGATGGCGAGAATCTGAAAGACACCTTAAGAGTTCACATTTGTCCACAAATCTGTTTATTTCAAGAATGATATGTTATCCGTGGTTCCCAGGTGATAGGTGGAAGAGATCAGCAGCAAAACGAGTTGCTAGTGAAACGTTACATGAGACCGGCAGACGTGTACGTCCACGCGGAGGTCTCCGGAGCCACGTCCGTGGTTGTCAAGAATCCCACCGGCGGGCCCGTGCCGCCCAAGACCCTGGCCGAGGCTGGCCAAGCCGCTGTCGCTTACAGGTACCTGGCGATTGTATCATTTTTCTTGAATAGCATAAATGGGTGGTTTTAGTCAGTAGGAGTCCGATACACTGGAGCGGTCGCCCTGATGGTATAGGATGGATTTCCATCAGGTTAACAAAAATAAAGCACTTAACGTTGTTTTAATGAAAAGAAATCTAAATTCAGTAACAAATCCAGTTCAGAATCTCCCTAGATCCGGGTCTGAACTTTGCCGTTGGAAACGCTTATCTCCATATATCGGTTCGCAGTCAATATACCAACTAGAATATTCGTTTTCGAATTTTTTCTCTGCGCGTGGCTTAGGACATTACTTCTTGAGAAATTCCGTAATGCTAGGGTAACGGGAAGCAGTGGGGTGAATTCCATAAATGCATAATAACCATCATATTTTTATATTTTGACGTTTAAGGGGATATTCTAGTCTAGATGTCCGAATTTCGAGCGTTTTTTGGCAATTAATATAAAAGAAACAGTTAATATTTTTACCATCAAATTTTTTATCATTTGTTTATTGACATTTCAAGAATACAAAAAAATACATTTAAAAAAATCTAAAATATGTAAGTCCTTGAAGTAGAGAAGAAGAAAAAAGTCTGTGTCCTCGTGAAAAGGATTTCTCCCCTTGTATCCATCTGAAAAAAAAACAATGCAAAACTATTAATCGGTACAAATGTCATTATCGCAGAAACCAAAAAACTTAAAAAAAAATTTTTTTCACAAAATGGCGGCTGTTCTAAAATAGAGGTCGATGTTTTTACTCATTTTTCAACTTTCTCCAATTTTTTTAAAAATATTACAAATTTAATAGTTTCAATTTTTATTGGATAGTGCGAAAGCGAGATAATTGAAGAATTTTCATGCTAAATTTCAAGTAAATCGGTTGATTAGAACCTGAGATATCTGCATCACCGTATCTAAAACAGTAGTTTCGAGAAAAATGCGTTTAAAGTTTAACGTTCATACTTACCTTATACTTCTTCACAGCTTCGAGGTTTACATGGAACTAACTCAAACTTAAAACAAATTGAGTATAGATTCTTGTATAATACGTTACAATGACCTTCAGACTATTAATATAATAAACTAAAAGTATATGAAAAGAAAGAAAGAAAGCTATTCATACTCGGGTAGCCCGGACCTCCCGTAGTCTATTGTTACAGTCGTCCGCTCAGTTGCCACGACACTAAAACGGCTGTAACTTTTAAAATAATTTGAATTTTGAAAAATCCTTTTAGGGAGATATTTTTGAATATTTAAACTATCAAATTATGAAAAAAAAATCATTATTATTTCAAAATTCTAGACTAGAATACCCCCTTAATACATTAAACAGGAACGAAGTCATTTTTTGTTAACCCAGTGGAAATCCTAATGGACCGCCAGGGCTCCATGACGACGGCCCCGGTGTGTTTTTATCTTACCGACTTAAACCGCCGGGATATTCCTAATTGTCTAAATAAGAGTTGTCCCTTCGATGGCGTTATAGCATATTTTGACTGTAATACTCGTAATCAACATGCAGTCACAACAGTTTATGGCGACATCATTTAGAACAACATACCGGTTATATTGACCCAAAACAAATATACCGGCAAAAAAAATTAATGTTGTATCTCAAAAATATTACCCATCGGTTTTTACGATCAAATATGAGTTCTCCCAACGCTGTCGTTATAACAAATTTTGTCTGTGTGTGTTGAATGTCCAAATATAGCAAGATAATGCCTTTTTATGCTTCTGTGAGATGCACGTTATTAATATTGTGGTATGACAGCGTGGCGTGGGAGGCAAAAGTGGTGACTCGAGCGTGGTGGGTGCACGCGCACCAGGTCTCCAAGTCGGCTCCGACTGGGGAATACCTCGGCACAGGTTCTTTTATGGTGCGGGGGAAGAAGAACTATTTGTTGCCAGACCAGCTGCAGCTCGGCTTCAGCTTCATGTTCAGGGTCAGTCATATTTTTTCATTTTTCTCTCGATATCCTGTTTTATGATAATTTCTCCTAGTTCTCTAAAACTGCAAACTGATAAAAACAACTTTGTTGTAATAATTTCAAATATATATTGATAATAAATAGACTGTAGGCTGTGCTGGCCAAGTGACAGGTGACCGGTTTCCAGTATTACCCTGATATACTAAAAAAACGTATAGTTTATGACCGGTGGTCGTGGGTGAGTTGGTAGAAAGACTCGGATATTGGCGTTTTAGTGTTTATTGCACTTTATGACACAAAGAACTGCGACCCAAACGCACGTACTCTAGTTTTGGGCCCGAGTAGTCGACTGACTTAGCAAGCATCCCGTGCGCGCGCGCATCCTCTTACCCCGTGCGTCCCGTAACACCCTAACGACCCTTAGGGCGTTTAACACAAGCACGTATCGGGCGGCATTTACATGCTATAAGTTCTCGAGTGGAGACCACGTACTGGTAAGCGCAGTGTTGGATACCCCTCTTGAAGGTGGACGCTGAATGAAAGTCGCTTCCGACCGGTCGCTCTAAAAACATTAGTGAAGGCCTGAGCGCAGCTGTGGACGTTCTTTGGCCATCATGACGTTGATGATAATGAGATAATGGCATTGCAGCTAGAAGACAGTTGTATACAGCGTCACAGTGATGAACGGAGAAGCATTGCGGCTGACACAGTGTCTGAGGTCTCATCTAACCAGGAAACGGAAGAAGACCAGGAGATTGCTGTGTCTGATGACGGTGAGCTGTCACTCTTTATTACATAGAATATTAACTGATTATAGTATTAACTGTCAAATTTGATAAAAATAAACAGGTTAAGTAAGCAGATTAAAGAAAGAAAAAGAAACCTTTTTTTTTGTCACATAACATACAACATAGATAAATAGGTTAGCCAAGTTAGAAACATCAAAAGGAAGCACCCTTTGCGGTAAATTCCCCCTCCAAGAGAGGAGGCCTGCCGCTGGGAACGCTCGCCGAGCCGTCGGAAGTATCCGGATTCCCAGGCTCGGCGAAGGCGAGGAGAGGCAGTGCTGGCACCCCGGTGGTTTTAGTCGGAGCAGGTCCGACACACCGGGGGAAGTGGCCCTCACCACTTCCCCTGACGGTCCGTAAGGATATACACCGGGTTAACAAAAAAAAAAAAAGCACCCTTTGCGGTGATGATGTGCACAACGGAAGTCTTCAGCGTATGCTAAGTGACCACTAGACCCACCCTGAAGTTGTAAAGACCCGTCTAAAAAATAAATTATTTTTTATAGATGAACCCTCAGATAAAGAAGATTCCAAACCTAAAACTGAATCGAAACTTGACACTATAGTAGAAGAATCGCAACAGTCAGAGAGGAAAACACAATCAGAAGAACTTGATAACAAATTGACGGAAGGTTTGGAAGTAAAGGAGAAAATTTTTGAAGAAGGAATTGAAAAACACGTAGAAGAAGAACAAGAGAAAAATCAAGAAGAAGTAGAGAGTGAATCGGACAGTGAGAGTGATTCGTCAGACTTCCCCGATACTCATATAAAGGTACCTAAGTTCTCATTATGTCACTTATTTTTTTGGCTGGTTTGGTCATAGAATATTTATCACAAATTGCCAAGGTTACATGCAACATCAACGTGGATATACAGTGTAAACTCCATGTAACGTCACTCGATTTAACGACAAACTCCCTAAAGCGTCGATATCACTCGGCTTTGGTTGGTTTAGCTTGTTTTGCATACATTGATACACTCTATATAGCATTACACCCACCCTCAATAACGACAGCAATTTAATAATATAAAGTACTTTTTAAGCTAAGATGACTTTTTAAGTTGCCAAATATAGTAAAATCTGCACAGCTGTGTACGTTCTTTTGTCGCTTTATTATCCTAGCCCGTAATAAACTCGACTGTCGGCATTACACATTCCAAACTTTCTAAGAAATCCGTTCTTTTGTTCACAAATTGTAAACATGGCAAGTAAGAGTTTAAAACTTTTTCTTTTTCTAATACAGATTTTTCTTCTCTCCATTTAACGACAACTCTCCATAACGTCAAAATATGCACAGTCCCTTGAGGGTCGTTATATAGAGTTTGCACTGTATTTGTATTTAATGAAAAAGCAAAGTAGACTATCCATATTTTTTACTTTTTGAAATTAGGTCGTTTTTACATAGAATTTTCATATTAAAGTTTGTTGCATTCTAAATGGACGGTAGTACCAAATGACGTCATTTATACGAAATAATTTAACCCTTTGCTTTTACTTTCGCTAATGTAAAAATGAGCTTTTCATACAAATTTACTCGAAGAACTTTGGGATTAGTAGGTTTTATTATTATTGTATAAAGATTATTTTTATACACTGGCTCGACAAAGTGAATATACACTTGATGGTAATTACAGTGTAGTCCAAAAACGAAAGCGACTATCAAAGGACGAAAATCTATTGAGTCTCCGGCGTCATGTCAGCCCACATATACCACGACTGAAGGTATCTAGGTATATGAGTCACTGGATGTACACAAGCTGATCTCGGAACGCGACAGGCTGAAGCGAGTCGATATGACGGTCTTTTCACTCGTCTACTGTGGTCATGACACCAGTTCGGGTAATCACTTACTAACACAAATATATAACTTATTCAATACATATCACGGAATGACGTGCATAGAGTATTTGGACAGGGTATGCAGTTTCACATAATGAATTTGAATATTATATAATGATGATAAATATTATATTACTTTTATAGGGAAGAAAGATGTCGTGAAAATAGAATAGATATGAATATAAAGGGTTCCTTTTTTTGTTTAAATTAAAGAAATTTATTCCAGATTTATTTATCGTAAGGGCATGCAATGCTTTTATGCATTTATGGAATGAACGCTACTGATATCACGTCATTGTTTTTATTGATTTGATCATTGTGTGCACACTGTTAGGGACTGTACTGAAAGAAAGAAAGAAAAAGTTTATTGAGGCAAAGGAAACAACACACAACAAACATATTTATATAAAAACAACAATGAAAGTATACATAACATCACATCATGTATCCTGTGTGCTGCTACCCATCTCAAAGAGCACTCGGCTCAGCGTATCACTCTCCGTACTCAGCGTACTGGTTTGTTTCCAATTTAAGTGTACTGTATTACTATCATGGTAAGGTTTTATCCGGACCCTAAAAACGTACACGACCATTATCGAACATACATAGTTATTCCGCTTACCTTGCTACTGTGGTGTCTCGCTGCCTGGATCCAAGAACAGCTATTGGGGCAGAGAATCCGTCGCATTGTCATGCGCCCGACAATAAATTTAAAAGGACCGTTTACCGTGATGTCAACTTTGTATCAAAGAATGTACAATCATCCCGATAATCACTAAATAAAAACACAATCACATAGGGCTCTGAAGAAAATTATTATCAACGGAGATAGGGAAACCCGGAAAATATTGTCTTCCGTAGTAATTTCGATGCTCCTTGCTTAGCAGTTTTGAGACGAGTGTCTTTACTTGGAGTGCCGAATAACGCCATCTAGTAGTAGGTTTGTGAGAATAAAATATTCATGTACGCGAATGGCTTGTATACGTTGATTGTTCTCTATAATTTCAGGTGGACCACAGTACCGGTCAAGTGATAATGTTATCAAGAACTGTGTCAGAGGTCTCAGATAAAGGTAAGGCAAAGACAGTAAACCTGCATTCCATAGAAACATAAAAAGCATAACCTTGTTATACTTACACATTTCTTAAATATATTGACTTAAAAACTGATAATTATTAGATTCGCAGTTTCAATATCTAAACTGGACTAAGTTTTAAGTCAATATCACCTAACTTAAAATCAAAGTCAAGGATTACTTGTTGCAGCTCGATTATTTACAAACTGAAAATCTTTTAAATACTTATATATAATCTGCACTCACACACAACACTCTTTACTCACCCTTTTCTACACATAACACACCTATACACAACACGTCTGTATATTTTTATATATTTTTGTAATTATTTGTATTCTCTGTAATGGCGGGCGCTGACGTCTGCGATACAGTCTCACGACTAGTGCAGGCGTCAACGTAAATTAAATTATACAATGTAAAATTTATGATCCAATAAAATTATTATTATTATTATTAATATATTTATTAAACATCCAAGTTTAAAATTATAATGCTTTTTTACATATCTATTCTATAGATTCTATAGGATGTATGCCACTGGAAAAAGGCAATTCAGTTTGAAGTGTGAGAATGTTTGCCCGAACCAGGTCGTGAGCTCAGTTCCCAAGTAGGAAGACTGTCATAGTAATTCGCTTTGCCCTGTCACGTCTCAAGGTCAGCATGTGTACCCAGATGTTATGTACCTAGAGACCTTCAGTCGTGGTATATGATGGTCGACATGGTGACTGTCAATGGATTGGACGGTCGCTGCCATTCTTGGATTAGACTGTTAATTATATAAGGTTACTGGTGACTAAAGCATAACCTCTTAAAGGTGACTTAGGTACATCAAAACTGGCAATCTTTGTTCTATGACTAATGCCAAAATGTAATACATCCTCAGATTTTGTTTTAGTAGGGGCTTTCTATCAATTGTTAGCTCTATACCTCGTAAATAACTTATATTTCAATTTTCATTTATTCGATTCTGGCGTAGGTATGTCACAGTCAGCTGAGTCTCCGCTCCCGCCCACCTTGTGGCAACCTGCTAAAAAGGGCTGCCTTCATACCGCTCGTGCCGCTGACGCGTCTTAATAAAAGTTTATGTGAAGTTACGAAGATTAGAAATGCAATTTTATTTTTATATGGAAAAAAATTAATTAGAAAAAGTAGAACAATAAAAATGATTAAAGTCACCCAAAAGGTTATCCTCTTAAGGGTGACTTTAGTTTATCAAGACGCATAAGTGTTAATATAACCCTAAATATTCGATCAGTATGAAAAAAGATAGTTAATCTATCCCAATAATATAATAAGCTATAACTTATAACTTAAATTATATTACAGTACTCTTAAGTATATATTTATACTTAAAGTTATAACTTTGAATTTTAGTTGAAGACCCGCTCCCTTCATTTCCATCTTTACCTAAGAAGAAAGGTCAAAAACCCGTGAAGAAAGAAGAAAAGAAGAAGGTGGTAAAAACAGAAGGTCTCAAGCGGGGCCAGAGAGGGAAGCTTAAGAAGATAAAAGAGAAATATAAACATCAGGACGAAAGTGAACGCGAGGAGCGGTTATTGATGCTGCAGGTACTGTTTTATCTGATAATCAATCGATTCGTGCAAAATACAGATTGTTCAAGATTTTATAAAAGCAACAAGCTTAATTTGGGCTCTACCACCCTTACATACGGACGGTATTCGAGACGGTGTCTGGTAGTTTTGTGATGAAATGGGGCTGGTGAGGTTGAGTCAGGATGTAGTGGGCTGGTGGTTTAGTTTTGAGGTGGTAGGTCGATTGCTGGGAATAGATCATGACCATAGTACACAGATGTAAAGGCTGTCATAGAGGCTCACTTTGGTCTGTCGCGTTTCAGAATCAGCTTGTATATATCCAGTTGTTCATATTTATTTATTTTATTTTATTTTATTTATTTATTTTAAAGGGAAACATACAGCAATATAAAAATGATAACAGTATACACAAAAAATGTTACATAAGCCAGCAAAGTTTCCACAAAAATTAGAACAAAAATAAAAATCAAGCTAAGAAATAACAATAAAAGAAAATCAACCAAATATACATACATTAATATGTTACATATAAATAGTACATTAATAATAAAAAAAGAAAAGTACATTATAGAACAAAATTGAACTTAGGCTAATATTTTCTTTCTCACCATTCGTTTAAAGGGCCCAAAGGCACAGGACAGTATATCTATATCGCAAAAACGTTTATTATATAGATCACAGGCACGAAAAACAAAAGTATTATTAACATAGTTTGATCTTAACAATGTCACCTTAAACAGCGAAAAGTCTCTTGCATTGGAATGCGAACGCCTGAAACCTATTTGACTAAGCAAATAGGGCGAGTCCACGAGACCGTTAACAATTTTAAATAAAAAAAGTTGATCCCTCTCAATTCTACGATGACATAACGCAAGAATTGAGCTACAAGGAAGGTTGTGTAAATCAGAATATACCTATTCCATTGTGCTGTATGTAGGTCGACATAGCAATGACAGCTTTTAAGAGATTTCCGTTCCTGAGTGGTCGTTATAGTTCTTGGACTTCAGTATATTTTCCATCGAATGCTATGTTGGGACATTATCGAGCTACTATAAAAAAAGAAGTAAGAGAATGTAGCTCTTGGGTCAATTTTTTTATCTGTGCCTTCATGTCTGTTCATCCAGATTCAGTATATTTGAGTGACATATATACCTCGAATCTTTAACATTTATCGCAATAGTAGAAGATTTTTTTTATTAATATGAACTCCAGTCAGGAAAACCGAGTTCGGAAACCAAGAAGATGCAGAAGAAGGCAGCGGTAAAAGGAAAGAGTAAAGCGAAACAGGGGATGCCGAAGATCCCTCAGCCAGTTCCGGTCATACTGGAAGCGGAGTCAGACGGCGAGGAACCCGAACTTGAAGCCGAGGTATTTCTCTTTTTACTCTTGACGGAAGAAGATTAGTATTATAAATATAGACGGCCCTGTTTTGGTAAGCCGTTGGGAATCCTCGAGGACTGTCAAGGCTGCTTTGAAGGGAGCGGACTCTTACAGACTATAGCCACTTAGGTGCTCCTCCTACCCGTCTGTCGGTGCCAAGGGTACGGCCACGCCAACTTTCTCATCACCCGGCGACGTTCGACCTTTGTAGGCCTCCACCCAGTCGGAAGTATCCGGATTCCCAGGCTCGGCGAAAGCGAAGAGAGGGCAGTGCTGGCACCCCGGTGGTATTAGTCAGGGCAAACCTACACACCGGGGGGGAGTGGCCCTCACAACTTCCCGTGACGGTCCGTAGGGATTCCCACCGGGTTAACAAAAAAAAAAGGCCTCCACTCTACTTTCAAGTTTACGAAGAGTGGTGTAAATAGCCATCCTTCACTCATGTCTTGTATTGGAGGGGTGTGCGAGAAGACGTCACTCACCGCTCACGCCTGCATGGATGAGGCACTCCCTCAAGGTCGCCGCTAGTACCATCCTCCTGATAACGCGACGGAAGTGTTCTGCCTGCAACGCTTAAAGGCTCGCACCTAGGCTAATTTCTTTTTAACTAACACCACTCTTAACACGTTCCCGCCGGCGCATTTTTTCATTTGATGCACGGCGCGGCGACGCGTAAATCTATGTCGCGCTTCATCTGGCGGCGCGCTAATTTCGCGTGTTCAGGCTTGCACGCGCTTCTTGTTTCTTCAGCAGTACATTGAGTGCCTACTTTGCAAATTGTGTAACTCGTGTTGTTTTCATATCCTGATCAGAGATCTATACCGGTAAAAATAACAAAAGGTGTTCAATAAATTACACAAAAAAATATAAATCAATAAGTTACAAATAAAATAATATTGAATTATTTTGTTAATTTTATCGATGTTAAGTTACATTTATAATATTATAAGTTATTGAGCAAAAGTTATATTTATAAAACGTTATTAAATATAACTTTTATTCAACATAAACGTTTTTATATATGTACGTTAAATTATCAGTGTCTAATAGCACAATCGAATGCGAAACATCGGTAGTACACGACGCTTGATGAGGCGGTCTAGCGCGAGGTGGTACACGCCGCCCGATGGCACATACAAGCGCGGGCCACCGGTGGTACACGCCGCCCGATGGCACAATCAATCGCGGGCCACCGGTGGTACACGCCGCCCGATGGCACAATCAAGCGCGAGCCACCGGTGGTACACGCCGCCCGATGGCACATACAAGCGCGGGCCACCGGTGGTACACGCTGCCCGATGGCACAATCAAGCGCGAGCCACCGGTGGTACACGCCGCCCGATGGCACAATCAAGCGCGAGCCACCGGTGGTACACGCTGGCGTGAACGTGTTAAGGCTCCTGTACACGAGCCGTTCGCGGGCAGGTTCACGGAGTCACAGTTAAACGGTGACTCACATCCCGGCTAGGACTGAGAAGTTCTCTAACTCTTACTACAGCCGTGTTGGGCTGTGGAATGGTGTTCCGACGAGCGTGTTCCCACCGTCCTAAGATATGGGATCCTTTAAACGTAGCGTGAAGAGATATTTGTGCAGGCCGGCATGACCGCTGCCGCTATCGATGGATTTTAATTAACTGTCGATAGTCGTCGTTTTTGGAACTCCATCATGCTTACCATCGGGTGTGGTGCAGTCACTGTGTCAAGTCTGGATAAAAAAAACATCAGCTCACAAAAACAATGCGATTCTCTAGAACCTTCTTGTCGTGCCTTTTAAAAGGGAGTTGGACAAGCAGGTTGCATCGTTTGCCTTATTTCCACCTTCTATAAAGTGTGATTGAAGTCAGGCGTTTGCATGTAGATAATAGTAAAATGATTAAATAGACGGATCAGCAAGGCGCGGATGCGGATACAGAGATGCTGTGTCAGTTGACTGGATCTCCCTTCACCGAAGACGAGCTTCTGTTCGCTGTTCCTGTCGTGGCTCCCTATTCCGCCCTGCATAATTACAAGTAAGTCCTTAAAAAAATATATAGACAATCTTACCGTGTGTTATAAATTGAAATATATAGACAATGTTACCGTGTGTTATAAATTGAAATATATAGACAATGTTACCTACCGTGTGTTATAAAAGAGCTTTTTCAAGTTTTGTTTTTTGGGAACTGTCGCAGAAAAAAATAAATAAGTCAGGGTAGGTACAAAAAAAAATTTAAGTTGGGGACGATTGAAGAAATAATGTTTAAATTTGAGATGGTTCAAGGAAAAATATTGAAAGAGTTGGAGATTAATGTTGAAAAAATATCTAATGAGTTTGGGAGGTTTGAAGAAATCATAAGTTGAAAACATTCTTCTAGTTCACCTGCAATTATTTAACTTTTTGTATTATAGTTGTCGATAGGTGACAGTGACCGTCTACCATCACGTGGGGTGTTCGCCAGTGTATCGTCCTTTCGCATCAAGAAAAACTATTTAAAAAATTTTAGATGTTTAATTTTTGTGTCTTAGATTTTTGTTTGTTGTGTATTAGATTTAATTTGGTTTTTACTCATTTATCTATCATCACGCCGAACCACAATTAGGGTAGACAGAGAGATTGGGACGCCACTTCTCACTATTCTTGAAAACCTCTTTCTTATATCTCTTCTGTAAAGGTAGCTAATGTGTATACAAATGGCCTTCATAGGCTAGGGCATTAATTTGGTTACTGTATTGCTTAGATTGTGGTTTGGTTCATGTACTAACCGTTGGTTGTTAAGTCTTATAAAATAAAATGTTTTCAGGTACAAGGTCAAACTGACCCCCGGAACAGGTAAGCGTGGCAAGGCAGCCAAGACGGCGGTGCAAGTCTTCCTCAGGGAGCCCTCAGCAACCGCTCGTGAGAAGGATCTCCTCAAAGCGGTTCGCGAGGAAAACGTCGCGAGGAATTTCCCAGGGAAGGTGAAATTATCGGCCCCTCAATTACACAGGCACAAGAAGTAATCTGCAGTGCGTGAAGCTCTATGCTCATTAGACCGTAGTACACCATGACCGTGCTAGGAACGTGTCGTTTGATTCATTGCTGGAAGTGGATCGTAACCACAGTACACAAGTGCATAATAATGACTCGCTTTGGCTTGTCGCGTTTCGGGATCGACTTTGTACGTTTAGTTGCTCGTATGCGTAGAGACCTTCTGTCGTAATATATGTGGGTCGGCATGAGGAATGCGTCTTTCAATTGATCTTTGTCCTTTGGTAGTCGCTTCCGTTCATGGACTACACTTTACTTTTTTCCATAAAAATATATTGAACTATGCTTACTAGACCGTTCCGTCACTGATCAGGATCATAACATTTGCCAGTACTAATATGCCCCGAGTTTGCCATGAGACGTTTTCAGAACTTCTCATCCAGACTTCAAGGCAAGCGATACCGTGTGCATAGATTTAGACGTGGTTACTACGGTCACCAAACCTAATATAAACAGTCATTTTTTAATATTAACTCGTCAAAGTGACTACACAGATAGTGATGAAAAGTAGAGTGTAGGCTGAGAACACGAATGACTCTCAAGGGAAGGGACGGAAGTCTATAGAAAGTCATAGATGTTGGTGAAAATCTTTATAGGACCGTCTCAACCGCATTAGAGGGGAGGGGGCGCGTGTGACTGAGGTTCGCCTGACTACCTCTAGCATAGCTGAAAACTGGATCCTGTAATCGATTCACCAGAGTTCCACCGCACCATGGAACCGGACGTACTTACGGCAATGCCGAAACGCGACAGGTCGAATCTTGTCTCTATAGTGCTCTTCGTACTTGAGTAATCTATACTAATATTATAAAGCTGAAAAGTTTGTTTGTTTGTTTGTTTGTTTGTTTGAACGCGCTAATCTCAGGAACTACTGGTTCGAATTGAAAAATTATTTTTGTGTTGAATAGACCATTTATCGAGGAAGGCTTTAGGCTATATAACATCACGATACAACTATTAGGAGCGAAGAAATAATGGAAAATGTGAAAAAAACGGGCAAAATTATTCATCCTTGAGGGCTTCCATTGCGTGCGCTGCGAAAACGGTTCAAGATACCAAAAATATATGTATGACAGAGTTATTCCTCTTAAAATGATCTAACAAAATGTCCGCGACAGTATATGTCTATCTTTTAAGATTAACTCACTAGAACCATTTTTATGGTAATCAAATTTGGTCGAAATTAATGCATTATTTGTTAAGAGTTGTATCAACGTAATAATATTAATCTTTATCCAAATAAATGCGTTGTTGATTAAGAGTATTTAATTGTGAACAAAATTGTCTTTGACATCACTTAATTTCAATGAACATCTTAGAAGATATTACAATAACTTATATAGCAAAACAACGTTTGCCGGATCAGCTAGTGTCTATATAAAACATGCTTGCACGGGTCTAGTGGCTAGAATAGGCCATATTGTTTTGTTCCGACTCTGATACGTTAATATCACGGTCGTCGTTTGATACGATGTAGTGGGCAAACTCAGTAACTTATACGTAAGGTTGTAATATATATATATAATTCCGTGGCTAACTTGAGGATTATACAAAGGAACATTCAATAAACGATAATTACAAAGAAACTGCGCTGATTGGTTCAGCTGGTTACTTAGAATTTACTGAGTTGACTTCCCTTTGGCGCATCACAGCACAGGGAATTTGCTTTTCTTGTCTTCTATCTTCATTAAACCTATCTTACTGGGTTATATGTTATGTTTTGTGTCAAATAGGTGACTTTTTTTCTTTCTAAAAGTGGAAAATGTATGAAAA
Source organism: Automeris io (assembly GCA_036320925.1). Lineage (NCBI taxonomy): Eukaryota > Metazoa > Arthropoda > Insecta > Lepidoptera > Saturniidae > Automeris > Automeris io. The sequence goes on from JAUDJH010000039.1 coordinate 40,467, forward strand.
TGCAATAACGCAATGACGTGATAAACCGAAAGTTATTGTTAATTTCAAACATTTTTCTCTTTCTACTAACGCTATCGTTTATCGAATGTTACTTCAATACATGCTACCTAAATCGTTTAATAGTTTACCTCGTGACATGCGGCACGTCTGCATCCACGCCCCTAAATCATTCACTAAAATAAGTCATCTCGTGTGTATTCATTTTGTTTTATCAAAATCAATGTTTCTAATCAATAAATGTTTCTTCCATTTTCATATCGAGGGGTGAAAGGCTACTCGTATTTGACTTAAGCGACATATTTTGGTGATCTAGGAATATATATATTTTCGGAATCAGCGTTTTTTACCATTTCAGAAAATATTTATATTAACTACTAGTTGTCCCGGCAGACCTTGTTCTGCCCTATTTCTCTAAAACAAAGTCACATTGTTTTTTTAATGTTAATAGCTTTTCCGTCAGATTTCATTACGGTTTTTTGAAAATTGTTTGAAGAAACCTGGCCTTAATGCTATATGTATAAAAATTGACAAATATTGACATTAATATTTATACGTCACTCAATTGTTTTGCCTTCCCGGAACCCGTCCACTGACATTTAAACTTTATGGTATGGTGTTAAAGTTCAAATTGACTTTTAAATATTATTATGAATTTTTTGTATGAGAATATAGAAAAGTGGTGTTTTTAGACTTTTTCAGAATTTTTTTTATATTTTTCTCTCCGTAATAACATTCCCCAGACTTCAACTAACACAACAAAAAAGAAATCAGCCAAATCGGTTCAGCCGTTCTCGAGTTTCGCGCTTATCAAGACATTTAGGGATTCATTTTTATATATAAGATAAATAGCCTTTGACCCCTCGATATTATTTTTCCTCTTTATAATTCCAAAGAATGCGGAATTCAAGAAGCTGTTGTAATACTGAAAGTTTGAATGATATTATTATAGTTATTGAAAATAGACTGGAGTTTTATTTCTAAAAAATAATTTAATCAACAGGTAGCTTTTTTATTACAAACCAGCTTACGCTTGACCTCAATCTCAACTGATGGAGAGTGATGAGGCCGATGATGGAGCGCGCTCACCCAACAAATAGCGATTCACTCGTTTGAAGATTCCTATGTCGTAAGATCCTAGAAGAGCAAACGCAGGAAACGAATTCCACTCCTTGGCGGTTCGCAGCAAAAAAGAGAAGGCGAATCAATTACCCAACTAGCATAAATTTACACATTTTATTTAATTAAACAATCGTGAACACTATTAACAATTTATTTATAATCTGTAATAATTATATTTTGAGTTGGCAACTATATAAAAGTGACAGAATGGATACGGAACTGTGACAGGAAGTGTTAAAGACGGCGGCTTAAGTAAAAATATAGTGGAGAGAAGATGTTGATATTAATCCTTTTCTTGATAGCGTATCTGTGGAGATACATCAGAATTGACAAAACCTATTGCCATAAGTTTTTAGCGCAAACTTAATATTTTTATATGAATTATATAAAAATAAGTCCGGTTTTCCTTCCTGACGCTATAACTCCAGAACGCGAGGACCTATTTCCACGGTTTTGCATTCGTTGGAAAGGTCTAGGGCTCCGTGAGGTTTATAGCAAACAAAATTCAGGAAAAATTTCAACAGAAAAGCAGGAAAACGGGGAAAATAATTTTTCACATACAGCGCCATCTCTGATACATAGCATGTACTACAAACCAATATGGTTTTGCATGGTGGTGGAGCAGATCGCACCAGTATTTAACCCATTTCGTCCCAAATGTCCAAGATTTTTACACAGTTTTCAATGCGATAACTTTTGACTTAAACGTCGCAAAAAAAAATTGAAAAGTACCAATGTCGATGGTTTTTGATGTCCTCTTTCGAAATCCGTGGTCAATTTTGGCCTTGGATTTTTCGATAAAAAGCTATGACCATTTTTTTGAAAAAAAACGCGATTTTTCCATTTCGCCATATTGGAGCCGCCATTTTGTTTTTTTTTTTCAAAAAATTCCAACGCAACTAAAAAGGAAATATAAAAAATCCTCGATTACAATTATTTTCAACTGTCGATTCTACTTTATTCGATGTGAAAATATACGATTTTTAGAGAAAAATATCGAAAAAATCGCATTTTTTTTTTTTTCAAAAAATGGTCATAACTTTTTTTCGAAAAATCCAAGGCCAAAATAGACCACGGATTTCGAAAGAGGACATCAAAAACCATCGACATTGGTACTTTTCATTTTTTTTTGCGACGTTTAGGTCAAAAGTTATCGCGTTGAAAACTGTGTAAAAATTTTGGACATTTGGGACGCAATGGGTTAAGTAGATGGCGCCGATGCGTTTTAGATTGTTTTACAGCTACTCATTGTACTCTGGTCAGTTAATTTCATGTGACATTTATTATGCGCACGTTCTTTCAAACGCTAACTAAAAACCAAAACGAAGCCATCTGGTGGCGAAACGAAGTTCGCCGGGTTTGCTAGTTTTTATATGTATATTTAGGTAATTTCTCAATTTTTGAACGCACGGTTAGTTTCTATTAGACATCCTTGGAACATAAGGGTTAAACGGTATGAATATTATTTTGATATTGAAAGAAATAACATTCTGCCAAGTTAAGGGTTAAGTACTAATATTTTGTAAATGAATAACAAATAATTACGAGGCCAAGGGTTTATACCATGATCTGAACAGGTGTTCATCGATTCAGTGCGAGGCCAAAGGAGAACCTAAATATAAGAGTTGTATGGCTTGTGGTAACCAGATTAGTTTTAGAGTTATAAGATAATATTAGGTCCTTACATATGAAATTGGCGTTTTTCGTACTGGCCACTTTAATCACAAATTTCTCCTCTTTGGTAAGGAATTCCAAATTCAAATTTGTACAGCTATAGACTCATGTATTTGTGCTTCGATGATCGTCATTCATTTGTTTTTTTCTTCTGTTTTTTTTTTCTGTTTGCGTCACTTATTTTACAAAATGGAAAACTTAAAATATCGCATTATTTACGAGTACGAGTTCCGCCGTGGCACTAGTGCTGCGGAAACAACTCGAAGGGTGAATGATGTGTATGGCGGTCGTGTTGCAAAAGAAAACACAGTTCGTTTTTGGTTCCAACGTTTTCGTTCTGGAAATTTCGACCTGCAGAACAAGCCCCGTGGACGGCCTGAGACTTAAGTTGATAATGAAGAGTTGAAGGCTATTGTGGAAGCGGATCCATCGCAAACCATGTCCGAGTTAGCTGCATGCTGCGATGTTAGTGATAAAACTGTTTTAATTCACTTGAAGCAAATTGGGATGATTAAAAAGCTTGAAAGGTGGGTACCTCACGAATTGACTGAAGCAAACCGGCAAACGCGCGTCGACTGCTGCGTTACATTACTAAACCGGCACAATAATGAAGGTATTTTAAACCGAATCATTACCTGTGATGAAAAATGGGTTCTTTACGATAATCGGAAGCGCTCAGCGCAATGGTTGGATCCTGGCCAGCCAGCCAAATCCTGCCCCAAGCGAAAATTAACCCCAAAAAAGTTACTTGTAAGCGTTTGGTGGACTAGTGCCGGTATTGTTCATTACAGTTTTCTCAAATCTGGGCAGACTATTACGGCTGATGTCTATTGTCAGCAATTGCAAACCATGATGGAAAAACTAGCGGCTAAACAACCTAGGCTGGTCAATCGCTCCACGCCACTGCTGCTTCACGACAACGCTAGACCACACACTGCGCAACAGACGGCTACTAAATTAGAAGAGCTTCAATTGGAAAGTCTAAGACATCCTCCGTACTCCCCGGACCTTGCTCCAACAGATTACCATTTTTTTCGAAATTTGGATAACTTCTTGCAAGGGAAAAAATTCAACTCCGATGGGGCAGTCCAAATCGCCTTCAAAGATGTTATTGATTCCCGTCCGACTGGTTTTTTTAGTAAAGGGATCAATGAACTACCTATGAGATGGCAAAAGTGCATAGAAAATAATGGTTCATACTTTGATTAATTAAATATATTATATTAAAAAATATTCGACTTTTTGTTCCTCCCATACAAAACGCCAATTTCATATGTACGGACCTAATATTTTATACCTTTAAAATAGATTATAAACCAATTTTTGAGAATTTTTCTCTTACGTCGTTCTTCCTTCTCACACTCAATATGATTTTTATACAAAAAAAATGTCAGAGTTTTAATTTTAATAATAAATCAAAGTACTTTTCATTCTTTATTATAGCAATACGTAAACCGAGTTGTTCAGTCTTCTTCTCCCTCTGCTCCGAAACCCTCTCCTTCTCCGGGCAATTCCGGTGGCGGGGGCGGGGGTAGATGTGCGATGCGATACGCCTGGATTTTAAAAGACGAATCAATAAATAATATCGACCCGCTGAATATTATTATATTTGATTGTACTACGAGTAGCTTAGCTCTTTGGTTGATGTTGCGGTTAAAAAATACTTTTTCTGACGTGACAAACCCACGAAAATAAGCGTTACAACTCTCTAAAACTTGACCTCAACCCCACCTGGTGGAAAGTAAGAATGAGGCTGGTGACGAATCACGCTTGGCCAACAAAAGCCTTTTCACTCTTCTATAAAAGGCTCTCCGATTGTAAGATTATGGAAAAACACAGGGAATATTTAATATATCTCTGCTCACACCAAATGGAATATAACGTGGTCATATATAAAAACACTCATTATATATATGTATGCTGTCGTGGCCCAGTGGATAAGAAACCGGTTTCCATATGTAGAAACGTGAATCGTAGTTCCGAATTTTACCACGTACCTCAGTTTTCCAGGTTTGGGTATCACATACTCAATCAAGGAAAAATGCATAACTAATAGTAATGCCACATGTCAATGCCCTGAGAAAGGCAAGCAGTTACGGTACTAATCACGTTGGGCACGTCAATTGCGAAGTACAGACAACCATTGATGTATCTCTGCACACCCCGAAAGGGATATGGCACGATCATATAATACTATTATAGGAACAGCAAAGGCTTATTAAAACTTTAAGACACCTCCTCATCAGCAAAGGTGGGATCTGCCATCTCCATTACTTCTGGACCGATAGGATATTCGTCTTGAGGAATGGGCAGTTGCAGAGGACAGAAGTTCGGCATCTGGTTCTTCAAGCCCCAACCGATGTACATACACTCGGATTTCCTTAATATAAAACATTGCATGTTAGTTTCGATATTTATATAGGATATAAGTCACAGTTGTGGTGATGCCTTTACTGCTTGTGGGAGGCGTCTACATTAGAAGGCAGTCTTAGCTTGAATCTCTTTTTTATTTATTTGATGCTAACTTTATATAATTTGCGTGACCTAGATAGCCCAGTGCATTGCATACACTAGTGCATCGAACTAAAAATGACCTTACAAAGCACTGACTCCATAATATGGTTTATTTTGTTGAAATTTTCCCACTAGATCGTCTCGGTACCAGTTCGCCATACAATCGTTAATTAACTACGAACTTGAAGCTGTTTGTATTTATATTTAATTATGTTAATATTAAAGAGGTAAATATAATAGGCACGCCCCCTATTATTTATCCCATGCCTTACTAGGTAAAATAGAGGAATACAAAATGACACCTACTTGCCCACATTTGCGTAGGCCACGGCTCCAGGCCATAAATTGCTTCGAAGCGTGACTAGCGCGCGGTCAGGGGTCAGTGTTGAGCTGCAGCGAGGTGTCCAAGCTCCCAGGCCTTCCACCCTGGCGTCTTCAGACAGAGATGTAAAGAGCGGAGGCCCTACCTCCGGCTCTATTGGAGGGGGACCATCATCGTCCTCCTCTTCTAAACCTTCCTCCTGGGAAAATCAAGCAGTTGGTATGAACGTCTTTTATGGTTGTGATATAATTTTAGGGGGCACGATTTGAGTTCGTAACGATCAGGAAGGCTAAAGAGAGTTGTAACACGCTCTGCGTATCAACGTAGAATAGTGTCGGAGAAGGCAGTCTCTCCCGAGATTGTACCTAATGGGCGCAGCGTGATAGGGCTGTGAAATATTTGATTATAAAGCCCACAGTTCCCTTCAAATCGTAGAAATTATCATCTTGGGGTATAAGGTCCATCTGAGCCGGTATCACCAATGCGGGGTCGAGAGAATCCGATGAGGACTTTTCCCGCAGTAAAACGATTTAGAGGCACAAGACAAAAAAAGTCCCTGTGATTTTTTTAATATAATATGAAGTCGCTACATCTGTCTGTATTCGTACATGTCAACATTATCTCATTTTAGTCCACCGCTAGACAAAGTTTTCTTCTAATCAACAACATATTGTATTTTAGTGATCATGAAAGAGTGGGTGTGGGGACCTGGCGATCTGTACCACAGGTATAAAACCTATAGCAGACACCAGTTCGTCACAAACATTTTTAAGGTAAATGTTTCTATTGTTTTTTTTTTACACTGGCTCGACATAGTGACTACAGAGTACCTGATGGTAAGTACAGTGTAGTCCAAAAACGAAAGCGACTATCAAAGGATGAAAATCCATTGATAGTCTACATCGTCGTATCGGCCCACATATACCACGACTGTATCTCTAGGTATATGAGCTACTGGATATACACAAGCTGATCCCGAAACGCGACAAGCCGAAACTGGTCACTATGACGGGCATTACACCCATGTTCTGTGGTCGCGATCCACACGGGCACCGACGTCCTACCACCTCGCTGCTGCTCGTTTAGCACCACCCAGGAGTCACGTGTAGGGAAACTAGGGTAAAGCCTATGGACGCGAGCAGCTTCGACTCCCTAAAATTCTTATTCTTATTGTGTACTTCAGATTTTGTTTGTGAGGTAAAATAAATAAATAAATTATTATTACATATATCTCGACCTTATGTTCTTCCCACCCAGTTGCTAGCTGCTTTCACAAGTCTACATTCCACCTAGCCGAAGGGTGTCCCACACTACGATTGCTGATTCGCGTTTTTCACTTATAACATCTACTTCAGATCTTATGGATGAACAATGACTCTGACTTACCATCGGTTTCTTTATAATTATCAATCTGATATTCTTTGGTAGATATTAAATAACTATATCTTTGTCCGTCAAATACATGTATGTCAAAAAGGAAATGATTAGTATAACAAAAAGCTCTGGTAGAAAATGGCCACTGAAACTGACTGTTAGTGTAAAAACATAGGATAGAGATCTAGATACTAATAATGTAACTTAAACGGTGCTTTACCATATCCTCGCTTATACGAGTATTATCCCACAAATAGATCCATACCCTGCTTTTTTATATCTTTAAGCTTTTGTAGCCCCTGAAATTGTTTCATAGAAAGGACATTTTTGTAAGAACTAACCATTCCAGCGTTGGGATTCCACCATATCGTACGACCCTGCTTCAGGATATGCCGGCCGTGATGTACCCAGTATGTTAAATTAAGATCCATGAGGTCCTTGAGCGTGTGCCCGTGATAGAAGGGATTCTGATTGAAATTCATATCACCTGTTAAGAAAAAGGACACCCTTGATTGATCATGAATGTACATAAAGGTATTTTAAAGATATATTAGAAAAGCATATCGACGAAGCAGCGCCAGCGGATAACAAACAAAACGATTGGATTATATAAATTTATATGGAGCGAATCCCGTTGAATCAGCAATGCTGCTGGCAGCATGTCATTCTGTTGGCAATATGAGCTGTTGGTAGTATTACACCTTAATCGGAACACGTGCCATACAAACGAGTAATTTTGCATGGTACTTTCTTCGAAATACCATCTCTAGTCATCAGAGTTTGAAAAATAGATTACTATGACCGGTGGTCGTGGGTGTGTTGGTAGAAAGACACGGATTTTGGCGTTTACTGTTTATTTGCACTTTAAGGCACACTGAACTGCGACGCACACGCACGTACTCTAGCCTTGGGTCTCGGTAGTCGACTAACTTAGCAAGCATCCCGTGCGCGCGCGCATCCTCTTACCCCGTGCGTCCCGTAGCACCCTAACGACCCTTAGGGCGTTTAACACATGCAGGTATCGGGTGGCGTCTAGATGCTATACTACCTCTAAGTCAATATGGCTGATGTAATCATTAATATGAATATCTTCACAATGGAAAGGCTCATCTCAATACGAAATCACAGTTTATTTGTTTCAAGGATATAATATCTACGCGCTATGAGCTATGAACTCATTAATACTTTTTTGGCGAGAATTTAAGCCAGGATATACTTGTTATTAGCCCAGAATTACCTTCCTATAAATGTCGACAGAGGCATTCCTTTAATAAAAGAATAAAAAGAAACACGCAGTGATAATCAGCCCGTATTTGTTATTTCTGGTATAATCGTCTTTCAATGTATGTTCTTGAGCCTAGTTTTTAGTTGTCATCTTTCTTTTATCTGATACGTTCCTTCCTTAATACCTGATATCTCATGTTATCACTGTAGAACATTCTATCAGCTTACCCCCTCCTTCTTCCAAATCAATATCCTCCTCTTCTTCCCCAGAGCCGTAGGTGTAGAATCCTTGGGGTGAGATCGAAGTGGCCGACTGGATTCGTGCTATTTGTGCTCTGAGGTAATGCCGCTCGGAGCCATCGAATGGTGGGAACGTTTGTACCTTGATATTAAAGGGCATGAAAGCTAAAATTGGTTTTTACCAAACCTGTTAACCTGTGGTACATATGTTTTTACAGGTGTACTTGAGTAGCAAAAGGTACAATTTCTGAACATTTACATATGGGAAAGTGTTTAACTTTGGAAATGATCGGAAATTTTATGAGGGTATTATATACAATGTATCTATTCTGTAGGTGGTTATAGCCATTAATGAATAAACAATCGATGGAACTGAATTTGTTTAAAGGCGACTACACCTTATCAATGTTAATCCAAATTTTATGCTGGTCCGATGGAGTGTAGATTTACTTTACGTAAAACTTTGGATAATAGATAGTAGCTATCTTGAGGGCATTATAATAGTTAAAAAGGACAGTGAACTACTTCAGATGGTAAATTTATTGCTATACCTCGGCATCTAAAATGCCTGTCATGCATCGAACCGTAAGCCTCGCCACGCGGATCTGTTCAGGCGTGACGTCCGGAAGACATATCCAGGGATCACCAGGATTGTTGCAAACCCAATATACCTGTGGGAATATTCTTTGTAAGATGTTGGTGCGATATTTGTTATTAATATTATATCAATCGAGCTTTACGCAAGTTAAGTGCATCTAGACGATGAAGCAGTAGCGTTCATTCCATAGATGCATGCAAGCATTACATGCCCCTATGATAAATAAGTCTGGAATAAATTGCTTAAAGTTAAACAAAAAATGAACCATTTATATTCATATCTGTTCTATATTAACGCCGTCTATCTTTGACTATGAACCTATGAAAGCAATATAATAGTTATTATTATAATATAATATACAACATAATTAGACTAATTCTGCCTACCCTGTCCAAATACACTATGCACGTCACTGCGATGGAGCTATAGAAGCTTAGTTAAGATAGTTCTACAGCGACTTCTATTTCAACTAGATCCAAGAAATTCTCCAACTCTTAACTTTGCCGGATCATTTAATTGTATAATGATCTTAGGGCGAGCCTGTTTCCTTCCTCACATGATATTAACCCTTAACTTGGCAGAATGCCAAGCCTTTGCTTGAATGCAGAATGCAGAATGCAGAATGCTTGCCTTTCTTTCAATATCAAAATAATATTCATACCGCTTAACCCTTATGTTCTAAGGATGTCTAATAGAAACTAACCGTGCGTTCAAAGACTGAGAAATCACCTAAACATTCATATAAAAATACTAGCTGATCCGGCAAACGTTGTTTTGCTATATAAGGTTTTGTAATATCTTCTAAGATGTTCATTGAAATTAAGTGATGTCAAAGACAATTTTGTTCACAATTAAATACTTTTAATCAACAACACATTTATATGGATAAAGATTAATATTATTACGTTGATACAACTCTTAACAAATAATGCATTAATTTGTTTACCATAAAAACGGTTTTAGTGACTTAATCTTAAAAGATAGACATATACTGTCGCGGACATTTTTTTAGATCATTTTAAGAGGAATAATTCTTTCTTACATATATTTTGGTATCTTGAACCGTTTTTGCAGCGCACGCAATGGAAGCCCTCAAGGATGAATAATTTCCCCCTTTTTTTCACATTTTCCATTATTTCTTCGCTCCTAATAATTGCACCGTGATGTTATATAGCCTATAGCCTTCCTCGATAAATGGTCTATTCAACTCAAAAAGAATTTTTTAATTCGAACCAGTAGTTCCTGAGATTAGCGCGCTCAAACAAACAAACAAACAAACTCTTCAGCTTTATAATATTAGTATAGATTAAGTGTGCGCTAAAAACTTATGGCAATAGGTTTTGTAAATTCTGATGTATCTCCACAGATACACTATCAAGAAAAGGGTTAAGTTCTTTAAAAGAAACATCTAAAGATATTTCTATAAGTTGGCGTAATCCTGATGACTATTGGCAGGTACTTAGTTCTCAATAGCCGGACTCGGGTATTTCGATTAAATTTTACTTTCCATCAGGTGTAGTGTAGTCAGAATGTCGAGATAGAATATTTAAAAATTGTCTGATACACGTATGTCAGATGAATCAAAATACAGAATTATTTGTGGTACATCTTTAGTAAATTTAATATAGGATTTTTTAATACAATTACGCGATGTCACCACAGATTTTTAACAGCGTAATTTATATACAATTTTAAATATTTAGGACAATAGACCTGCCTAGGGTGAAGGCTTTGAGCGATTGATTAGCCTAAGAAATTTGTGAGGCGACATGAGGCTCTCATCTAAAATATATCTTATGTTTGTAGAGGTAGCATCTCCAACCGAGATCATGCTCGATGGATATGTTACGTCGTTGTTGTAGGAAATTGATCGCAGGAGCCACAGTCCGCATTAGTGCGCAAAAGTAGTCACACTGGAGTTTTAGCTAGTACGAGTTCATTTTTATACTGGCTTGAACTACAATGCATGCGAAGAAAAGCACATCTTAGCCTAAAAAAGGCAACGGTTATCACATAAAGAGAAGCAATTAACAGTCGCTACCGTCATGCCGGGTCACATGTAGCACGACGAAAGGTCTCTAAGTGAACAACTGGACGTAAGGCAAGCCGAAGTGAGACATTATGACGCTCCTTATATTTGTGAACTGTGGTTACGACTCAGTTTCGACAATCAAAACTGCCAACTCAAGTCCAGTACACCTAGGTCGCCATTTCTGTGGTTGAGACGACCCTATCGGGCCTTTATCCAAGTAGAAAAAACCCTTCAACCTTCTTGTTGACTCCTTGGCCAGGTCTCTCGACAGGCGTTGGCGGCGGAGCTTGCCACGTCGACACCGGTTCCGGAGGAAGTTTGGGAGGCACTGGTTCCTTTGGTTTCTCTTCTTTTCCTTCTCCTTCACCCACTATTTCAAACAGTTACGTTCTACCAATAGATATATTTATAAATAAAGGGTTATGCTGGTTTGAATCTCATCTAGCAAGGGTAAGAATGAAGTCGATAATGGAACACACTTTGGCGACAAACAAAACTATCTTAGATTGATATGTAGGTATTTTATTGAATGTAATGTAACCAATGGAGTTGATTCTATACTAAAGTAATGCTCTTTATGCAGCAAGATAGATGCTGTTGGCCTGGGAAGGCCTTTACAACTTTATAAGGCGAGAGAAGCGAACGTTTAAGTCAGCAAACAATTCACATTACAATTATATTTTAAAATACAAATTCATATATTGAGGTCCGTAAATTATTTTCACATACTTTAAATGTTCTTATAAGCGAGGAATGTTACTTTCAATTATGGTTCGACGTTTCAACTCTGGTCATAACCACTATTAGACTGAAGCTGGAATCAGCTGGAAGCATCATTTGGGGTGGAAAGTTAATTCGTATACTCACTAATGTTTATTTTTATTTTACATAATAGGGTGCCCAACATGGGTAACATTAGACAAGAAAACAAAAGGATTATGGTACTAAAATAGAACATATAAATGTCCCCATAATTATAGGGCACCACAGCATGCACAGTAATTAATATATAATGCTAGTTTACATTAAAGAAAATAATAAAATTCCAAAAAAAGAAAAAAAATATACATACATATATAGACACAACACAAAAGGATAATACTGTAGATTGTATAAGTAACAACTTTAAACGAAACTGTGACTGATTCCAAGTAACACACAAAAAAAAATACAGCCACTTTCTACACGCTGTTCTAAATTTTGAAAGAGAAACAGTCAGGTCCAAGTCACCGAGTCGCGAGAGTGCGTTGTACTGCCTGCAGATCCTTGGCATGGTAGAAAACTGTCCAACATTAGTTTTAAGGGTATAGAAAAAAAATGGAAAGCTGTTTTGCGAGGCAAACGAGATGGAGCATTAATTTTTAAATTATTGACAAGTTTTGCACAATCTAGATATCCATTAAATATTTTAAATAAAAATATTAGGTCAGATGTTTTCCTGCGACTAACTAAAGATTGCATTTTATAAAAAAGCAGTCTATCATGATAGCTCAAGATTTTATGGACCACATTATCACCGTAGGAGAGATGGTAAACAAAACGTAGTTGCACACTTTCCTAGCGTATGTACTTGATATACCCAGTTCTAACTTTCTGATTCAGATGTAAATGTCTAGATTCAAAGTTTTACTATACGAAAGTGAGTAGATATTAAAAAAAAATGATATATTTATTAGAACTAACAAATTTCCTTTTGTTCTTCAGCTTCCTGTATCTTAGCTTCGTCGATTCCCTCACCTTCTCCTGGCATATCCTTCAAGTCAAACTCCTAGTAAAAAAAAAAATAGTAAGAATTATCACTGTCTTTTCGATCAAAACTGACTTCTGTTTATAACCATATTCTTGGCATCTAAAACCCATGGTAATTTTCAATTTCGCGATTGAATTCTTTTATCATTTTGAGGTATTATTAATAAAACGTATATCATGCATCCAGTCCTTACATTACTTAAGATATTCTTGCATTAATAACTTTTTTAAGAGTGTCTTGTCCACAATGACCTATTCAGTTTGAGACATGGCCGCTCAGCAAGAAAACTGTGCATAGAGAGAGCGCTGCATAGAGCACCCTGGAACTTGCCACGCTCAGCATTACGCTAAAGGAAATATCGATATAATTATGGAAAACTAAACACCAATACGTTAAACGAATTACGTCACACAAACCACGATGGACGGATACCTAGTCTGGGGTATTGTTGGTCGTTGGAGTAAGGTCCTCACGGTATGGTGGCCGCGAGGGTAGATACGAGACTCTTTGTTCTAAAAACGTGGCGAGCTAGGCCAATGACATTAATAAGACCGTACCTAGATCTTGAGCACGAGCGGCATAGATTTTTTTTCGGCATGTCCAACGTTGTTGGCCTGGGAAAGACCTTCACAACAAAACCGGGCTTGGTGGGCGAACGCAGAGGGCGCTCAGCCAGCGAAATTTATGGGTGGGCGGCTACGCAAGGGTATCCCTGTGGGTACGGACCTCGACTTGGGCGGTCGGCCAGGTGAAAAACGAACCTAACGGTGCATAGATTATATTTTTGTGGCATGATATGGAGAAGACTTATACTCTGCAGTGGGTGCAAATAAGCAGGAGATGGGATAATGAACTTTTATAAGTATAATTTACTCAGGTATTACATTATTACTCTATAAATAAATTTTAATCATGTACAGTCAAACCTGGATAAGTGAGAAAACTCTATATGTGAGAATAGTAGCCAGGACCCGTCATTTTAAGCTCCCAAAACCTCTATCAGCCAGAAACAGGAACCTCTGTAAGAGAGAGTCGTTTCTCCCTCATGGACCTCCGTAAGAGAGACTGCTACTTATCTATACCTCTATAAGCGACAGTCGAGCTTTATTTATTTATATTATTTATGAGAAACAAATGCCAAAGAAATTACAAATTGATATCTGCTATTTTATGACTAATTTTTAACTTTCGTGGAACTTCCTACCATTGTTTTCGTTTTGTTTTCGTAAGCATCTTTATACCTACCCTTATAAAGTACTTATATGTCGAAATCTAATGAACGTAACATATACACACTATTAAAAATATATATGTACATAATAGATTCGTACTTGCTATGACTTTGCTGCGTATCTCTATAAGAGAGAAACGCTACCCATGTACCTGCATTAGAGAGAAACTCGGGTTAGTGAGAGACCTCTATAAGCGAGAATGAGATTGTGCTCCCTTGAACTCTCACTTATCCAGGTTTGACTGTATTTCGTAATACCATAAACGCGCGTTACATCTATAATGTCTTTTTCCTATGCCTAGTTATTTAATTGTGGAGCGTTCTCCCGGCGACCGTGTTCCCATCGTACTATTTATGGTGCTCTTTATGTGAAATGTAAATAGATATTTATCTAGGCCTGTATAATCACGGCGACTATTAGCAGGTGGTTGGTTGCCTCTCGTTAGTTGTGCTCGGTTTTAGGATTGTACTGTAATTTTCATTAGGTAAGGTGTAGTCAGGATAAACATTCATCCGGGTGGCGCGCTTGGGGGAGTGCGCCGCCCAGATCCAGACGTGAGCGGTGTGCAATGTGTTCCCGCACACCGTTCCAATGACAAATCAAGGAGATGAGGGGAGGGTGGGATTTTACACCACTCTCCCCGCCACATGTGTTAGGTATACGCAGGGGGTGGCGACTATTTAGCCACCCCCTGCCAAGAAGGCGGGGCCTGCAGAAGGCTAGACGTCGACGGGTGCTGAGGAAGATGGCCTTGCCCTTGGCACTCGGCAGGCGGGAGAAGGATCACCCCTGGCGGTTTTAGTCGGTGCAAGTCCGAAACACCAGGGGGCAACCCTCATCGCCCCCTGAGGTCCGTTAGGGATTTCCCCCGGGTCACCAAAAAAAAGGATAAACATTCATCCAAACATCGTTAGGTGATTAATTCTTCGTATACTTTCAGTTTCTTTTTAAAACATATTTATAATAAGTACTATTGAATACCCCTTACCCTGATCCTCCGGTCCAGTTCTTCTATAGTCAGATCAGTTTCGGCAATATAGTAATTCGCGCTAGTTCCGAATATCTTACCGAAAAATCTGCAAAGCCATATTAGAATATGTTTTTTTTATTGTTTTAATAAGTATATAGGTACTATAGCACGATCTTGCAGACGTGTTATATTTCTTTATGTGTTTGGTTGCTCACTCGCTTGAAAATGATAACACCTTGTTTATATCTATATTCCCATGTATTTCATTAATATCTACATATATTTTTATAATATAATTTATGCTATCCGACCCTTCCTTTTTAATTTTCGATTCAATCTCTCTTTATCATAATTGAAAAAATCCAATCAAACTTCATATTTTAAAATTCGATGTTCTCCTTTTTCAAATAAAACTTATTTTTTATTTAACGGTCAATTCCTACAAAAGTGCCATATATGTATATCCAGTAGCTCCTATACCTAGAGACTAGGGATGTAACGGAGGCAGTTTTATCGGAACCGAAGTCGGAGTCGGAGTTTTTAAATTTGATTTATCGGAGTCGGATTCGGAGTCGGAGGCAACGTCAGTCACAAGTGACAGCAGAATAAAATAGTTTTATTAAGGGACAAATAAAAACATTATTCAGTGAACCTTTTTAATTAGAAAGTGATAAATTTACAAATACACAGACAATAAAAATAGCTGTTTCTTATTAACATTTTCATAGTACTGTGAGAAAGCGATTACCTGAGCTACTGGTCGCGTAGTCCACGACATTTAAGCGCAAAGTGGATAAAACCACTATTGTATGTCTGCTCACATAGCGTGATAGCGTGAAGATATGTTATTTATTATATCTTAAATTTGATCCCATTTTAATATGGTGCAGGATTGATACATGTCTTCGAAAGTACAAGCCAGAACTTTTGAATTGACAACAGCATAATCCATTTCCCTCTACATCTCCCTCGTGTGTAGACAGATGTTGAGAATCGAGACTGTTTCCAAGCGTATATCAGGGTTTTTTTTTAATAGCCCGGGGGATATTGTTGACGGACCTCAGGGAGCTTTTTGGTTGTCGGACTTGCACCGACTAAAACCCCCGGGGTCACACAGCGCTCTCGCCTGGATAAGTTGGGCGGCACGCTCCCTCAAGCGCATCGTCGGCGTATATCAAGTTGGGTCAACACAACACAACACGACACGACACGATACGACACGATACGACACGACACGACACGACACGACACCACACAACACAACCCAACACAACACAACCCAACCCAACACAACACAACACAACCTAACTGGGGCAAATAAAAGCTGTTGTTCACAAAGTGTTGGATATATCAGAAACCGTTATCCTCCAGTGAACATTGTCCAGTGAACAAATTAAATCAAATTTGCTGCAGGGTTGTTTTTGTGTTAATTTCTATTTTACTTAATTCAATGTAAATGTAGAATAAAAAAAACCTTTTAGTAATAAATTTAAATGTACATTTAGTTTTAAATTTAATAATTTAATCATATTTTTTTAATCTAAATTTTAAAAAATGTCTTCTACAAATTAAGTAGCACTGATTGTTTGATTAATTGATATTATGTTTCAACAACATATAAAGTAAAATCAAATGAATTGACTGCAATAGTGGTGGTGACCTCCGATGAATACCTCCGATTAAAAAGTTTCGGAACCGAAGTCGGAACCGAAGGTGTAATAACGATCGGAAGTTCCGACTTATCGGAGTCGGATTCGAATTTCGAAGCTCCGTAACATCCCTGCTAGAGACCTTTCGTCGTGGTATATGTGGGCCGACATGACGATGTAGACGACGATGTTGATGGATTTTCATCCTTTGATAGTCGCTTTCGTTTTTGGACTATACTGTACTTACCATCAGGTACTCTGTAGTCACTATGTCAAGCCAGTATAAAAAAAAATATAACTAACCTACTTTAACCATTCGTACAATCACTACAGTACACAAAATGTGTCTATTGCACCTTTATTTTAATGTGTTTTGGTTTACTACGCTTTAAAAATACCTTCGTTAATTGCGTTCCTTTGTCAATAATTTCTAAAGCGTAAGACCTTTTTAGCAATAACGCAATTGTTATTATCTCACGGTGATCAATTGGTATGTGTAAAAAATTGCCGCCAATTCCAATTGTGTATGAGTTACCGCCAATACACACATCATGCGTGCAGACCGGTCAGGTACAGCCAAGCCTGTGAGAAGAGAATCTCTACGAGGCACTACATTCCGGGCTAGCAACAGAATTATAATGAACTTACAAAACCTATAAGTTTATTTACTGTCTACCTACCTTTTGAAACTATTTGTTGAAGATATTGGCTGTTTTTACCTGACAGTAGAAACTGGTTCCTTTATAGCAAGCATATTCAACGAAATGTAAACAGCATAACACTCGCTATCCGGCAGACCATATCCACCCTAAAAAAAAGGCTTGAGAATAAATGTTCGACGTAACTTTTTATATGGACACAATTTTTTTATTAAATACAACGAACACTGAAATCTATCAAATTTACTACAAAGCATTAATGAAAACCTCGTCCAGATCGATTATCCCGCTATTGAGCTTAGAGCGCAAAGAAAAATTATATCTGCAATGGTTTTGTGATCTATTATATTAAGAAAGAGCCTTATCTTAGTTTTTCTCATATATCTTCCATGTATGAACAGTGATCATTTAGATTTTATTATATATTGATTTACCTCCCTAAAGTAGAAATTATGGTCAATAAGGTCAGTTATCCGAGGCTTCACGTTTTCTTCCTCTAGATCCAATTCCTGTTCCTCTTCGCCCATATCATCTGGTTTTTGGGCCTTGCTCGCGACCAGCTGTAATAAAAAACTTTATCTACGTAATTGTGTTTAGTAAAAATTAATTCCTACACTTTATAAACACACAGGGTGCTGGCGGAAGATCAGCGCTGAGGACGTCCACTCATTTATGCTGAGTGAGCGGTTTTTTTTTTACCACAACATGCATTAGTTTATAAGCTAGTGTGATTAGTTAAAATATTTCTGGTAACGAACGGATATTTATTTGTTCGTGCTTCTAAAAATGTCCTGGGAACTTCGGTCAACTATGTTATCATAATGGGCAAGACGTCTTCACGTTAGACAAGGTCTTAATTGGAAGGCTTTTTCATTCATCCAGCTCTAGCTCTGGAACTAGAACCTGAGTAACACTGTTCCCTCCCCGGGGTATACGAGGAAAACGGATTCCGCGAATCCCGTGGCATAGCTTGCTGCGTGTTGAGGGAAACCCGGGGATTTTTAGTCAGGAATAGTCTGTCACACCGGGGCCGTTACCCTCACAGCGACATTGACGGTCCAATGCTGGATTTTCTCCCGGGATGCCAAATAAAATATACAGCTTCTAATGTATCTCTGTCCACTTTTAAAAGGATAAAATGATGATATTGATGATGTCCTAGCCGGGTTCGGCCACGGCAACTGTTTCAACACCGATTAAGAAAATCGAGGTCCAGTTTTCGGAAACAGCCAATTGCGCAGGAGATATTTAATTGCATAACTGGACGCGCAGCCAGAAAAGCACTCTCGTCCGAACTCCCTCAGGCCCGATGGAATGGAGAACCAGTACGATCAGGAGGGAGCGGGATGCAGGTTTGGTCGAGTTTTCCTTCTCTAAACACCTGGTTGAATTGCGGTGTTAAAGGGATACCTTAGTCGCCTTTTACGACACCTCGGCAAGAAGAGGGGGGTGCTATTCTATTCTGCCGGCAGCCACCACGGCTATATGATGATGATATTATTATATTACTATCAAACGTTTGGAATGTGTACTTACGCGAAACATCTCATCCACTCTCCTGACCAGGGAGAGTTGCGGAGGAGATAGGTAAATGTCATTAAGAAGATCAAAGTTAGGTCTAAACTTCTCTAGCTTCAGTTGCCATGAGTAATGCTCGAAGTTATCCACCACATCGGGCGGCTTCTG
Organism: Automeris io; assembly: GCA_036320925.1. Lineage (NCBI taxonomy): Eukaryota > Metazoa > Arthropoda > Insecta > Lepidoptera > Saturniidae > Automeris > Automeris io. Next base: position 59,510 of record JAUDJH010000039.1, read on the forward strand.
CGACAAGATCTTGTGGACTATATCAACTAGGTGGTCGTAGCTGGGAACAATAGGAGTATTTGTGAGGTGGTAAGGTTAATGACAAAGGACAGTAGCGTGCATTCCATAAATGCATGGAAGCACTGCATGCCCTGACGATAAATAAGTCTTGACTAAATTCTTTACAGTTAAACAAAAAAAGGAACTTTTCATATTAAAATCTAATCTATATTCACGTCATCTATATTTTCTACTAGCTGATCCGGCAAACGTTGTTTTGCTATATAAGTTATTGTAATATCTTCTATGATGTTCATTGAAATTAAGTGTTGTCAAAGACAATTTTGTTCATAATTAAATACTCTTAATCAACAACACATTTATTTAGATAAAGATTGATATTATTACGTTGATACAACTCTTAACAAATAATGCATTAATTTCGACCAAATTCGATTACCATAAAAACGGTTCTAGTAAGTTAATCTTAAAAGATAGACATATACTGTCGTGGACATTTTTTTAGATCATTTCAAGTGGAATAATTCTTTTATACATATATTTTTGGTATCTTGAACCGTTTTCGCAGCGCACGCAATGGAAGCACTCAAGGATTAATAATTTTCCCCGTTTTTTTCACATTTTCCATTATTTCTTCGCTCCTAATAGTTGCATCGTGATGTTATATAGCCTAAAGCCTTCCTCGATAAATAGTCTATTTAACACAAAAAGAATTTTTCAATTCGAACCAGTAGTTCCTGAGATTAGCGCGTTCAAACAAACAAACAAACTCTTCAGCTTTATAATATTAGTATAGATGAAAGCAATATAATATCTACTATCATAATATAATATTCAAATTAATTACGCGAATTCTGCCTACCCTGTCCTAATACTCTATGCACGTCACTGACAAAGGATATACGGTGAGTGAGACACATACGCACCACAACCATCCCATCCGAGTAGATAAACTGCTACCTTTTTTTTGATAATCCTATGAAAAATCTTCTTGGATCCCCACGGACCCTGTGAGGGCAGAGTCGGTGGTAAACCCGACTCTCACTAGCTAAAAATTAACGAGGTTTCTCTCTTGCTACGAGCGGGGCCTAGGAAGTCCGAAATCCTCTTAGAATCTGGCAATCGAACAGCCATATCACACTGGCACTGCTGCCTCCTGAGGTATGCTGACGCTTCATATATATACACTTGAACTCGCTTACTCAATAGATACCAATTAGTTGTCGTTTAAAGATTCCCATGTCATAAGATCCTGGAAGCGAGCAAGAAGCGAAATCCACTCCTTGAAGCAAGCCTGCACGGTATTTTGTCAATTCATGGTATAAGGGGGAGGAGAATGAAATTGTACAACTCAGCCGCACACACTTCAGAGTATATATAGCCTATAGAAAACTGAAAAGCAGGCTACGTTAGCCTGAGAAAAGTCCGATGTCGCTGAGCTACGTAAGGAAGTTGACCCTACCTTTCCCATAACACTCGGCAGACAGAAAGGGGATCACCACTAGTGTCCCGGCTCTCGCCGCTGCTCTGACAGTCCATGAGTACTTCCCCCAGGTTAAAACAAGACCAATGTACGTTTTTGTTTCAAACTTAGTAGCTTACGTGACGGAAGTGCTTCATCGGTCATCAGTTACTATCGTTCCTTAACTAACTGCTTTAGATGTGAAAGGCCGAGCTAGTAAGCTTTGACTAGAAATACATTATCTGTATAACAAAGCCAGTGGGTTAACAATGTGTATAAATCCTTACAGCGTGTCCCCAGTAGCTGCACTTTGTTGTTTCAAAAAGTTTTTCGCTAATATTAAATCATTGTTCAGATCTGGCATAACATTTTCCGTTGCAGCGATTAAATCGGGTTCCAACAAAAATGTTTGCGACATTATGAACGCTTTACAATAATTTTCTTGTAATATTTTATCACGTCAGGTATTTGACTTTGTGTATTGTTTTTGACAAGGATGTCAATTTGGCCTTAATTTATTATTATCGTTTGGAGGTTTAATTATATAATACTGTCTTACCCTTTGCACTCGAGCGTGTTGGGTAGATTGTGAACCAAACTTAATTTATTAGCGTGTACCGGCACTTATAAAAATATATAAGAGAATCTTTGGCTGTTCCGTGCTTGCGTTTTCTTAAGAATGTGATTTGTGTTGAATTAAATAGTTATAAAATATTACAGTGGATTCATTATCTAATATCATTAGAGCGGCGCCGAGTATCTGTAAGGTGTTCCCCGAATTTGGCTGAAACCGTTTCGAGTTGCTGGTTAGCGTAAGCGAAAAAGGCCGCGAGTGCAAAGAGAAGGAGCTGTTATTTGTGTATTAGGTGTATAGTGTCATCGGCAGCATACGCAAAAGCATGCTTCGGCGGGTCGGGCTCGTGGAGAAGATGAATGATGAAAAAAAAGATAAATATAAATGTGAGTGGAAGTAAGAACCGAGGCAGATCCAGACTTATCTACGCAGACCAAATAGAGTTCTGACGGAGGGTAGTGTTAAAAGTACTCGAATCGACGAGAGTGCATGAAGAAATTAATAAACGTTAGGAAGTGAAAAAGGTTTGCAAGGATATAGAAGCTTGGTTCCATTGTCTTTATCTACCTCAACAGGTAATCAGCATGATGATATTTAATCAAGTAATTACAGAAGATAAATTCTTAGGGTACAACCACGACAGAATTCGTTTTTATTTTTTTTTCTATATAAAAACTATTTTTGAAATCATTCTCCTACTACAGAAGTCTTATAAAAATTTCTTTTTTTCGCGCTTTCCATGGTTTCGGGCATTCAAGAATAAGATTATAGGAATGGTAACGATTATTTAATTTCGAAGGATATCAAGGGTTAAAAAAAGAACAAAAACACGTTTAGAAGCTCAGCAGCATTTTATTACAACAATCATTTCTTTTAAAATCATCTTTACAACCTATACAAAAATACACATCATTCACATGCACAACAATAGCCCAGGGGAACATACAAAACGCAACTCTTATTATATACAAAAAATACATATTTACAATAGTTGGCACTTAGGGGCACGGTTCGCACAAGAAATGCTAGATGCACGGTACGCACGAGAAATACTAGATGCACAGTTCGCACGAAAAGAGCGAGATGCACGGTTTGCATGAAAAATGTTAAATGTACGGTTCGCATGAGAAATACTAGATGCACGATTCGCATCAGAAATGCTAGTTACACGGTTCGTAAAAAGGTATCGCACGGGTCTAACGTAGGGATACCCAATATGTTGTTATGCGATGGTATATAACACAAAATTATACAATAAATAAATTTTGAAGTGTTTTTATTTTGCCGCACAATACGCTTCGGTATAATACATCCTTACTATAACTCTAATATAACGTGTCGTTATTAACAAAGCCAGAGTATCATTTGTTTGTACCTTTAAAGCAGTCTCCATGCCTTCCAATCCGATTTTATGAATTAGATAGTGTGTAGTGCGGTCGGATTTACAAAATAATATATCGTCACGCTATAACCCTTTCTGGGTGAGTATAGATAGATTAGTGGCTGTATCTACTTCTGACGTGCCAACGTGACCGGTAGCACAGCTGATCGCCGTTCTCAAAGGATTTACACATGGCATTTTTATCAGATGCCATGCGGGTTTTCTCTCGATGATTTCCTTCACTGGTAGTATGTGCTATGATTTGCACCTACGCGCATTTGTGTTGTCGCTCGTGGTCATCGCATGGTAGTCGGGCTTAAAATACTAATATGGAAAGATCGGACATTATATTTCCAACTAACGTTTAACGCTAATGCAAATTATATTAGATCTTAGCTTTAGCCTCAAAACCACTCGGTAAAATTTTTATATTGTTCTCATTCTTTGCTCGGATTGAGGGGTGAAGGGACAAGCTAGGACCCATGCCATATTATCACGATTTTTGTGAAAATTTCCTTTCCTATGTAACAATTGATTTTTACAAAATTATAGACAACGAAATCTCTAAAAATGTGCTGCAATAATTTTTACATTATACTAATTAAGAAGCAAAAATGAACGCACTGGCTTCACCAGATAGTACTTTATGCCCTGCCTCGAAAAAATTCTAGGACCGAGGCTGAAGAAAATACTTTACTAAAAAATAAATACGCATACAATATACCCTTTTGTATAAACATATTTGATTCACTCCAGTGCTTATTTGTCCAAGTAATCATTTAGTGTTTCTTCAATCTCCATATAAATAGAAAAAAAAAACGCGCTTATACCCATCCGTGCATAAATGTCAATCAATCTGAGATATAAGATATTGAATTAATTGTAGTAATGATATGTATAAAAGCCTTTAAAATAAAGCTATGTATTTAAAATAGAGAAATATACTGTATAATATAAAATTTACCGTTGCTGGATTGAACAAATAAACACTAACATCGTATGATACACTTTTGGGCATCCCTAGTCGCACGGGGAATGCGAGACACACGGGTCGCACGGGAGCCAAGACACACGGGTCGCACGGGAGGCGAGATACACAGGTCGCACGGGAGGCGAGATTCACGGATCACACAAGCACGGTCAGTCGTTCAGGAGGGGCGTGCCTTGTTGGCGGAGGTTCCGGGGGTGGCAGCGCTCGCTTCGTTAACTCCTTATCGCGCGGCGGTGTATCATTACGCGCGTCTGCATTCTGCGCTTTATATAATGAGTGCGCTCGCGGCAGTTCCTCCCCCGCCACCGCCGCGCCTACACCACCCCCGCGAGTCTCTGACGTCGGTTCCCGCAGCGGGTTTGCGTACCGGCGCAAGTTCTCCTCGTTTTGAAGATTGTTGGATTTCTCCTCATCGTGTCTGCGGGATCGTTCCGCGGCAGCTGCGGATCGCCTCCGCCGCAGTAGGAGTATCGCTGCGGCAATCGCTGCTGCGGCCAGCAGTGCGGCCGGGATGCCCACGGCTAAAGGGGCAGTGGAGCTGGAGGAAGGTTGTGCGGGAGCCGCGGTAGGGGGCACGCGGAGACGCAATGCGGCGCCAAGGAGAGCGTGCCGCGCCAGCCTGCGCCGGGAGACAAGCTCGCCGAGCGCCCGCACTGCTGCGGCAAGGGCGGCCGCGCCTGCTGCGCCTTCAGATCCAACGTCGTCGCCGACCCACTGTAATAATATAAGAATTATTGAAATCTGCTCTGCTGTTATCTTTTTTTATTGGTTACCCGATGGTAAAACATCATAGGACCACCAGACCCGCTGTGAGGATAGCGACCCCAATGTATCAGACCCCTACTGACAGAAACCCTCGGGGTGTCCTTCCAATCACTCTACCCGGGCCTTGGAACCTAGATTCTTACAAACCCTCGGGGAGCGAACAGCCTGTTCAGAATTCATCTCCTCGCGGGGTGAGTGTAAAGAACCCACTCGTCCAAATCTTCCTCATGGGCGCTCTGCTGTTATCTAGTATATGCTCAATTAATACGTTCCTTTTTTCCTTTGTTCACGAGCTACGCACGCTCCCAGTGTTGCCATGTATGTTTTCCCGTTTTAAATAATTTTGAGTTTTATTTTTTCCTCTTTTAGTCTTCATTTTAACTAAAAAGGATAACCTTACTAGAATCTAAAATCAATACCGAGTATCGCCTTCACAGGTCAGGCAGGGTTTTTATAACATACTGTATATTTTATCATTTGATAATCATGTATGTTGAATTTTTTTTTTATTAGCAAACAAAATTTTATGTTGATGTGTTCAATTGATGGACCCACTCACCAGAGCTAAGTCTAAGGTGTCATCATCATCAGGTGCTAAATCGCACAGCAGAGCCAGCGGCGGTGCGGGCGGATCCCGTGCAGCCAGCGCCGCAGCCAGCGCCCGCCGCAGCGCCGAGCACGCACGCTCTACGTGAGCACCACGCGCCAGCCGCTCCCGCGCCAGCTGCAGCTGGGCACGCGCGCATCCCGGCGGCGGCTCGGCCGTGCGCGTGCCAGGCCAGCATGCCGCGGGTGCCGGCAGCGCCGGGGGCTCCACCCGCCTGCCCGCGACCCGTCGGCATTCGCCGAGCGGGGCGCATGGAGAACGCAGGCAAAGCGCCGGTGCGGCTGGTACACAGACCTTCAAAACAGAAATATAAAATATACCTTAACCAAATGTTTTACAAGGAATACGATTTTTACCTGCATGACATCTAATGGTTGCGCTACTGGTCATGTTGGGCACGACATATAAGCGTAAAGTGGATACAACCACTAATGTGTATGGGAACCTATACAACTATACAAAGGCAAGGTATAGTGTCTGGGTACTGATTACTGATCCCTATAAGCACCCAGGCATTTCACAATGCCTGCAGAATGCTTCGCCAGAATGAATAAAGAAGCGAATCTTTTAGTCCAGATATGGGGAATATTCTTCAAGTAATTCTAACCTCGTCAGTGCGGCAGGGCTGAGCACCAGGTGCGAGGCAGTCAGGCAGGCCGCACCACAGCCGCGTGCAGGCCGGCGCCCCCGCCCCGCACCAACACGCATTGCAGCCCCACCACCACGTCCCGCTGCCGGCTCCGCACGCACCTTCCTCCGCTACCGCATCACCTTGTTCCGCATCGGTTTCGTCCTCTCCGCGCTCCGCTGTAGTGCCTTCTTCCGCATCTACGCCGAGGCCGGCGATCACTAAAAAATCATTATATACTATTAGGTCCTTACATATGAAATTGGCGTTTTTCGTACTGGCCACTTTAATCACAAATTTCTCTTCTTTGGTAAGGAATTCCAAATTCAAATTTGTACAGCTATAGACTCATGTATTTGTGCTTCGATGATCATCATTCATTTGATTTTTTCTTCTGTTTTTTTCTGTTTGCGTCACTCATTTTACAAAATGGAAAACTTAAAATATCGCATTATTTACGAGTACGAGTTCCGCCGTGGCACTAGTGCTGCGGAAACAACTCGAAGGGTGAATAATGTGTATGGCGGTCGTGTTGCAAAAGAAAACACAGTTCGTTTTTGGTTCCAACGTTTTCGTTCTGGAAATTTCGACCTGCAGAACAAGCTCCGTGGACGGCCTGAGACTCAAGTTGATAATGAAGAGTTGAAGGCTATTGTGGAAGCTGATCCATCGCAAACCACGTCCGAGTTAGCTGCAGGCTGCGATGTTAGTGATAAAACTGCTTTAATTCACTTGAAGCAAATTGGGAAGATTAAAAAGCTTGAAAGGTGGGTACCTCACGAATTGACTGAAGCAAACCGGCAAACGCGCGTCGACTGCTGCGTTACATTACTAAACCGACACAATAATGAAGGTATTTTAAACCGAATCATTACCTGTGATGGAAAATGGGTTCTTTACGATAATCGGAAGCGCTCAGCGCAATGGTTGGATCCTGGCCAGCCAGCCAAATCCTGCCCCAAGCGAAAATTAACTCCAAAAAAGTTACTTGTAAGCGTTTGGTGGACTAGTGCCGGTATTGTTCATTACAGTTTTCTCAAATCTGGCCAGACTATTACGGCTGATGTCTATTATCAGCAATTGCAAACCATGATGGAAAAGCTAGCGGCTAAACAACCTAGGCTGGTCAATCGCTCCACGCCACTGCTGCTTCACGACAACGCTAGACCACACACTCCGCAACAGACGGCTACTAAATTAGAAGAGCTTCAATTGGAAAGTCTAAGACATCCTCCGTACTCCCCGGACCTTGCTCCAACAGATTACCATTTTTTTCGAAATTTGGATAACTTCTTGCAAGGGAAAAAATTCAACTCCGATGGGGCAGTCCAAATCGCCTTCAAAGATTTTATTGATTCCCGTCCGACTGGTTTTTTTAGTAAAGGGATCAATGAACTACCTATGAGATGGCAAAAGTGCATAGAAAATAATGGTTCATACTTTGATTAATTAAATATATTATATTAAAAAATATTCGACTTTTTGTTCCTCCCATACAAAACGCCAATTTCATATGTAAGAACCTAATATATAATATAGATACACTCTGCACTTATATGTCGTGCTCAACGCGACCAAATCGCCGTTCTCAAAGAACTTATACATGATATTCTTATACATCTAGCATGCGGTGTATAAATCAGTGTACTTAACTTGGAAAAACCAAGAGATACGTGTTTCCGAATGAATTCGAACTCTCGACCATTAGCATGATGGCTTCTTATTTACTAGACCACCATAGGCACTAGGCGACCACTATATCTACAAAAATGGACCAACCTCTCCATAAAAAACTGACTGTAAAGCACAAACCTTTGGTTTCGCCGTTTTAAAAGTTACCACAAAAATCTCATAAGATGTCGTTACCGTGTATTAGGTTATGCGAGGTCAAAGTATTTATTATCAGGTAAGCAGTCGAAACACAATTATTTTTTTTAAATATTTCTATTTGTGATTGAGATAGTATTTGTCCAGGCGATTTTTAAATTGGTTCACATTTTGAGCAGAGATTACGTCTTCTGGGAGATTATTTTGCGCTCTGATAATCCTGTTGCTTTCCAGTCTGGTCATGCAGTGCTACCAAGCCCTAACTCAGGTATGTCTAAACAACAATGCTATAACTCTTCAATGGATTAAAGGACACAGCGGATCACGCGGCAATGATGCCGCAGATGAGCTGGCAAGAAGGGGATCTGATACAAGAATATTCGGACCTGAGCCGATTATTCCACTTCCCTTCAGCTGGTTCAAATCCGAAATTCGCCAAAGAATAAGACGTCTGAAAGATTCAGACTGGAACGACTTAGTAGGATGCAGACAAGCCAAGGAGGCCTTACCTAGAGCGAATACAAAGGTCTCTAAAGCCATTTTGCATCTCAGTAGATTACAGATACGTAGGGTCACCGGAGCCATAACAGGACACGGTTATTTTAATAGACATCTTTTTCACTTAGGTGTCACAGAAACTACTCTGTCCAGAGCATGCATGAGAGAAGAGGAGACAGCCAGGCACATGCTCCTCGAGTGCAGTGAACTGGCAGTGTACCGGGCACAACACCTCGGCACACCGAGGTCCCTTCCGGAAGCAACCAGCAATATCAGGCGGCTGGCGGATTTCCTGGAGGAGCTGAGCTGGGATGATTGAAATCGTCCCGGCCCAGTTTCACGCAAAATAGGCGCACTCAGACGTCGAGTTGCGGAAAATGAGCCCGTGTGAACCTGATACCTAATCCTGTTGCTTAGAAACTGTTTGTGTGGGTTGTTGTTTGATGGGCTGATACATAGCATAAGCTGATGGCCTCTGAGATAGGTGCTGCTATTATTAAAAAATAAAAGGAAGCAAAGGCGGAAAGATTGAAGCGAACTTACGTTCGAGGCATCTTCGCGCAGCGCGCTGCGGGTGCGGCGGACACACGCAACGCGGCGGGTCCGGCACGCAGGTAGCCGGCGGGGGACACGCAGGGGAGCACACCGGTGCGCGGACTGCGCACGTGTCCCCCTTCCAGCCAGGTGCGCATTCGCACGCCCACCAGCCGCCGCCGCCGACGCAGCGCCCCCCGTTGCGGCAGGGGGCAGACGCGCACGACTCGAGGGCGAGCTCGCAGCGCGCGCCCGTGCGTCCCTCCCTGCAGGCGCACGACCAGCCCGGCTGCCCGCTGGTCGGCACGCATGTCCCCCCCGCCTGGCAGGGGCACGCCGGGCTCGCGACCGGCGCGACCGGCACCGTTGGCAATGCCACAGGCTGGAAATAACAATACAATTCAGACGAACACTTATTCTGCGCGTGGTCACTGTTTAATTTTTTACTTTATTCATACAGGGGTTGCTAGTAGCCCAATACATTACCATTCCATTCATATCATACATATATAATTACAATTACAAATCTACAGTTCCTATTAAAGCACCCTCAACATACATCAGACTGCCCTGTTTTAAACAGATATTAATAAAAGTCAACATTATCAGTCATAAAAAAAACTCTAATAACAATAAGGAATAATACAAGCAGACAGAATACTACCAATATAAAATAAAAATAAAATTAAAACAACGTAGTGTAAGTATAAATTCCACAAAATTTAATTCTAAATAAGTTCACAGATTATCCCGTATGTCATCTATTATTGTCATAGATTAAATGCATCTCCCGTTAACTTAAAGACCTTTTACTGACTTTCCTGAAGACTACATTGAGAAGAAATGCCGGAAAAAAATTCAAGGCTGCGTTGGAGTGAAATATATAACGCTTAGCTTGAAATGAGAGCCGAGGTAAAACACGTTATGCTTTAACGCGCTTCGTTAGCGTGCTATTTATTTGGCATACCTCAATTTGTGAGCTCAATTCACAGGCGCTGCCGACCCTCCCTGGTGGACAGACGCAGCGCCACATGCTTCCATCCCTCACACACGTGCCGCCACTCGAGCACGTGCCTTCGGGGCAGCGGTCGCCATCGTCGACACGCACCGAACACGTTTTGCCTGTACACCATCCATAAAATTACAATCTTTATAGCATTAGCGTGCTATAAAAGAAAAAAAGCATTATCTATTATACTTAGTCACTAATAATAACTCGGTATATTTTGTTATAATAAATAGTCACTTAGTAATATTTGAAGAGTCTAATTTCAAAATCCACTATAACATATATTTTTGTCAAATCCTATAAATTTATAAAAACTTATAATTAATCATTGACTTAACAATCACATTCTTATAAGGTATTTATATAATTATTCTAGAGTGAAAAAGTAAAAAAGAAAAAATTCATATACGAGTATAATATTTGCTTTGACAAAAACATTTCAAATTACTATTAGGACTATTAAGTAATTTTGTACGAAAAATCGTTTTAGCGAGTTTTGAAATTAGACGCCTCATATATGAAATGAAAAATGAAATGAAATGAAAAAGTATTTATTTTGCCACAAATATACAAAAAAAAAACAGAAATTTAAATGCAGCAATACAAACAACACACAAAAACAAAAGAAAATACAGAACATATTAACATGGCGAAGATGGGCCCTTCATCAGCCTAAAGCCACAGAGGTAGTCTGCAGCGCTGATTTTCGTGAAGGCCCCGGTCGTGTTACATCTTATAAGAATTATCGATAAACAACAAAATACATATACCTTAAATAATAAATACAAGTGATACTAAAATAAACTATTACATACAATAAATAAATCGACTACAAAATGTATTAGTGATAGATACTATAGTAAAAATATATGAGCAAAAGTATAAATAAAAATAAATGAAATAGACTACGTGAAACTAATAGATTATTAAATAAATATCATTGTAATTCTATTAAAATGATATTTGTATCAGTTTTATATAGTTATATAGTTCACTTTAGTATGATTTTTTATTACAGTTTGGTTCTAGGTCAATGTGTGTAATTGCTCGTATATGATTCATAATTGCCAGTATGGTATTACTCACCAGTCCAGCCGTCTCGGCAGATGCATGTGAAGTCCGCAGCGCCGGCGACACAGGTGCCATTGTTGCGGCAAGTATCTGCAGTACATCCGTCTATCTCTGCGAAAATTGCAGGAAAATAACGATAATCAGCCGATCCAGTGATAAATGTAAGATCCAGAGTAACTTTGATGATTTAAAGTGCTTGTAATATTCTATTTAAGATGTCATCATCACGTCACGTCTATCTGGGTAACAGGTCTGCTTCCGTGGAAACCTTGTCACCCAAAGATAGATGACGCTCTTCTTGTTGACGTTAATAGGTTTTTTAGTCGGAGTTTTAAAAGGAATTTAATGGAATAAGAACTTATATGTAAATATAGGATATATAACATTACAATACTAAAAATATTCACATTTATACAATACCTTTTATTAATTTATATAGGGTAAGATAGTACATTATACTATGTCGCATGTTTTTCGTTAAAGAACTCTAAATACTGTTGAAAATAAAAATCCTTTGGGATAAATAGAAGATGATATAATCAGTGTTGTGTAAAATGTAATCTGATTAATGATGAACGATTAAAAAATGTAGTCGTAATTTTAATTTTCTTGCTTTGTAATCATGATTAAATCCATTTAAAACATTAAGAAATGATAAATGTGTATACAATCTGGGATTTTATAGTGTTTAAAACATAAATGAGCAAAATGCAGTCATATTAATGGTAAAAACGTAAAATGTAATCGTTAATCATTTTTATTAATCTGTTTACATTTCGTCCATCTATGGATATAATCATCGTATACTTGTATGACATAGGTTATATGCATGCATATCGCTTAGCTACGATACAGGTTATGGCGCGTGGCCCATGTTATTATAATATATATTAAAATGAAATGCTTACAAATATAGTTTTCTTTATCCCCAGTAAGCCCTTACTACTTTAATGTCCCCGTTTAGTTTTATAACAAAATTTTCTCATGTAAGTGATAGATACATATCACATGAGAAAATGTATTATGAGTATAAACTCTTTAAACTAATAATATAAAATAGCATTTTATTTTACACCAGTAAAAGATAGTATATTATAGCATGTAGACGCCGCCCGATACATGCTTGTGTTAAACGTCCTGAGGGTCGTTAGGGTGTTACGGGACGCACGGGGTAAGGGGTGCGCGCGCGCAAGGGATGCTTGCTAAGTCAGTCGACTACCGGGACCCAAGGCTAGAGTACGTGCGTGTACGTTGCAGTTCTGTGTGTCAAAAACTGCAATAAACACTAAAACGCCAAAATCCGTGCCTTTTTATCAACTCACCCACGACTACCGATCATAAGATTATTTTATAGCATAGCGTCACTATATTATATAGATATAGCAAATTAACCCTTTGCACTCGAGAGGTGACTTTCACACACCACATTATATGCGAGCGTAAAATGGTCTCAAGAGCAAAAGGTTAACACGTTTTCAGGCACGTGAAATCCAGCTGCTCATTTTGGGTGCGAATATTCAAAGGTATGTGGTGAGTTTTAGCAGTGGCGTTCACCCCATACATGCATAAAAGCCTTGCTTGCCTTATTTACAAATAAACCCTGTATACATTAATTATAGATTAGAACAAATTGTATTCATCGAATTTTTGGATTAAATTTGTTACCATGTGTGTACGTTAGCACAAAAAATATACCCGTGTTGAGCCCTTAATTTTATACATTTATTTAGAGGGCTTTTTTTTTTTTTGTTAACCCTGTGGAAATCCCTAACGGACCGTCAGGGGAAGTGGTGAGGGCCACTTCCCCCGGTGTGTCGGACCTGCCCCGACTAAAACCACCGTGTTGCCAGCACTGCCCTCTCTTCGCCTTCGCCGAGCCTGGGAATCCGGATACTTCCGACGACTCGGCGGGCTATTTAGAGGGCTTTCAACCGAAAATCTGCATACCTTGTTGACATTTACTATGCACGCCACTGAGTTTTAGGAATTTACGTCCAGCAGTGGGTTAACAGTGGGCTGAAATGCACAGATGTACTCACGGTCACGGGCAGCGCGCTGCGTGCAGTTCTTGCCAGTCCAGCCGGGCGCGCAGTGGCAGTAATAGTCGCTCTGGGCAGTGTAGCACGCGGCGCCATTGCCGCACGGTGACCCGGCACAGTGGTCTCTGTCATCCTACCGATATAAACTCTCTAGTTCACTTGTTTTTAGAGGTTTTTTCTGTTTTTAACATTTTCAGAGAAACATACACAAAGAGGATTTAGCGTGGTAGGTATGGTGGAAGTAGAAAGTAGACCTACCGTAGGCTAAAGCGCAGGATAGCGTGTAAAGATGAGATGATGAAGAATGAAATGAAGAAAGTCCAGACAGCAAGTAGATAGACGTTTAATACAACACAGTACAAAGTCCAGTAGAAATAATGAAGCACAAGTATGATAGTCCAAGTGGAGATAGATTACAGAACAGAACAATACGAATAGGAACACGAAAATATTAACAATACGTAAACTATAAGTAGCGAGTGAGTGGCGCGTGGAGCTGGTCTTAATGTGATAGCAAGACTGTTTTGACGGCTGCGGGGGCGGTTGAGCGCTTGCGTCGCGTGCGCATATGCAGTCCCCCCCCGCGCGCGCCTGTATCCCACGGCTCTCTGAATTAGAGCCGTTTCCACCGCCCGACACGATATTAAGAAATAAATATCAAGTGTGGTAGTACGAAATGTGTTGATAAAATTACTTAGATAAATAAGTGAAGATATAATAATGTTATTTAAAATAGATGTTAGTCATAGGTTAGTATAGTAAAAAGAATTAAAAAATAGTGTTAAGGACAGAAATAAATAAATAGGTAGTGAGTATGCCACAAGGATATATAAGTCATCAAAGTTTCTAGAAAAGAATCAAGCTAAGGGAGTTAAAACCAATAAATAAGACCATTAAAGTGTTCTTTGTATTTATTGTCATACTTGTTTATTATAGTGACCGGATCTAATATTGAACTAGCACCGCGACGTCCGCGCAATCGGTTCCCTTGAGCGTCGGCTGACAATCAGCGCTGGCTGGCGCGTGCAGCGTCGCCCAGCATACGCTGAGCCCAGTGCTCTTTGAGATGGGTAGCAGCACACAGGATATATGATGTGATGTTATGTACTATTCTTTCATTGTTGTTTTTATATAAATATGTTTGTTGTGTGTTACTTCCTTTGCGTCAATGATATTTTTCTTTCTTTTTTTTCTTTCAAAATGAAAACTACGAAACTAATTATATATAGGAAAACAAATACAAGAAAAAAATGACATTTATTTCTAACCATTTGTCTAATAGAGCCAAATGTACAAGATATAATGTCGACATCACAAAAAAAATTGTTATTACCAGAGGCGCGAAAAATAAAAGTATTATTAACATAATTTGACTTTACAAAAGGCACTTTAAACAGCGAAAAGTATTTTGCATCGGAATGCGGACACCTGAAACCTATTTGGCTTAGCAAATAGGACGAACCTATGAGACCATTAATAATTTAGTTCCGTGCCGCAAAAGGAAAAATGAACCCTTATGGAATCACATCGTTGTCGGTCTATTTGTCTGACAAGACCATTTTCTTCAGGATCTTGTAGAGGTATCAAGTTAAAATCAATACCAAAAATTCTGGTCTGTGGATCCTTGTAGCTCAGGAAAAAGTATACTTCTAAATCAACATGAGCAAAACATATTTCTATTTATGTCAAATATTTTATCGCTTATGCCATTTAAAAAATCAAAAGTTTTTAGGTACTTCCCGTTGATTTAAAATCATGAAATTTGGCAAAAGCAAGGTCTTATATCAAAGCTACAGGAAAATAGAAAACTGTAAATGTATGAGAACAGCTGTTTTCCTAAAGTAATGTTAAGTTTACCGGTTTATCTTTTCGTTAGAGCAATGTTCTGTGCTTTCATCTCTTCTTTTTATCTCTCGATGCGAAAGTCCGAGTCTCACTTGGCAAGTTTATTTTTTTAAGTAAAACGCCTTAGGCGTCTACTCCATATTCGGCAAGTGGAGGAGAATAGAGATTAAAATTTTAAAGACACGTCTAGACACGGTTCGTTACATGAAAAAGAAGAAAGGATATACTCACCACACAGTACCTTCCAGAACAGGATGACAGCTAAAAGCAGAGAAGGAGTTAGTCGTGTTAGTGCGAGGGGAGAGTTAATGGCGGCTTGGTTGCTGATCCAGGCTTCTTGGCAGTGCTTGTAATATTTAAAATATATGTCAATATAATGATAGAATTGATGTCGTTTTAACATGTTATTTTATGCGCTATATTATAATGAAAAGCTCAAGTAAGCTGAGATCGGGTATAATACAAATTATCACGACGCGTTCAACAAAACTCTACCAGTAAGAAATTAAAATTCATTTAGAGTAGGAAAGGAATTTTCGGAGATCGGTGTACAAATCCATAATTTGGTTGAAAAGTGAATAATGAAATATTTACTAATATTTCTTTATCTCTTTAATGATACGACCAAATTACGCTCATAATTTAAAAAATGTTTACCACACATTATTATTTTATTACTGTGATTTTACAACAAAAATAATATGATTGGTTGAGGAAAATGGGTAAATTATAAGTTTAATTCGATAGTCACCTTTGTTGTAGTGACATCATGGAGTTAAATGTAACATTAACGAGCGTTGTGCATAAAATATAATAATGCCCTAAGAAGCAATATTTCATCAATACGGCTGGATGTTCCCTAGAATAAAGTGTATTAAAGTTTATTAATCCCGACACCGTGATTAAAATAACGCGTTAAAGTTACGTGCTAAATGCCAAACACTTTTAGATATTTTTTCAACATACCTCGCAATTAGTGCCGGAAAATCCCACAGGACAGATGCAGCGGTAGGCGTTGAGTAAATCCACGCACTCGCCACCATTGCGACACGGTCTTGGAGCGCAATCATCGACGTCACGCGCGCAAGTGCGGCCCGCGTACCCCGCAGCGCAGGCGCAATGGAAGTCGTCCACCAGGTCAATGCAGGTGGCCCCGTTGAGGCATTGGCCCGTGCAGTCGTCCACGTTGGACTCGCAGTCCCGGCCAGTCCAGCCGGCTATGCAGGCGCAGGAGTATCCACCAAGAGTGTTATTACACGCCGCTGCGTTAACGCACGGGCCGAGAGATCCTTCTTTCGCGCCGCTCATCGCGCATTCGTCCACGTCTGTGATAAAAATAGTTTTTTTAGGGTTCTATTACTTTCATAAATCAGGTAATTATAGAGATAATTACGCTAAAGTAATGTAATGCTAAAAATGATAAGGAAAGACGGAGCTAAACTTAGTTTAACGGAAATTTGGAGCGCGCTTGCGGAGCGTGGGAGTACGGCAACACACGCTACGATCAAATTAAAACTGGCGCAGGGACAAGCTAGTGCTAAAGCGCTGTAGGCATCGCTGCTGCCCGCGCGCATTTTGTAGCGATTTCATATTATCTGTGCGCGCTACAGTGTTAAAATTAAGAAAAGCATGACGTAAAGTTGTCATAATATTATTGTTGTCATACTTTAATGTTATTAAATTTCAATTTGGGTTCGTCAGCCACATGTAAATGTACTCAAGACAGTAACACACAGAAATTTATTTTATTTCTTTGACTTTGGATTCTTTGAATTATTTGTGATGTAATTGTGTTCTTTTAAATAAACCAATATCAATATGCTTAATCTAAATACGATCTTTATAATGATTTACAAATCACATTCAAGCATGATACGCCTTCATGCAAGAAATGAATGGACACATGATAGATAAATGCGCTTCGTCATCGACTTCATTATCACTTTCCTTCAAGTCAGATTGAGGTCAAGTGTGAGCTTGTAATACAAACTACACTTCAACGGAATTAATATTATGAAAAAGGGGAGACACATTGTTTATTATGCTGGTGCTATATCACTTCAGATAGCGCGTTATAGCAACGTGTTAATATTCATGATAAGCAAGGTTCTCACCTTCAGCGCATGTCGGTCCAGTCCAGCCGGGCGCGCATTCACACGCGAACCCGTCGAGGCGGTCGCGGCACGTCGCTCCGTGAAGGCAGGGGGTGCTAGCACAGTCGTCCACGTCTGTATCGCAGAGGGGGCCGCCCCACCCGCGCTCGCAGGAGCACAGGAAGCCCCGCGGCGCGCCCCCCAGCGTGCAGGAGCCGTGCGCGCAGGGTTGCGGGGCACATGGGTTATCCACACGCTCGCAGTCCGCGCCGGAGAAGCCCTCGGCACAGCGACAGAGGTATTGGTCGGGAGCGGTGTTCTCGCAAGTTCCTCCGTGTTGGCACGGTTCGTGTGTGCCACAGTAGTTCAAATCTGGATCGAGATAAGAGATCTGTTTGTGAATCTTTCTAAGAATTAATTAACTTGTGAGTAGACAAAACTATTGTACTTTTATTTTAATGTGTTTGGGCTTACTACGTTTTAAAATTGCTGTTGTTTATTGCGTTACTTTGTCAACAGTTTCTAAAACGTAAAACGTTTCTAGCAAGAACGCAATAGTCAATCTTTCAATGTAATTTATGTAGTCTATTGTATATAGCATTATTAGTAGTGTTGTAGTATTTTATATAGTGTGTTATGTAATGTAGTGTAATTTGCCGCCAATGCACCTGCGTGCACATTTGCTGAGTTAGACCGAAGCCTGTGAAAAGACAAACTGGGTATTGCAGTACGTTCCGGGTTAACAAAGAGTTGACATTGGACTTCATCGCGAGTTTCATCGAATGCGACATCATTTCCGAACGATGTAATCACTCCCAAACTCTATTTTGCTAGTATACAGTATTATTACTCCTCGTATTGTAGTTTTCTTTACACAGTTATATCCAGATACTGGAATGAGTAACGTGATAAAAAATGTAATGAATTTATAACTGACTCTGAAATTAAAATGTCCCAAGAAGAGTCGGTAAAAAATTCAGAATTTAAGCGGAACACGTACCTTGGTCGCACAGGATTCCTCCCCAGTTGGTGTCGCACGTGCAATCCCAAGAGGAGCCGTTGCAGTATCCATGCTTGCAGCCAGGGTACGGCTGGCATTGAGAGCACAGCTCGCCGCGCCATCCCGGTCGACAACTGGGGACAAAATGATGTATTATTTATTTTTCATTGGTAAAACATATTCTGGGCCAGTTTATAAAGTTTCACTGAAAGTTTTGATACAAAGAAAAAAAACAAACCAGCTAATTGTGGGACGGACTCGAGCACTGAGGGTTCCGTATAAAAAGCTATGAAGGACACTAACTCTCACTTTTGCCGCGTCGTTTGGTTGTGGAATGGTCTTCCGGCGAGCGTGTTCCCACCGTCCTATGAAATTGGCTCTTTTAAGCGAAGCGCGAAGAGATATTTGTGCAGGCCGGCA
Organism: Automeris io; assembly: GCA_036320925.1. Classification (NCBI taxonomy): domain Eukaryota; kingdom Metazoa; phylum Arthropoda; class Insecta; order Lepidoptera; family Saturniidae; genus Automeris; species Automeris io. Next base: position 78,254 of record JAUDJH010000039.1, read on the forward strand.
TGATCAATATGATTGATGACCATGGTGGCTGCCGGCAGAATAGAATAGCACCCCTCTCTTCTTGCTGAGGTGTCGTAAAAGGCGACTAAGGTATCTCTTTAACACCGCAATTCAACCAGGTGTTTAGAGAAGGGAAAACTCTACCAAACCTGCATCCCGCTCCCTCACGATCGTACTGGTTCTCCTTTCCATCGGGCCTGAGGGAGCTCGGACGAGAGAGTGCTTTTCTGGCTGCGCGTCCAGCTATGCACTTAAATATCTCCTGCGCAATTGACTGTTTCCGAAAACTGGACCTCGAATTTCTTAACCGGTGTTGAAACAGTCGCCGTGGCCGAAACCGGCTAGGACATCATCATGATTATCGATTGTTTTTCTATACCGTTGATAGTGTAGTCGTATTTTTTTGGACTATACTATACTTAGAGATCGTATTTCAACTGCATTAATTCTACTTTCATCAGTGACGTGCATAGGATATTTGGATAAGGTAGGCAGATTCCCCATAATGAATTTGAATACTATATAATGATATTAAATATTATATTACTTTCATATGGAAAATAGATGGCATGAAAATAGAATAAATATGCATATAAAGGGTTCATTGTTTTGTTTAAATTAAAGGAATTTATTCCAGACTTATTTATCATAAGGGCATGCAATGCTTTCAGGCATTTATGGAATGAACACTACTGACTTTCATGCTTCTTCTGACATACCGAGGCCTATATTACAAATTATAAACTGATATAATTATAGTCTATTACTATAATTATATATTAAAAATCGTGAACACAAATAAAAGATGTTAGTTCCATTGTAAGTTTTATAATGACAGCCTTCAAATCTCAGACGCATGCGCGTAGTTGCCGATGCTGCCCCGCGCATGCTCCAAGAGCTATCTACACGGCGCTCAGTAACATATACATCATTCCTCCAACATTAATTACATTTACGCCTGTTAACAAATACAATTACATATAAAACATTTTCACTATTTGCTTACTCCTTATAATTTACATGTTTTCTTGGCCTAAGAGTGCTTCGCCTATCCTCTGAGCCCGAGAAAGTAACAATGTGTGGCTCAGAAGGTGTCTCATCATGACCAAGTACATATTCCCCTTGTGAACCAGTTGCACCCAATGCCTCTGGTTCTAGTATCTCTTCATTACTCTGTTCATTTGGGTTGCGATTACTATTACTAATATCTGCTGTACTTTCAGAACATTCCTCCTGTATGCGGTCAGAGTTAGTCTCTAAGACCTGAGGAGAGAAAGCCGCGTTGATTTCGGATAAACAGTGTACTAATTGACCTTTGTACTTAATCAACTGATCTATATGTCTTTTACAAATACATTTATTTTCGTGTACGAAAACTTCAAATAGTCTATTACCCAGTTTTTTTTTAACTGTACCTATAGACCAGTATCCCTTTCTTTGATCAAATAATTTAACCCAAACAATATCGCCTACATTAATTTTTCTGACATAATTGTTTATTTCATTTTGCTTGCTTCCCCGAGTACATGATGGTAAAATTAAATCTAATTTAGTGTTTAACTCTCTCCCAAACATTAATTTCGCCGGAGATACCCCTGTACCGCAATGAGTTGAATTCCTATAAGCAAATAGATGCTCCAACAATTTGTCATTAATATCTTGTCTACTCGTGTTTTCACCTATTATACGTTTCAGCATTTTCTTACACGTCCGAACCGAATTTTCCGCCTGTCCATTACTACAAGGATGGTAAACTGGAGATGTTAAATATGAAATTCCATAGTTGTCACAGAACTCTTTAAACTGGGCTGAATTTATTTTTACGTCATTGTCCGACACCACTGTTTTGGGAATACCAAATGTACAAAACAACTGTTTTAGTTTTAAAATCAGTGCATGAGTACAAGTGCCATTATTCATGTAAATACATTCTAACCATTTACTGAAGGCATCCACTACTACGAGATATGTCGCTTGACCTATTGTTAAATAATCAATATGAACCCGGTGCCAAGGTCCTGGCGGTATGGGCCACGGCGCCGGGGCTGCACGCGCCGGCGCTTCCCTTACACTTATACATACCTTACAGTTACCTACAAATCGTTCGATGTCTGTGTCTATACCCGGCCACCACATTTTGCTTCGAGCTAGAGTTTTAGTCTTAGTTATACCCAGATGACCCGTATGTAGTTCATGTAACATTTGTTCTCTATATCTCTGAGGAATAACAACCCTATGGCCCCTTAGTAAGCACCCATTAGAAAATTGTAAATCTGTTTTACAATGGAAATAGGTAACCAGATTTTTACAACTCATTTTACGTGGCCAGCCTTTTTTCATGTATTTAATTACAGCTTGCAATAACTCATCTTTTAACGTTGCCTCTTGAATATCACTAAAAGATATCGGCAATACATTGTTTGTTAAAAAGTTACAATACATAGTGTCTGAGTTTTTAAAAGCTGTATCATTTGAATAATGTAACGGAGCTCTAGAAAAATAATCAGCGACAGTATTGCTATCACCCTTAACATAATGTACAACATAATTATATGCCGACAAAATTAACGCGTATCTTTGCAATCGGGCCGCCGTTGTTACAGAAATTCCGCCTTTATTTTTGAATATGGATAATAGCGGTTTGTGATCTGTTCTCAAAATAAAGGGTTCACTACGGCCATACAGGTATTGATGAAACTTTTTAACACCGAATATAATTGCTGTAGCTTCCTTCTGTATCTGACTATAGTTGCGTTCGCTCGTCGCTAAAGACCTGGAAGCGAACGCGAGAGGTCGTTCCGTACCCGCGGAGTCAATCTGCGCGAGCACAGCGCCCAGACCTTCCGGGCCGGCGTCTACCGACAGCACCAATTGCGCCGTCGGGTCGAAATGCGCGAGCACCCTATCTGAAGCCAGCTCGCGACGTACAGCAGCTACAGCACGACGTTGTCGTTCGCCCCACTCCCACTTAACGCCACTACGTAGTAGTTCATGCAGCGGGCTTAATAACGACGACGCATTGGGAATAAAATTACGATAGTAGTTAACAACTCCTAAAAATCCCTTAACACCCTTGACATTAACGGGTTCTGGTGCATTTAATATTGCCTCCACTTTATCCGGGCTAGTGTGAAGACCGTCCTTATTTATAACATATCCTAAGTAAGTAACGCTGTTTTGAAACAAACTACATTTCTCTCTTTGGAGGCGCAATCCAGCATCTTTTAATCTACTCAATACTTGACGTAATCTAAACAAATGCGTTTTTCTATCTGGACCTGTACAACAAATGTCGTCAAGCCATACGCTTACCCCATCAATACCAACTAGCAACGTTTCCATAGCTTTTTGGAATATGGCTGGAGCATTAGCCAAACCATACACCAGCCTGGTATACTTAAAAAGTCCCTTAGGTGTATTTATGGTGGTAAGTTTTTGAGATTCTTCTGACAATTTAAATTGGTTGTATGCATTAGAAAGGTCTAATTTTGAATAATGCTCACCACCACCCAATTTGGCAAATACCTCCTCAATCCGTGGCAATGGATATTTATCAATTATCAAGTCACGATTGAGTGTTACTGAAAAGTCGCCCGCTATTCTGACTTTCCCATTTTCTTTTAATACGGGAACTATGGGTGTTGCATAATCCGAATGGTTCACAGATACTAATATACCTAAATTAACCAGTCGGTTAATTTCTGCTTCGACCTTGTCCTTAATAGAAAAAGGTATCGACCGCGATTTAAAAAATTTTGGACTAGCGCCTTCTTTTAACTGTAGATTAACGAGAAATTTATTAAAACAACCCAACTCATTGCGCCAGAGTTCCGAAAATTCGTTCATTATGTTTTGTATCTCAACGTCCTTAGTGACACAATCTATTTTATTATTATTACATGTAAATGTTATGTTAAAAATACTCATAAAATCACGCCCCACAAGGGGTGAACCACCATTTTTAATAACAAAAAATTTAATCGATTTCGTAATGTTATTGTATTTAACTTGAAGCTCCAAGGCTCCCAATGGTGTGATTTTATGACCATTATAGAAACACATTTTCATTTCGCATTTGGATAATGCTATTTCACTAAAGTTTTTGTAATACATCGAGCTAGACATGACACATACACTAGAACCCGAATCTAATTCTACCTTATATAACCTTTTATTTATTTCAATCGTTAATAATAACGGTTTACTATTAACATACCTAAGGTTATATACTTGACAATCTCTATATTCGTCGTTCTCGAGCTCGTCCCTTGATTCCGAACATATATCGATATTATTCACCCGCTTGCACATTTTCTTTAAATGGCCCTTATTTCCGCATTTTGAGCACTTGTAACTTCTGTAGCGGCATTTTTCCGCTCCGTGGTTCCGCATTCCGCACACGGCACAGGATCCATCGAAGTCTCTGTGAGCGCTAGCGCCTCCGCTACGACGCCCGCAAATACCACTGCCCCTGCCACTCAGCTTATATACCGGCTCCTCTTTCATTTGACTGAAAGCGGTCGCTGAAAATTCGGAACGCACGTTTCTCGCGCAAGCGATCTGCTTCGCAATTTCTACCGCCTTAGAAAAACTCAAATCAGCTGATTTATGCTCAAACAGACGATCTCTTTCCACGCTCCTGTTGAATCCTACCACAAATTTGTCTCGTACTACGGTCTCCAACGTGGAACCTTCGAAATCACATTTGACCGCGAGCCCTCTTAAACGGGCCGCCCATTCTTCTATACTCTCGGTCGGGCTTTTTGCAGCTTCATAAAAATGTAATTTATCCGCGAACGACGATCTTATTGCCTTAAAATGGTCATTCAAAACTTCAACTAACTCGCTATATTTTACTGATGAAATGGTCTTTGGGAATAATAAATCACTTGCTAATCGATATGAATCTTCCGACAGATGTGTTAATATCACCGCACATTTGCGTTCATCAGATTCGATATTGTTCAATAGCATAAACTGTTTTATCCTGTCAAAAAAAATATTCCAGTCCTGTGATTTATGATCAAACGTCGAAATACTTCCCAAATAAGTCGCCATTTCAAATATCCACGTAAGCAAATCCCGTCCTCGTCGCCAATGATATAATTATAGTCTATTACTATAATTATATATTAAAAATCGTGAACACAAATAAAAGATGTTAGTTCCATTGTAAGTTTTATAATGACAGCCTTCAAATCTCAGACGCATGCGCGTAGTTGCCGATGCTGCCCCGCGCATGCTCCAAGAGCTATCTACACGGCGCTCAGTAACATATACATCATAAACACATTTATATTTGCAAAAAAAACATTTTTTAATGTATCAACGAATTTAGGAGTTTTTCATATATTTGTGACATATAAAAAAAATGTTTGTTAGTTATGATGATTACACTCGGAGAGTTCAGTACGCAAAAAGAAGTCGTATGCGAGGTTCCATAAAAAGAAGCCCAAAACTGACCCTTGCGGAATCTTACAGTACATTTCTCTCCTATGTTTTACATTATTCCAATCCATATACGTGTGATATACTCACTATCTATTTATTTATTTCTGTCCTTAACATTATCTATTTTCTAATGCTTTATGCTATGCTAACAACAACTAACAATCACTTTAAATCACATTATTATAACTTCACTTGATATTTATTCATTAATATCATATCGTGTGATGGAAACGGCTCTAAGCTAGAGAACCGAAGGATACCGGCGCACGCGGGGTGACTGCGCATGGGGACGCGACGCAAGCGCTTCACCGCCTGCGTAGCCGACAAACTACCCACACGTTTTTCCCGCTCGCGCTCCGTACCATTTTATATCATTGTTTTCGTGTTCTTATTTATATTGCTGTGCTCTGTACTTTATTTCTACTTGGACTATTCCACCTGTGCTTCATTATTTCTACTGGACTTTATACATTGATTCACTAAACGTGCTTTATCTATTTGCTGTCTGGACTTTCTTCATTTCTATCACGCTATCCTGCGCTCTAGTGTAAGACAGGTCACAATCAGCATTATACCTGCCACGCTAAATAGTACATATCGTATGTACTGGTCGCACAGATACGCCTCGACATTGCAGCGTAACTAGAAAGGTGCATCATGATATTCGAGTGCCCCTCTAATCGCAATCCAAGGCAGGGAGTCAAATCATTAGATATGCCCAAGCTTACACCTAGAACTGCAACCTAGGAAATCGCATATACCAACAGGGACCAGAAGCTCATAATTGTCCATCGTCGAACGATCCTGCCGGAACCTGAATTGCATTTACCGCAAGGGCCAAAGTACGACGGACGCCGGCTGTGACTGGACGCAGTGACACGCTCTTATCAACGTGTTTACATTAATATATCAATTGTATATCCTCCAAACATTTCTGACGGGAAAAACCATAACATTTCAATTAAAATATAGTATTAATTTATATTCTAGGAATAACACGACATCAATTTAATAAAAATTGATCGAAGCATATATTAAGGTTTGTTTACATTGTCGCGTTGCAGGAGTTGATTAATGTAACGGAGTTGTACGCAATATACGAGTATTACTTGTAAGTTTTATATCAATTTTGGCAACTTACGAATTGGATACGAATGATACCAAAAATAAGAATCCTGAAGAATTTATTTATTTTATTTAATATACCAACGATATATCTATACACGAAATAATTTAAGAAACATATACATGGGTTCTAAAAAAAGAAACATGATTAATATTTTATCCAACTAGCTTTTCAATTATTACATTGTATGCGACGGCATTTTTAGAGGGTAGAATGTGTATAGCAGCCCCTGATCAATTGGGGGCAAGCCGAGGCTCTAGCTTCAGGTGCCGGATTCTAGGGGCGGCAGACGAATACATTAGTCAGCGTAACCGCTGACCAATATATCCAAAAAAGTGATTCATGATAAAAACGTGCAGAATACGCATTTTTTAGCTTCAGTGGCCTCCCGAAACCGCTCCGCCGTCTCTTTCACCTTCATCGTCTCCTCCATTTAGGAGAAATTCCTACCGACCATCGTGCGAGCGAGTGCCAGCAGCGACAGGTCACCACACACCACCCTGGCATTTTTTCCCCTGTTAACTTAAATAACACTCACATTGTCGCAAAACATATATGTAATTTAAATATTTATTATTTTCAATTACATTTTAAAATTTTAATTGCTTCTCTTAAAGATCTGGATTTTTGCTATAGTTTCACGTAATTTTATTAGAATTAGAATAACATTAGAATAATATGCCACGTTAATAACAAAAACATAGCCCAAAGTTGCATCGACAAATGACTCACTTGTGACTCCTGAATTTATTTCAAAAGTTCTTCGTGAGTCGTATGTGACTCATTGGACAGTTAAGTTGTTAAATACTGTATTAATGGTTATAAGTGATCGGGCGTTGCTACGCTGCAATGCAACCGAGATAAATTGAAACGTATGTACGAGTATTTTATGATTCAAACAAGACGTAAGGGCCGATTTACATCAGACGAACATAAAGCTAGAGCTAGAACAAGAGTATTCTTTCTCGATCTTTTAGCGTAAACGAAATATCGTTTTTAGCGTGTACACCAAACGATCAACGAGCAAGAATGAGAACCAAGAACTAGAATTCAGATGTGTAGCAGCCGAACGAATGCTCATTGCTCATTCGTGTCAAATCTGTGGTCATTATGACCGACTCTGACAACGATGTTATAATTGCAAGTGCTGCATTTATTATATTGTCTCAAAAACTCAAGATGAAAAGAAGGAAGGTATATTTGCAATCTTCAGCCAAGCATCTTGTTTCCGATTTGTATTTTTGTAGTGTTTAAACGTCGGATCCCACAGACATCTGGAATTTCGGTAGTCTTCTATCATAATACTTTTCTTGAGACCAATTCATAGTTCAATCGACGAGTATACTCAGATCAGTGATCGAGATTGCTCGAATACAAGAATACTTTGAAGAGACCGCTCCGGCAGGCGAGCACGTCCCAACACGCATGAACGCTCTAAGAATCTGCTCGCACGCTCTAGTATTGTTTACATAAAGCGAACGAGCATTCTTAGAATATTCCATAGAATCTATGCGAACGCAGGAAGAACAACAAAAAATGCTCTATGTCTGTTTACAGTAACCGAATTTGATAGTGGGGATAGAATGAGCATACGCTCGTCTGATGTAAATCCAGCCTAATACGTGTCCAACTTTGTGGAACTCTACACACGCATTGGTGATTTACGAATGAACACTGTACCTAACGGCCTGCGCCCGGCCATATTATATATGCCGCTACTCATTGTTCCAGTCATTGTTCTGCAGAGCTTCAAGCAACAAGAACAAATCTCATTACAATCACAACAATCTATTAAAATTCAAAATGCATAAATTCGGTAAGTAGTGCATTTAATTACAACTAATTTTATAAATGCCTTTAAAAAGTTGTTAATATCAATTTGGTATTATCTGAGATTTGTAAATTTTATTTGACATACATATGTATTAATACACATATTGTTTAGATTTTAAAATAAATAGACGTAATAGACATATACATTTTAAAATATAAAAATATGTAGATTTTTTTTGTTTTTGACAAATTTTTGTTTGCATTAGTCGATATTATTGGGACTATCAGGATAATAACACAGATTTGCAAGGTTTTGTTGTTGGCCAAGTGAGAGTCATTTTCGAAGTAATTTTTTGAATTTGGCGTCAGAATTGATCCATCACGTCAGGTTTTTAAAATAATCACAAACACAATAAATAAACACGTTGAAAAGTTAGTAAAAATTCTGCTTATCTCAGCGTTAATGGGTTAAAATACATTTGAAGTGAGGAACATATCTTTTGCAACAGTTCGAAGATAACAATGTCATAATATAATCGTAATACTCGAGTTACATTGTTAATACAGTGGCGAGCATATAAATAGGGAAATGTTCATTTACAAATTAAACCAACTATATCTGTATACATTGTATCGTAATTTATTTCTGCAATACACCATACTAAAGTACGCTATTCAGACGATGAAAAACCATAATTGTACAATATTATTTCCATTTGGTTTCGACAGACGTATAAGTTTGTTGGAGAATCGCCTATTCTGAAAGAACAGCTAAATAGGGAATAGATCATCGAGTTAGATTTTCTTGCATTAAACACAATTATCCCAGAGATGGGCAAAATGTAATCTGATTAATGATGAACGATTACAAAATGTAGTCGTAATTTTAATTTTCTTGCTCTGTAATCATGATTAAATCCATTTAAAACATTAAGAAATGATAAATGTGTATACAATCTGGGATTTGGTAGTGTTTAAAACATAAATGAGTAAAATGCAGTCATATTAATGGTAAAAAACGTAAAATGTAATCGTTAATCATTTTTATTAATCTGATTACATTTTGCCCATCTATGAATTATCCTCGTTAACTGATTGGTTTGTATCCATATTTAGTTGGTCCACTTTTTTTTTATTTATTTTTTATTCTGACCCGACACAGTGACTGCACCGCACCTGATGTTAAGCATGGTGCAGTCCAAAAAACGCCAACGACTATCGACAGGCAAGAAAAACCCATCGGTAGTCGCAGCGTTCATGCCGGCCTGCACAAATATCTCTTCACGTTACGCTTGAAGGATCCCATATGATAGGAAGGTGGGAACACGCTTGCGGGAAGTCTATTCCACAGCCCAACGACACGGCAAAAGAAGGAGTTAGAGAACTTCTTACTCCTAGCCGGGATGTGAGATACCGTATAGCTGTGACTCCACAAACCCGCGCGCGTGGTTCTATTCAGGAAGGGCGAGGGCGGAACAAGGTTAAACAACTCTTCAGAACAATCGCCATGATACAGACGGTAGAGAACGGTCAGTGAGGCAACATCACATTGGAGCGATTCAAGATGTTAAGAAACGTCTGGATCATTCACGATGCGGACAGCCCTCCGCTGCAACCTATCCAGGGCGTCAAGTAACTACTTTGGCACATCTTCGAGGCATGGAATCGATCAATCAGATACAGCGATCAATTGTTTATAATTAGGAGAACATTTGACAAAAGGCTTCTCAAAACGAATATATGTTCACCTTTTGATCAAATGAATGAGACATATTAGGTCCTTACATATGAAATTGGCGTTTTGTATGGGAGGAACAAAAAGTGGAATATTTTATAATATAATATATTTAATTAATCAAAGTATGAACCATTATTTTCTATGCACTTTTGCCATCTCATAGGTAGTTCATTGATCCCTTTACTAAAAAAACCAGTCGGACGGGAATCAATAAAATCTTTGAAGGCGATTTGGACTGCCCCATCGGAGTTGAATTTTTTCCCTTGCAAGAAGTTATCCAAATTTCGAAAAAAATGGTAATCTGTTGGAGCAAGGTCCGGGGAGTACGGAGGATATCTTAGACTTTCCAATTGAAGCTCTTCTAATTTAGTAGCCGTCTGTTGCGCAGTGTGTGGTCTAGCGTTGTCGTGAAGCAGCAGTGGCGTGGAGCGATTGACCAGCCTAGGTTGTTTAGCCGCTAGCTTTTCCATCATGGTTTGCAATTGCTGACAATAGATATCAGCCGTAATAGTCTGGCCAGATTTGAGAAAACTGTAATGAACAATACCGGCACTAGTCCACCAAACGCTTACAAGTAACTTTTTTGGGGTTAATTTTCGCTTGGGGCAGGATTTGGCTGGCTGGCCAGGATCCAACCATTGCGCTGAGCGCTTCCGATTATCGTAAAGAACCCATTTTTCATCACAGGTAATGATTCGGTTTAAAATACCTTCATTATTGTGCCGGTTTAGTAATGTAACGCAGCAGTCGACGCGCGTTTGCCGGTTTGCTTCAGTCAATTCTTGAGGTACCCACCTTTCAAGCTTTTTAATCTTCCCAATTTGCTTCAAGTGAATTAAAACAGTTTTATCACTAACATCGCAGCCTGCAGCTAACTCGGACGTGGTTTGCGATGGATCCGCTTCCACAATAGCCTTCAAGTCTTCATTATCAACTTGAGTCTCAGGCCGTCCACGGGGCTTGTTCTGCAGGTCGAAATTTCCAGAACGAAAACGTTGGAACCAAAAACGAACTGTGTTTTCTTTTGCAACACGACCGCCATACACATCATTCACCCTTCGAGTTGTTTCCGGAGCACTAGTGCCACGGCGGAACTCGTACTCGTAAATAATGCGATATTTTAAGTTTTCCATTTTGTAAAATGAGTGACGCAAACAGAAAAAAACAGAAGAAAAAAACAAATGAATGACGATCATCGAAGCACAAATACATGAGTCTATAGCTGTACAAATATGAATTTGGAATTCCTTACCAAAGAGGAGAAATTTGTTATTAAAGTGGCCAGTACGAAAAACGCCAATTTCATATGTAAGGACCTAATATAACAAAGTTAATGACATTGACATATTTTACTGCTCCCTGTAAGGATTTCGGTTGGCTTTAATGACATTGTGCTCATCTAAATCCGCTTGAGTTTTTTTTTTACTCTGGCTCGTCATAGTGACTACAGAGTACCTGATGGTAAGTACAGTGTAGTCCAAAAACGAAAGCGACTATCAAAGGATGAAAATCCATTGATAGTCTACATCGTCATGTTGGCCCACATATACCACGACTGAAGGTCTCTAGGCATATGAGCTACTGGATATACACAAGCTGATCCTGAAACGCGACAAGCCGAAACTGGTCACTATGACGGGCTTTACACCCATGTACTGTGGTCGCGATCCAGACGGGCACCGACGCCCTACCACCTCGCTGCTGCTCGTTTAGCACCACCCAGGAGTCATGTGTAGGGAAACTAGGGTAAAGCATACGGACGCGAGCAGCTTCGACTGCCAAAACATAACAGTCGACACAACAGTCATAACATCCCAGTTCGAGTATACCAGGATTAACTAATATCGATTTTTTTTATTCTATTTAAAAATGTATATGGGATGAACGCTACTGTACATTCCCTTCACGTTTCGTAGTCCCGTGAGGAAAATGTAACTAAATTATTATTAATTTTCAGGTACACTTTTGATAGCCGTAGCTTGGATCTACGCGGTACTAGCACACTCGCCAGAAACTGATTGTTCGGTTTATTCTCCGGTCTGTGGTTCAGATAACAAAACTTACGACAACATCTGTTTCCTGGAATACGCTCAAAAAGAGAACCCAACTCTGAACGTCAAGAGTTACAAAGCATGCGAAGGCGACGAGCCGTGGTGGATGCAAGTAATTCAACCTTCAACCGCACCGTCCAAGGCTTAAATGAACTTCTCCAATTCTTTTTGTATTTTAAGTAAAACTTAAAATAACTAATATTTTTTATAAGCCATTAGGCTTATATGGTATGTTTTTTCATGTGTATGATGTATTATTGTTGAGATGAGTTAAAATATATTCAGATTAATGGTTTTGTAATTGTATTTTTAATTTTGTTAATCTGTAATCATGATTAAATCCTTCTAAACATTAATGAGTCATATATTTATGTGGAATTGAGGATTCCTAAACGTTTAAAACTTAGATGGGCAAAATGTAATCATAAAAATGATGATAAATGTAATTGTAATCGTTTTTGATTTATCTGATTACATATTGCCCATTTATGATTATTGTCTATGATGACCCTTTGAAATAGTATAAAAATCTATATTATTCTCTTTCATGTTGTATTCTGCGCGTTGACACTTGACACAATAAATGGATGTCAGCTAATAATCTACGCTCTGTGGCTCAACTGGTCATCCAGCATTAGTTGAGCTGACTTTCCTTTTGGCGCATCATCACAACATAGATCATTTGCTTTTGTTGATTTCTATCTTGATTAACCCATCCTTCTACGTTGTATGTTATGTATCAAATAAATGCTTTTTTTATAAAACGTTAATACTACATTTAACAAAAACTAGTTTAGGCTGTAATGTCTACTTGAATTAAATCTGATTATTTCATATTGCATTATAATTTCAATCGTTTCTTTTTTAATTTGTACCATAGACAATTGTTTTTTTTTTTACGTTTCGTTTTACTCATAGCATTAAAAAATATTAAATTGTTTTCTTAAAAATTAGTGTTTATTTGAACTTTTGTGACAATTGAAACTTTTATTTGTTAAAGTTTGTTGTAGGTTCGAACTCCAGCACGTACCTGTGGGTTTTTCTAAATTACGTACGGATTTAGGCATCACATGCTCGCCGTTGAAGAAAACCATCGTTAGTAAACCCGCATGCTATCTGATAGAAATGTCACGTGTACTAGTGATCTAAGAACGCCCATCCGTTGTGCTATTGGTCACGTTGGGCACGAGATATAAGCACAAAATGGATACAGCCACTTATGTATCTCTGCTCACCCCGTAAGTGATACAGCGTGACGATACATCATTATTAGGATAAAAAAATTCGAGTAATATATTTTGTATTCTAAGTACAATTTTCTTGCTTAACAGATTTCTAAGTAACTTTTTTTTTTACACTGGCTCGACATAGTGACTACAGAGTACCTGATGGTAAGTACAGTGTAGTCCAAATACGAAAGCGACTATCAAAGGATGAAAATCCATTGATAGTCTACATCGTCATGTCGGCCCACATATACCACGACTCAAGGTCTCTAGGTATATGAGCTACTTGATATACACAAGCTGATCCCGAAACGCGACAAGCCGAAACTGGTCACTATGACGGGCTTTACACCCGTGTACTGTGGTCGCGATCCAGACGGGCACCGGCGCCCTACCACCTCGCTGCTGCTCGTTTAGCACCACCCAGGAGTCACGTGTAGGGAAACTAGGGTAAAGCCTACGGACGCGAGCAGCTTTCGACTTATTACTTAGATGAGTACGATTTAGATGTATGAGTATAGAATACTATACTCATACATCTAAAGAGATTATGCAAAGACTTACTCGCAGTCTCCCGGACGGTCGCAGCGGCCATGAGTAGGATGGCAGCCTTCCTTACACACCGCTGCAATAAAAAAAAAACTATTATTGCTGTGAAACAGAGCATCGAATATGTGGCTACAACTGGTCATCTATACTAATATTATAAAGCTGAAGAGTTTGTTTGTTTGAACGCGCTAATCTCAGGAACTACTGGTTCGAATTGAAAAATTATTTTTGTGTTGAATAGACTATTTATCGAGGAAGGCTTTAGGCTATATAACATTATGATGCAACTATTAGAAGCGAAGAAATGATGGAAAATGTGAAAAAAAACGGGGAAAATTATTCATCCTTGAGGGCTTCCATTGCGTGCGCTGCGAAAACGGTTCAAGATACCAAAAATATATGTATGAAAGAATTATTCCTCTTGAAATGGTCTAAAAAAATGTCCGGGACAGTATATGTCTATCTTTTAAGATTAACTCACTAGAACCGTTTTTATGGTAATCAAATTTGGTCGAAAATAATGCATTATTTGTTAAGAGTTGTATCAACTTAATAATATTAATCTTTATCCAAATAAATGTGTTGTTGATTAAGAGTATTTAATTGTGAACAAAATTGTCTTTGACATCACTTAATTTCAATGAATATCTTAGAAGATATTACAAAACCTTATATAGCGAAACAACGTTTGCCGGATCAGCTAGTGTAATATAATTACAAGCATTGTGTTAAATGTTTGATAAAATTTAGGCATTATGTTAATATAAAACCATGTTTATTACAAAAAGTCAACCTGATATCACAATAGCAAGTGTGCATTCTAAATCGAATAACATTCTAGTAAGAGGATATATAAATTCTATATTATTAAGCGCCTACCAGTTTTATATTAGCAATGATAACGGTAAATAAGGTGGCTAATATTAACGATCAGGCGTTCCAAAATTCATTTAGTGTGTGAATGTAAAGCATTATTACAGTATAGATGGGTAAAATATAATCAAGTAAATGATTAACTATTACACAATGTAATCATAATAGTTCTATCCGTGTTTATACACCAATGAATTCTCAATTACTTTAAAATTGATGACTCATTAATGTTTAGAAGGTTTTGATCATGATTAAAGATAAACAAAACTAAAATTACGATTACATTTTGTGATCCTTTATCATTGATTTGATTACTTTTGCCATCGATGGCCAAGATCCCGACGGATGCCGTCCAGATCCGTCAATAGAGAGATGCGGTGGCAGAGAATCAAGTTGACGTTAAAAATGTTATTGTCGTAAATAAATGAATCTATATCCTTACACAAGCTTTTTTATATTACATCTGCCCGCACACCGCGCTCCATTGCCACCTTGTAAATATTGTATAACTATACTAACATCCCTCCACCAATAACTCGAATATAATATTGTATATCTCTATTATATAAAAATAAGTCCGGTTTTCCTTCCTGACGCTATAACTCCAGAACGCACGAACCGATTTCCACTTTCAATTCAAGAAAAATTTCAACAGAAAAGCAGGAAACCGGGGAAAATCATTTTTCACATACAGCGCCATCTCTGATACATAGCATGTACTACAAACCAATATGGTTTTGCATGGTGGTGGAGCAGATCGCACCAGTATTTTAAGTAGATGGCGCCGATGCGTTATACATTGTTTGACAGCTACTCATTGTACTCTGCTCAGTTAATTTCATGTGACATTTATTACGCGCACGTTCTTTCAAACGCTAACTAAAAACCAAAACGAAGCCATCTGGTGGCGAAACGAAGTTCGCCGGGTTTGCTAGTTATTATTATATTTTACAATTCACTACTAAAAAAACTGTTTATAATCTACGAGTTTCTTTGGTCTTAATCTAGGAGAGGTGCCAACTGTTGATTCGCAAGGCACAGTCAGAGAAAGGTAAAGATAAAAGTTGCTTACGTTTTTCGCAGTTATCGCCCTGCCAGCCGCTGAGGCAGCGCTTGTCTCCCTCAGCCGAGCAGGAGTAGTGGCCGAACTTGTCATCCCTCGGCCTGCAGAAGGTGGTGCAAGTGGTATTGTAGTGGTTGGGCTGGCACAGCACGCGCACGCGGTACGCGACGGCCGCGGTCGGTCCGGCGTGACGCAGCGCGTGCCATTCGGCGCTCGGCTCCACGATGCCGGACCACCAGGCCTCCTCGATCAGTCCGCCCTCTGGATAAAAACAAGCCCATTTAAACCGAGTTTTATTTTACACCCTCGACGAAATACGCTGAGATGATTGCTCTTTCAGATTAGTGATAGCATACGGGATTCATGATGCGATGTTATGTATTAACCTTTCATATATCGTTACGCTATATCATATTCGGGGTGAGCAGATGTACATTAGTGTTTGTATCCACTTTGCGCTTATATTTTGTGCCCAACGTGACCAGTAGCGCAGCTGATCGCCGTTCTCAGAATATCCTTTCATTTTTTTATATAAATGTGATGGTGAGAGTTGTTCCTTTATTCGCGCGATCGCCCTAGCTAGTGATGAAAATACCCGGGAATTTTCCCAAAGTGCCCAAAACTTCCTTGGGAATATTCCCGGGAATTTACGGAATGTTCTCTGAAGTTTTGGACACTTTGGGAAAATTCCCGGGCATTTTCATCACTAGCCCTAGCACTTCAAAAACTCATTAACTCACTCATTCTACTTCGTTACATAATTTCAACCTTATTTTTCCTTTATTGTATTTGTACTGCGATATAACTCACCCGGTTCTGGGTACTCGAAGTCATCGTAAGCTTGCAGGATCAGCGTGAAAGATCTCTGCAAGAATGAGATGAAACATAATTAAAATGTAATAGGAAACTAATAAATATCTTTTACTTATTTAGAACTAATCGTACTATATCAGTACTGCGGCAATCATATTGATGCGAACAATTCATTAAAATTCGCAGATCTTTCAGAAGAAAACTTCGAATGACCTTTTTTGGTAGCCCAGTGTTACCATGAAGGCAGCGACTCCAGTGTGTCAGCCTCCCGCTGACTGAAAAACCGACAAAATTGCTCTCAATTCGCGGCCGCTCAGCCTAGTTGAATCAACCTAACACATCATTCTGATAACACAATAATAGAATTAAGGCTTTCCACTAATCCAACCTCATTCAGTAAGAAATAATTACCAAAAATTAATTAATTATTCTAATTACCATATAATGGATAATCATTGTTAATGATTTTTTTTTCGGTAGAACAATTTATTGTTGGCCTGTTTCACCAGGTGAGAGTAACGAGTACTTAAGGTGCCAGCCATAGGTTGGATGGCAACACAAGGGCATCCCTTCTGGATACGGACCTTTACTTGGGCAGCCAGCCAATGAAACGAACCTTATATAATCTACTAGCATTTTGGAAGCGACTACCTTGAGAAAAACACTGAAGAAACTCAAGGCTACATCGGAGTGAACAAGGATCCCGAAACGTTTCTTGTGGGAACAGCGATGGGATGTGGTACAATGTAATGGAAAGTGATGACTGAAGTGATAAAAGCTGATGGAATGCCCAAAAACGGTAGCGACCTTCTAGAAACGAGAATTCATTGAAAGTTGCTGTCGCCATGACGGCCCACATATACCACGACAGAATCTCAAGGTATTTGAACAACATGACGTACGCTGAGCGCAAAACGCGACTGACCGAAGCCAGTTTTTGGGAGTCGAAGCTGCTCGCGTCCGTAGGCTTTACCCTAGTTTCCCTACACGTGACTCCTGGGTGGTGCTAAACGAGCAGCAGCGAGGTGGTAGGGCGTCGGTGCCCGTCTGGATCGCGACCACAGTACATGGGTGTAAAGCCCGTCATAGTGACCAGTTTCGGCTTATCGCGTTTCGGGATCAGCTAGTGTATATCCAGTAGCTCATATACCTAGAGACCTTCAGTCGTGGTATATGTGGGCCGACATGACGATGTAGACTATCAATGGATTTTCATCCTTTGATGTTCGCTTTCGTTTTTGGACTACACTGTACTTACCATCAGGTACTCTGTAGTCAATATGTCGAGCCAGTGTAAAAAAAAAAAAAACAGTTACTATGACGGCCTTTGTATTTGTGCACAGTGCTGACGCAAAACGTTTGCCAGTTCAGGCAAACGCCCTAGCACTCAAACTTTAATGGTAATGTCATAAAAAATATACCCACCGTCCAGCGAAAGGAGAAAGGCAGCGCGAGTGTGTAAAGCGGTTCAGCGAGGGTGAACGAATCAGTCCCCAGGACTGGAGAGGCCGCGCGTCCGAAGGAACAGGCTCCTGGCGCAGCGGCGGACTGGTACTCCTTGAGGCAGAGCGCGAATCGGGTCCGGCAAGCGCGGGCGCAGGGTCCGGTGCCCGCGTCCCGCGCCACGCCGCCGCAGCAAGAGCCGGAAGACAGCTCGAGGCGGTAGTTCGTGAATTCCAATATCTGCAGCTCGAACACGCCCGCCCCCGCCGCGCACTGAAATACAATTTATAATTAAGCTTTATGCCCATTCATAGAAAGCATAGAAAGTTGGGTAAGATCGTCTTTATCATAAAACTTAATATATAATAGGAACTTGAGTGTAGCCTAAGGATTTGCAGAGCAAAATTCAAGTTGACAAAATCGATGATTTTCCATAATTTTAATTTGACTTTAAATATTATTTGCATTTTTTGAGCCGAATGTAAGCAAAGCCAAATAAATCTTAGTCTAAGACCTCTATGTGAGTATATTATTATTCAAAAAGAAAACCAAAAATAGCCTACAGTATAAAACCATTATTAAAAAATAATAACGCTGAAATCGTCAAGTATTAGAGTAATTCTACGAAAGCAAATCCGCGTTCTATTGCTTGTATTTATGTATAAAATTACAAAGAGCGACGCGTAGTCAGTCAATTGTGAAATGTAAACAAGGGGAGGTGGTGGGCGGCGCGGCGGGGAGAAGCGCCCGCCCAACGCTTGAAGGCACGTCGCGGTTGCTGGCACGCCCACCTTTCACCGCATAAGTACGCCTACTAACTCGAGCGCGAACTTTAGGTAAAACCGCGCTGTAAGCCCCAATGACTCACGACATTGATCTTGAGGAAATATACGACAAAATACCTTTGCAGCCTAGTGGAACAGGGGAGCGGTTTCTCCCTCTGGGTTTTCCAGATTACCTACGGATTTACGATCGTGACGAAACCCGCATGATATCTGGTAGAAATGTCATGTGTCCTAGTGCTGTGAGAACGGCGATCAGCTGCGCTATTGGTCACGTTGGGCACCGTTGCGCACGACATATAAGCGCAAAATATATACACTAATGTATCCCTGCTTACCCCGAAAGGGATATAGCGTAATGATATATTATTATGAGATGAGACAAAAAATGGGAAATCTAGTAAAATATTTTTCAAGATCATTAAGGAAAGATATCTATCTATCTAGTAGTAAAATAATTAAATTGGATCAACAATATCACACAAATAGTCTTAACTATACCAATGGAATATTTTTTCTACAATTTTTACGAAGTTACCTACATTGCTTTAGCAAAAAACGGCGACGATAAAAGTATATATAATACCATAATGATATTTTAGGATGCAAAAATATATACCTTCTAGTACCTACTAGAAATGTTAATAACTGTATGTTATTCCCTAACAAATCATAAAGAAAATCGATTCATAATAAGTGCGGATACCGCAGCGCGTGTGGCGCACGATTGATTCAGATCCTTTTACGTAATTTTAGAAACAGGTATTTACTTTGTCTTGACTTAAGACAGGCAAAATAACTACTTAAAAAATAATTATAATTCATTCATTCATGTGTGTAATATTCAATACACATGTCTATTATTTACTGTGCTTTACAGGAAATATGAAGAAATTACTCTTTTTATATATTTATAATTAGAATCGAATGCTGAATATCATTTATAAATATCTACCTCGTCTACAAAATCACCTATGTAAAAGAATACTGTTTAGCAAAGAGCTATGTTTACCTTTATATGATATGTATTTATAGCGCTGTCTAAGCTTTATATGAACAAAATAGTAAATTCTAGGTGTTTTTATATTTTTTAATAAGGTATATGTAAAGATATATTAAAATCTATCCAACAGTTAGATGATGCGCATTTAAGCACGACCTTTGGACGGGTTGATAATGTCATGTGTTGGTTTATGTGTCACCAGTGTGGAATAACTTGGTAATTACTTAATTAACATACATTTGCATAGATTTAAATTTGAATCACACGGTGTTGAAGTTCAAGATTCTAAATGTGTTTTTAAACTTAACTTCCTACCGCAGTTTTGTCTATGGTAGCCAATAGAAGTAGAGTTTTTAATACTGGCTCGACAAAGTGACTACAGTGCAGCAAGCAGCAGTAAGTACAGTGTAGTCCAAAAACAAAATCGGCTATCAAAAGACGAAAATCTATTGAGTCTCCGTCGTCATGGTGGTCCAAATATACCACGACTAAAGGTCTCTAGATATGTTACTGGATATACACAAGCTGATTCCGAAACGTGACAGATCAAAGCGAGTCACTATGACAGTCTTTACACTCGTGTACTATGGTCATAACCCAGACTGAGCAATCGACCTACCACCACAAAAAGTTCTTAAGTTAAAGAAGTTTTTTGTTTTTGATTCGACTTCTCTCTAAGATTATAAATTATACTATTTAATTTATGTCATGCTTAGTACTTATATGCTAAGTCACTAATTTTGTCAATTTAAACTTGGCTCTGCAAATAGTATATTTTCAAATGCTTAGGTATTATATATTCAGTTTTTTTTTACGGTAGTGGTAGCTTAGTGAATAAGGAACCGGTATTCATGCACGATAACGTAAGTGGTCGTAGATTCGTGTCCTGGCACCTATCTCTGGGTTTTTTTAGATTAAGTACTTATTTAGGCTCCAGGTGGAGATGCTTAATAGTGAAGGAAAATATTATGCTATTTATGTGGTTTCTTTATATTCCTAAATTCATTGTTATGGAGGTAGATCTTTAGATTTTTGTAGAATATATTTTCCTCTCGAATATTTATACCGTTACGTATCAACAATTTCGGACATATCGACACCTATAAATCTAAGTATGGTGTTCTTATAAATCGTGTACTTATAGTGAAACATTTAAATATATTAATATTGGATACAAATTTAGATGTATTTCCATAAAAGTCATTGCAACCGAAAACTAATTTAAATTGCAGATTACTTAAATGTCTGCAAAACATTTTTCTGCTTAATTTTAACGTTTGACATTTCAAAAGTATGGGAATCTTAATGAATATGAAGACTAATTATACATATTACCAAAAGCAATAAAGTTATTTCATATATTGAAAAAAAAGAAAAAGTTGATTTTAAAAAGGTTGGCAGTTGCAACATTGTTTAAAGCAAACCTGCACGCGTTGAAGTCTTTTGAAGCATATTTGCGCAGTGACTTTTATGAATGAAATCAATTAATAAGCATTTAATACGAGCAAATTAAGCCATAAATATGTAATCATATTCAAATTTGATTAATTTGTAGCAATTGATTAGTAAGTGGTAAGTGTCTGATAGAATTATTCATCAACACAGAATAAAATTATTTACTTTTCGATTATTTTAATGAAACAAATGTTATTGACTCCGAATATGCAGATTAACTTTTGTTTGTGAAAATAACAGATATCAAATTGACGTCTAAGCTTTGAACGCGAGTAATTGTTTTTGTTTGTTCATTGGAGTGTTGCTGGTTTGACTTTGTTATGGCCTTCTGGACGTGTTGTTTTTGTTCTTTAGGTTAGTGTTGGTTCTGGACAGCACCAAGATACCTGGATGGCAAAGTGCTGCGAAGAATCTGTGACTTTTCTTCTGGTTTTGACGTTAATCAGAGACCACTGAATATTAAACATTATTAACGACGGATTCAAACGGACAAGCCATTTTTTTTTTAACTCGGGGGAAACCCGTTATGGGCCGTCAGGGGACGATGAGTGTCACCCCCCGGTGTGTCGGAGTTGTACCGTCTAAAACCCCCGGGGTGTTCCTTCTCCCGTTTGCTGGGGCCAAGGGCAAGGCTGTGCCAGCTTCCTCAGCACCCGACGACGTCTGGCCTATTGCTGGAAGGCCCCTGCACACCATTCCGCTCTCCTTCATTTTCTTCGAGCGGTGCGCGGGAACACATCGCGCACCGCTCTCGCCTTGGAAATGTTGGGCGACGCACTCCCTCAAGTGCGCCGCCCAGGCGTCAATCCGTTAGGGAGGGAAGTGCCTTGAGTAAAAGGACAAGCCATAACTTAACTATTAACAACAATAAAAAAATACGTTAAAGAATGATCTAACTCGTTTTACTTACAAACTATTTATTTATTTATTTAATAGCAACTTCACAGCACATTATAAGTTAATTATATACAAAATAGGAAATAAAATTAAAATCTTAAGTGCCAGTAACAAAGTTACGCTTACATATAAAATTTTGTTAACATAATTTGGGTCGCACTTCGTATCCGAATAGATGAGTGAGTGTTGTTATTTGTTATTGATACGACAGTTTTTTAAATATTTTCCATTACCAATGCAATAAATTACGAAAAAGGATTAAAATTCCGTTATTTTTAAGAATCTATCGTCCGTAGTGCAAAAGTAGAGTTTTTTAAACTAACGGAGAAAACAGGTGTTAATTTTACTTCCTTTAGAATAATATTTATAAAAACATTAAATCTTATTTTGTACCATAGTGTGTGTGTTTTTAAACTCAACAGCCTGACTACGCCGTTACCGATGGTAAGTACAGAGTAGTCAAAGGGCACCAGTATTTCCGTAATGTGCTGGAATCAGATAATCCTGTTTACAGTAACTTATAGAACATCCTTTCTTCAATCACCGCTAGCTTTAGACGGCGACTTTTAGGACACCTGTATAATTTTGAACTAACTGGCGAATCCAGCCTGCTACGCTCAGATGCGATTAACACTCAAAACTGGCGTATTTTCCAACAAACTTTCAAACCCTATTTCAGCATCTTAGCGGTGGAATGACAAAAACAACCACACTTAATGGGTGCATAACTCATAAAAAGAATTTAATGCAAAAAAATATGTTTCTACTTTCAGCAGATTAAGCTTTGCGATGATAAGTCATACAGGACAAGTGTGTTTTCATATATTGAATATGAATAGATAATAATTTCTTGGCTAGTTGTTAGAACACAATCTATTATGTTACTTGTCCAAAATTCAATTATTATTGATCAGTTTTTGTTAAAATTTGAACTAATATGATAATTTTAATGATATGTATCTATTTACGTGATAGTCTATTGGATAAGGCCAACGATCGTAAGTTCGTAACCCGGCACATACCTTTGGGTTTTACCAGATTCACACATTCATTTGAGGTTCACATGCTCACCGGTGATAGAAAACATCAAGCGGAAACCCGCACGGCATCTAATAGAAATGTAATGTGTACTAGTGCCGTGAGAACGGCGATCAGCTGCGCTGCTGGTCACGTTGGACACGACATATGAGAACATAGTGGTTATAGATACTAAAGTATCTCTGTTCACTCGGAAAGGGAGATGGAATGATATTACTAATATTTATTATAATATATATATATACATAGGCTTATCATAATTACGAAGAGCCAAACCGGGATGCAGAAGAGAAAGAGGCTCATTTTCATTTTGCTTTTCGCTTAATTTGTGTTTTTCATATTTGAAGTGCAATCAAAATTATTATAAATTGAAAACATATTAATAAATGTGAATATATTTTTTATTACAAAGAAAAAGAGACGCCGGGACTGGGATCTCAAACCGGGACTATCTTGGTCAAACCGGGACGTATGGTAAGCCTATGTATATATATGTACTTTACAATCTTCAACGATTTAAAAAAACAAACTCTGTTGTTGCTCTGTAAATCCAAAGTTTTTATTTAACATATGATTACTTACATGTATTTCACAATTTGTATATAATTAATTATCACTATACCTGTAAATCCAAAGAAACAACAGTTATGTTTGTTTCTTTATAACTTTTACCGTACATTAACGAAAACGCTTTATTTACATTCAAAAAACACAACGCCCCAGTGTCTGTCACAATTGTCAAAACAATGTCCTCAGTTTATAGCAAATTCTACAGACATAGACTTTTTCACATACAGCCGCGCGAAGAGCGACTACATTTAAAACCTTGAAGGAATTATATTTTTTTTACATATACATGTATTTGTCTTAATATGTAACTGTATACGTATTGAAGTAAAATAAAATACTTGTAAGAAAGCAATTCGCGTTCTCTTGTTTACTGCGTACCACTAAGGGATTAAATTCCCTTCCAATTTGCTTTTAAGCATTTTTAGGCTGAGATTAATAGACGCAACTTTAAGTTGCTTAGACTTTACCAAAACATTACAATAAGAAATGTCAAAAGATTTGGTAAATCACCGATTTTGTCGACATGGACTTGGCTTTGCAAATATAATATTATGGCTATACTCAAGTTCCTATTCAGTTCAGTTTTTTTCAGAACTTTGCTAAGTAAAGTTAAAATAGCGTCTACAAATCTCAGCCTTAGATGAGAAACTTCAAGCAACAAGTGCAACAGTTTTTATTGGGCAAGCGCGGTCCGTCATCCTTTTACATCAGGTAAGATTGAGGTCAAATGCTAGCCAGTTTATAATAAAAAAAAAGACATAAATAACCATATAAATGTCAAATACAATATATATCAACGTATTTACTAATTAGCTATAAAATATAAAGGTTGCAATCAGTGGCGTGCATGCCGTTAAAGCATAAAAATCATTTACTTGTAATTCTTGGACAATTAATAAGCATATTGACTTAAAATTTTGTAATTACTAGATTTTGAATCTCAAAATTCAAACTAAACGTAATTGTAAGCTAATTTGTTTATTAAATATCCATGTTAAGAGAGTTAATGCATTTTTATGCTTCTATGGGATGCACGCCACTGGTTGCAATCTAAATGATATCATGTGTTAAATATACAGTGAGCATGTCGTTGATCTCGTGAAATTGAGTCCACGCATGGACAAGAAGCAACAGATTGTAAATTAAAAATTCTACGAGCTTCGTCGAGCGCTACCTAGCGAAATAACTACATTATGAGTCACTCTGTAGTGAGAATTGCTCCGTGATCCTCAATAGAGCAGGCAGCTTCGGGACATAGGGTGTACCTCTATATATATACATGTAATGATCCTTCGATATTTTATATAAAAACTAGCTTAAGTGAGTTGCTCTCTCTACAGAGCAACTCACTTAAGCTAGTTTTTATATAAAATATCGAAGGATCATTACAAAACAATATTTAAAGCTAATATTAGGGATTATAGATAATTTTATATTTAAATTGTTTACTTTGTTTTGTAACTGTTTTGTTTACTGTGTGTTAACGTAACCTCCAAACTTAATGTCATCGAATCAATGTCGTCAACAGTTCCATAAAGTAAAGTGAGTTCGGATACGTTTATAAATCATACGCGTTAAATAAACTTTATTTAAATGAAGTGTCACACGCTTCGTTTACATATATATATATATATATATAAAACAGCTGAATTGAGGGTAAGTTAAACTTCGATCTTGAATAACTTTTGACTGAGTTGATTTATCAAAAATTCACTTTAGACCTTTTTTGTAGAGCGTTAAATTCTCTACAAAATAATGAATGGGTATTGCAATACGATATATCGTTCATTAGTTATAGAAAACAAAAGAAAAAGAAAACTTTTGTCCTGTGTTATTTGTATGGAAAATCGAAAAGTGCGATGCGGACAACCTAAATATTAATATTAAGTGCTCATATTTTCAGGGGCCTATTT
Source organism: Automeris io (assembly GCA_036320925.1). Taxonomy (NCBI): domain Eukaryota; kingdom Metazoa; phylum Arthropoda; class Insecta; order Lepidoptera; family Saturniidae; genus Automeris; species Automeris io. Next base: position 104,018 of record JAUDJH010000039.1, read on the forward strand.
TGGCATTAAAACGAAACTTTTGAGCGTGATTATGAGAAAAATAATTTTTTTTTTTTTTGAAACGCTCTTATATATGTATAATATATATTACTATGTCACCAAAAATGTCGCTTAAACCAAATAGCCTTTCACCCGACGATATAGTTTTAAAGGTTAATATTCCATAGTTGTGGTGGCCTAGTTGATAGTGAATCGTAATCCACGCTCGGCAACGGGAATGGCATAGGTTCGTATCCCGGCCTAAACCTCTAGGTTTTTCCAGATTAAGAACGGCTGAACAGCTGTTGAGCACGACATAGATGCATAAAGTGGATACAGCCACCAATGTATCTCTGCTAACCCCGAAAGTGACATAGCGTTACGATATATTATTATTATCATTAACTAGCTGACTCGGCGAACTTTGTTCCGCCTAAGAGGCAATAAATAAATAGATTTTTGATTTAATTTTTTTTTATTATATTTATTTTAATTTTTTGCATTTTCAGGCAATTTTTAAAATGTTTCTCTCCGTAATAACCTTCCACATACTTCGACAAACACAACAAAAAAAAAATCAGCCAAATCGGTTCAGCCGCTCTCTAGTTTTGCGCTTATCAATACATTTAGCGATTCATTTTTATATTATAGATAATATCCTGAAATGAAGGTCTCCTCTGACATTATTTGGATTACCTTCTTGATATTTAAAATACAGTTTTATTTTATATTTATTTGATAATTTTTGTTTAATTTAAAATTTTCGGTAATATTTACCCTTTTTTATCATTATAATGTGAACACATTAGAGGATGATAATCATAATTTATAAAATTATGCATAATGTGCAATGATTTATCTGTTGTGGTCTGTCATTTAATTAAATAAAGGAATAAACTCTGTGTTATGTGATTAAAATTTCAAATTATTTAATTTATTCTTAATTTATATTTAATGTTTCCACAACAAAACTAGAATGGCCTTCCTAAAGACACAACACAACGGCATTCTAAAATCGTTTTTACTCTTCAATATAAATTATTCATGAACTTACTTTTAGGTGGTGACTACTTTTTATTTATCTTTGTATTTTTTGCAAAGTATAGACATGAAAGTTGAGTCGTACGTAATAAGAATTAAGATTTTTTTTTAGATGAAGAAGAGGATATTATTTTAATCTTGCAAAAAGCTTTTAACAGAACTGAAGAGGGATTGTTAATATTTTTGTAAATCGTCTCGGAAGCACCTTTATTATCGACAATTATAACAGAATCAAAATTTAATAAATAAGAAGCTTTTATAATCGTTTATAGTAATATTTTCTATTTGTACACACGTCACCCAATTATAGCACGAATTGTGTCAATGTGCTCCAAATATAGTGTCAGCTGATGTACATATATAAATCATCTATGTAAATATGTGTCAATGTTTTAACTGACCATCAGATCAATATCTGTTAAATTGATAGGAATGCGTGGTTTTAATATTCACAATGTTCTCACGCGACATTAATTTCTTTGTGTGTTGTGTATACATACATTGTATCTCATTATGTCGAAAAGGGTTTCTAGCAAAGTTTCTGACCGACTCTTCTCGATTCTGCTTTCCGAACCGGTTGTAGATTCAAAAGTGATTAGAGGTAGAGCTATTTGAATAAAATTATATTATATTTTGTTATCTAATCTTATTTCATTGCAAATTCAAAACCAAATTTGATTTTAAAACTATGGTGCATTGTTGAGTGTTTAGATGTGTGTGCGTATTGTAATCAGACACATTTTTATGTTACAAACAGAATATAGCACAGAACAGAAGAAAATCAATTGACATTTAATAAAACAAACAGTAAAGTCAAGCTTTCTTTTTAATAAATTGCTTATACACACATTTCATATATAACTTTTACATTGTTATTTCACAACAATTATTTGAATCGCATTTAATGCTCTCATATATCCTTGTTATACAAATCATTTTGGTTAATCTGATTTTTTGCTTGTTTTCCTGTATTAATAAAATTATATACTGTATATTTGTAAATGATGATGATGATGTCCTAGCCGGTTTCAGCCACGGCGACTGTTTCAACACCGATTAAGAAATTCGAGGTCCAGTTTTCGGAAACAGTGAATTGCGCAGGAGATATTTAAGTGCATAACTGGACGCGTAGCCAGAAAAGCACTCTCTCGTCTGAGTTCCCTCGGGCCCGATGAAAAGAAGAACCAGTACGATCGGGAGGGAGCAGGATGCAGGTTTGGTCGAGTTTTCCTTCTCTGCACACCTGGTAGAATTGCGGTGTTAAAGAGATACCTTAGTCGCCTTTTACGACACCTCAGCAAGAAGAGGGAGGTGCTATTCTATTCTGCCGGCAGCCACCACGGCTGATTTATTTTTTATTTTTTTTGTAAATAAATAAATATATACAATGAACATATTGATCAATCAACACAACAAAATGTGAAATATATTTTATTCTGGTGCAACTGAAAACGTTTTATCTTTGTTAATATAGACAAAGTCATGAATAGAACTGCTAAAGTTTAGAATGAAAGCTCTAGCAAGAACACAGTGAGATTGTGCGGAGCGGAGACATAGAGCGCGTACGCTGACACAGTGAGCGATGCGCACGCGCATAGAATACCGAAGCGCGATTAATATTTATGGAATTCCGACAACCGGCGGACACGGGCTCTGTTACTGATAATGCCATAGATTCGACCCGCTCTGAACGCCGACTGCTTGGGCTGCGAGCTGTTCCCACGATTGGAAAAGCAATTCAAATCCTAGATGGTTTATGCTTCGAGAGACTTTTTACCTAAAATGACGCTGATTTTGAGGTTGTACCAGAGTTACAACCAAATATGTTAGCATATTGGTATCATGAAATATGTTTTCACTTATACTAACGGTTTTAAACATAATAAATACGTATTATAGATTCATGAATAGCGACAAAATAACTTCCTTATATATAAGTTTGCTGTTTTCGATATTCAAACCAAGAACTTTAAGCGAAATAAACAGTATCAAACCGACTAAGCTATCAAATCGACATAATGTAGCAAAAAGATAGTTATATAGATCTACAATTCCAGAACTCAGGATCTATTGATTATCTGATCTGCAGATTAATTATCCAGCTTATTCCAGATCCTTTTTTCTAGTATCCAAGAGAAAAAATCCTGCATAGGAGCGTCATGGCCGTTGTAAAGGAAGCCACCACGATGTGTTAGACCGTTACTGACTAAAAAACCCCGGTGTGTCCATCCAATCACTACACCCTAGCCAGGGGAGCTAAATTCGTCCAGTTGCTTGAGGAGCAAATAGCTTATTCAGGCTTCTTCCCTGGGAGGTGTGGGTATAAAGAGCCTAACCCTCAAAACTCTACTCATGGACGGTACGCCGGACTCTGCGCGCCACCTTCCTCTCATAAGGGCAGCAGGTTCCAAGGGAACCTAGGATTACTTAAAATATTTGTTAGTTTTCTACATATACTTGTACATTTGAGTAGCTGTAATTTTCACATTTCCCCAATAATTATCGCTTCGTCTTTACCTCGTATGTGAACTAAACATATATCTTTTAATTTATTATGATTAGCAGCATGACCGCATTGATCTGTTTGAGCTGTGATTCAAATAATTTAGGAAGTAACAATAAAGGAATATAAATCGCGTCGTACAAAATAGTATATTTCTATAATTGTATAATATAATATTTGTATAAATATCGTGGTGTGTACACATAAAAGGAATGACTTTTAAGTTAAAAGGACTGCCATGAAAAGAATCGAATGCTGTTACAGTTATTTTATGAATTGTTCTATCAAATACTGACACAAGAAATGATTAAATCTAGCTTTTTTCATTATGTTAATCAGACAGGCCCGTTATATTTTGTAAAAATCCTTGTACCATATTTTCTTATTGGAATCCTTTCTCAATATGAATATAGCATAAATATTGTTTTTAATGTTGTATATCGATTCCTGTCCCATATTAAATAAGAAAAAAATAACTTTAATTAAAATATCTTGCATAATGTTTTCACTAAGTCCACTATCTTTTTCCGTCTCGTTTAAGTGTCTATATCGCAACGGATGGTAAGTACAACATAGTTATGAATCATTGCAGTAGCCAAAGATAACAATTTACGAATTGTGTTCATCAATGTAAGACATTCAGAAATATAGAAAATATGTTATGGATATATTTAATATTTGGAAATGACCATTTTTCAATTAACGCCCCTGCAGACGTTTCAGTTTTCCACAAGTTATCCTAAAAGGTTATTGGCAAACTACTATTTTTTTTTCAGTCAGTTCTCAACTAGACTGCAACCTCGGGTTACATCACTAGCGTTCATTCCATAGATGCATGAAAGCACTGCATGCCCTTACGATAAATAAGTCGGGAACAAATTGTTAAAGTTAAACAAAAAAAGGAATCATTTATATTCATTTCTATTCTATATTCATCCCATCTATCTTTCCTAGGGGAGCAATATAATATTTACTATCATAATATAATATTCAAATTAATTACGCGAATAATGCCTACCCTGTCCAAATATACTATGCACGTCACTGGGTTACATATAGCTTTTGTTTACAGTTACCAGCATTTTTGATAAATGCAAGACTGAGATTAGAAGGGAGTTATATTTCAGGGGTACTTTATTCATGAATGTTACCTTTCTGAATCTCCTCAACAAAGAATGTCCCGTAGAGTTAGATGACCGTTTAATGTAAAGTTTAACAGTGAGCTTTTTCAAAGAACTGAATCTTTGCGATAAAGAAAGTATAGATTTAGGATGATAGTGGAATCTAAAGTTTCATAGCAGATTTTCATAAATAAATTAAACTTTCAGGTGAACTATGTACCGTAGTGTTAGGATAACCTTCGACCCTAAAATTTAACCTTAAAGTTTTTTAAATACTACATCTACCAATTAAGTATGTGCAGTAGATATCTACCGCTAAATTGAGTGCTTTCGGCTTAAATGTATAGACGCTATTTCGACTTTACTTAGCAGAATTCTTAAAAAATAAATTCGTTTTGACAAAAAACTGAATATATAGTAAGAACTTGAGTATAGCCATGGTATTCGCAGAGCTAAGCCCATGTTGACAAAATTGGTGACTTACCAAATCTTTTGACATTCATTGAGAAATACCAATTGTAAAGTTTGAGCAAAATGAAAGTTGCGTTTATAAATCTCAGATTAAAAGATCTGAAACTTCCTTATAAAGAATGTGCCGAAGAGTTAGGAATATCTTCGATTCGTAAAGTGTAATAGGGTGCTTTCTTAAGTAACTGTATATTTCGGTTAAGAATGTGCTGTGGTTATGTTGACCGTTGAAACTATAGTTTAATTCGGGCTTTCTTAAAGAGTTGAATCTATCCGGCAAAGACTACCTCTGATGAAAGCGTTTACACACCGAAATGTAGTTTCATTTCGACGCAACTTGGAAGTTTTTTTCGTCGCTTCTGTTAGAAGCAGTATCTTCCGAAACACTAGTAGAGCACTATCACGTTTTCTACCGGTGGCCGCCCAAGCCAAAGTCCGCATCATGAAGGACTTTACGTTACCAATAAAATCCGTAAATGCGCCTCAAGTGAGGTTGTAAATGCCTCACCAGGCAAAGAGTGGATTGCCAATAACAATTCACTGGCTGAGCATCCTAAGAGCTCGGCTTCTGGGTCCAGTGAGGTTGTAACGCTCCTATCAGGTTAACAGTAGTAGCCAGGTCGAAATACAGGCTGAAAGGTGTAAGGCACGTACGCTGAGGGAGCAGGCGAGGGCGAAAGCGAGCAGCAGCGGCGCGCGCCGCTCGGGCCCCGCGCGCATCGAGTCAGCGCGGAGGCGCCCCCGCCGGCGCGCGCATCGCCCCGGCTGTCGCGAGCACACACAGCACACAGCACTGCACACACACGGACTGAGCACGTGCGCTCAGCTCACCGTCCCTCGGACTACTGCCGGCGGCGCCCGCGCACACCCCGCTCCGCCCCGCTGCTCAGCCGCTCTATAGCGCAAGTTGCACTGCAATCTCGCTCTACGTACATCTGTCGATCTAAAGTTCGCAAATATATAGTGTATAATGGAAATCATAATGACCCTTACTTACTAATATCATTAACTAGCTGATCCGGCAAACGTTGTTTTGCTATATAAGTTATTGTAATATCTTCTAAGATGTTCATTGAAATTAAGTGATGTCAAAGACAATTTTGTTCACAATTAAATACTCTTAATCAACAACACATTTATTTGGATAAAGATTAATATTATTACGTTGATACAACTCTTAACAAATAATGCATTAATTTCGAACAATTTGATTACCATAAAAACGGTTCTAGTGAGTTAATCTTAAAAGATAGATATATACTGTCACGGACATTTTTTTAGATCATTTTAAGAGGAATAACTCTGTCATACATATATTTTTGGTATCTTGAACCGTTTTCGCAGCGCACGCAATGGAAGCACTCAAGGATGAATAATTTTCACATTTTCCATTATTTCTTCGCTCCTAATAGTTGCATCGTGATGTTATATAGCCTAAAGCCTTCCTCGATAAATAGTCTATTCAACACAAAAATATTTTTTCAATTCGAACCAGTAGTTCCAGAGATTAGCGCGTTCAAACAAACAAACAAACAAACTCTTCAGCTTTATAATATTAGTATAGATTCAAAAGTGTTTATGACTATATCTTCCGTTTTTACGTCAAAATGGCTGAACCGATTTCGATGGATTTTAACATATATATAGGTTAGATCTTGGAGTCGCACGTAGACTACCTTTCGCTGTGAAAATAAAACTTGAAGGGGTTGAAAAACCCCTCTTTGAAATTTACTAATCGATAAAGAATATTTCTTTAATTTAGGGATACAAATATGGACTTTTTTATGTTTTGTCCTTCGATAGAAAGGAGGGAGAGGGGAGTAAGCTAAGCTAAAATCTAACACTAAATTTAGTGTCTTTTAAGCGATAGAATATTTGCCGAATCAGCTAGTAAGCTATATTGATTGTATTACATACTAAATTTTTATCTTGACTCGGTATAGTGACCACACCACGCTCTATTGACGCACGACTCCATCTATCAATGGTAATGAAAATCAATCGACAGTCTCCGTGGTCATGCCGGCCTGCACAGATAACTTTCCACGCTTCGTTTAAAGGACCCGATACGACTAGGAAATAATGAAAATGCCTTTGCCCAACAAAGTTCCCGAAAAATAAATTCGGGTTAAAAAAACTGAATATATAATAGGAACTAGGGTATGATGATGTCCTAGCCGGGTTCGGCCACGGCGACTGTTTTAACATCGATTAAGAAAATCGAGGTCCAGTTTTCGGAAACAGCCAATTGCGCAGAAGATATTAAAGTGCATAACTGGACGCGCTGCCAGAAAAGCACTCTCTCGTCCGAGCTCCCTCGGGCCCGATGGAATGGAGAACCAGTACGATCGGGAGGGAGCGGGATGCAGGTTTGGTCGAGTTTTCCTTCTATGAACACCTGGTTGAATTGCGGTGATAAAGGGATACCTTAGTCGCCTTTTACGACACCTCAGCAAAAAGAGGGGCGTGCTATTTTATTCTGCCGGCAGCCACCACGGCTATAGGAACTGGGGTATAGCCATAGTATTCGCAGAGCCAAGTTCATGTTGACAGAGTCAGTGACTTACCAAACCCTTTGACATTCATTGAGTAATATAAATTGTAATGTGATTGTTGTGTTTTTTTTTATTCTATTTATTTAAGGGACTTTTACGTGTGTACGTATGTCAGCCCCATCGTACCCTAATACAGAAATACCTAACATATTACATATGGTGCCATTGATCTGAAAAAGCCAGACGCCTCATCAGATAATAGTTCTGTTAAGATTTTGTTAAACATCCCGACGTCCAGTCTGATCACTCCAAAGGCACTCACAAACGCCTCCCTCACAGATTCAGATCGGACACATTCCATCGACAAATGGTGGATATCATCTATGATTCCACAATTTACACACAGTGGAGAATTATTGAGTTTGATTGTTGTGTGAATTGTTGTATTCGCTGTGATCTCGACCTTAGGGATCACATAGGGACGGACATCTCCTCGACTTCACGTAGACTTGGTATCCTGAATAGAGTGCGTCGTTTTTCACACCTCATCTTCTGTATCTATTGTATAAGGCCCAGGTCAGGCCTTGTATGGAGTGCTGTTCGCATCTCTGGGACGGGTCTGCCCAGTATTTGCTCGATGCCCTGGATAGGTTACAGCGGAGGGCTGTCTGCATTGTGATCGATCCAGACGTTTCTGAACATCTTGAATCGCTCCAATTGCGTAGAGATGTTGCCTCATTAAGCGTTTTCTACCGACTGTATCATGGCGAGTGTTCTGAAGAGTTGTTTAACCTTGTTCAACCCTCCCCCTTCTTGAATAGATCCACGCGCGCGGGTTTGCGGAGTCACAGCTATACGGTATCTCACATCCCGGCCAGGACTGAGAAGTTCTCTAACTTCTTCTTTTGCCGTGTCGTTGGGCTGTGGAATGTTCTTCCGGCGAGCGTGTTCCCACCATCCTATGATATGGGATCCTTTAAGCGTAGCGTGAAGAGATATTTGTGCAGGCCGGCATGATCGCTGCGACTACCGATGGATTTTTTCTTACCTTTCGATAGTCGTTGGCGTTTTTTGGACTGCACCATGCTTACCATCAGGTTTAGTGTAGTCACTGTGCCGCGTCAGTGTAAAAAAAAATGTTTTAGTAAAGTGTAAGCAAACTTAAAGTTGCATCTATACATCTCAGCCTAGGTCACGCGGGTTATATAAAACATGCACCAAATAAATAGGGTTCACGGTAAAACTGCCTTCTGATGTGGCATGTGCTGATTTTCACCCGGCACATATTAGGTTGCGTCAACTACGGCTACAATATAAAAATAATGCAAAACGTCTCGTTGATTTACGACAATAGAGTATAGCGGGCCGAGGAAGCCAGGGGGAATGTAACGAGCGCTATTGTGACGGCAATCAGTGGACATTTACCGAAATTCGACCCATTGTGTGGCGCCGAGTGGACACTTGTCTGTCACTCAATGTGACTACTTTCGGGCTTATTATTAATTGTAGTTTATGTTTAATACCGTGTTTAAGTACGTTTATTACTACAAATGGTATTTATACAGAACTAGTTGTCCCGGCAGACCTTGTTCTGCCCTATTTCTCTAAAACAAAGTTACATTGTTTTTTTTTATGTTAATAGCTGCCCCGTCAGATTTCATTCTGCCAAAAGTTATTGACCTGTCGCAGTCTAATAGAAATAAAATTGCATTGAAAGACTTAAGTCATATCTAAGGTAATAATATTTTTACTATAATGCCTTATGGAACATTTTTGGGTTATTTTTTGTTTGATTACTTGGCGTATAAATAATAATTTTCATTAATGACATGTAAACTCTAATTAACTTGAAGGCATACCTTTGTTTTGTTTTGATTGACATCATATGTTTGACAGCTGTGGACAGAGTGGGTTGTATGGGAAAAGAAAATTGTCGTTTTTACTATTTTCCTGATATTTTTTACGTTTTTTCACTCCATAAGTACCTTCCTCAGACTTCATCACACACAACAAAAAAGAAATCAGCCAAATCAATTCAGCTGTTCTCTTATGCGCTTAGCAACACATTTTGCGATTATTACTTATATATCTACGAGTATATATGTAGATAAACCCTATGCTCGGACATCTTTGGGTTATAATTCGCCTATTTGTAGGTTATCTCGCGGTTATAACGAACCGGAGAGTGCTATCGATGTTTTCGCTGACAGTCTGCCGGTCTTTAAAAGAAAAATCATCGGGTGGTTGAGGGACACGCAGTAGTTGTTAGTATTATTTATGTTTGCCTATGTTTTCTCTTTCGATGTTTTATTGTTATTTGTTAGTGTGTTTGTTTTGTAAGTAGAATTGTTTGTGTTTTCCGTGCACGATGTGGTAGCCTTGAGCGGAGCAACGCATTGATGTGCTTTTTTTTGATAGTTTTTTTCTTGTCTTGTAGTGTGTTGGCCACTGGCCGCCCTTAAAATGTAAAAATAAATAAATTGATTATGATATATTCATAACGATGATGACAAGAAGGCGCAGTGGGTCAGGGTTGGAGTTGTGTGAACCATATTTGATTCTCCCTAATAATATGCCGCTACGCTATATCACGTTCAGGGTAAGTTTAAATGTTGTGCCCAATGTGACCAGTGGCGCAACTGACCGCCGTTCTCGCAGCACTAGTACACATGACATTTCTATTTAGATGCTGTGCAGTTTTCCTTCACTGGTGAGCATGTGCTGCCTGAATCTAAACTTATTCTGGAAATACCCAAAGATGCGTGCCGGGATATGAACCTACATCCATGTGCGTTGTCGCGTATGGATACCGTTTCCTTGTTTACTCAGCCACCATATCTACAGATTTTATTTAATAAGAATTCGACTACCGATGGAATTTTTCTCGACTACCGAGAGGTTTTTCTTACCTTTCGACAGTCGTTGACGTTTTTTGGACTACAACATTCTTACCATCAGGTATGGTGCAGTCACTATGTCGAGCAGTGACGTGCATAGGGTATTTGGATAGGGTAGGCAGATTCACATAATTAATGGGAATATTATATAATGATAATAAATATTATATTACTTTCATAGCCGTGAAAATATAATAGATAGGAATATAAAGGGTTCCTTTTTTTATTTAACTTTAAGTAATTTATTCGAGACTTGTTTATTATAAGGGCATGCAATGATTTCATGCATCTATGGAATGAACGCTACTAATGTCGAGTCAGTTAAAAAAAAAGAATTCTTAAATAAGACATAAGTATTTTCATGTGATAAGATCTAATGAGATTTACTCTACGCTGGTCTAACGCGGACGTCGAGCTGTACAGTTCTCACGCAAATTAATACCAACTCGCTCAATTACACGAGCTTCGCGGGATTAATAATGCTCGCTAGACATCGCTCTGTACGCAATTATGACAGCCAGCGCGTCCAAAACGCACACTCGGTAAATCATTCAAATATTATAACCATCCTAGCTTTAAATGCTAGCGGTTTTTACCTAGGTGGTAGGGCGTCGGTGCCCGTCTGGATCGCGACCACAGTACACGGGTGTAAAGCCCGTCATAGTGACCAGTTTCGGCTTGTCGCGTTTCGAGATCAGCTTGTGTATATCCAGTAGCTCATATACCTAGAGACCTTCAGTCGTGGTATATGTGGGCCGACATGACGATGTAGACTATCAATGGATTTTCATCCTTTGATAGTCGCTTTCGTTTTTGGACTACACTGTACTTACCATCAAGTATTCTGTAGTCACTATGTCAAGCCAGTGTAAAAAAAATACTTCACAGGACGTTGAGGGTCGACCTGAGGGCAGTAACCCTGGTGTGTCGGACTCCTACCGACTAAAAAACTTCAGGGTATTTCTTTATCTGTGTAACCGCTGACCGTGGAACGTGTATTCTTCGCGAACTCGTGCAGTGTGCTGAATGGGCTTCCTCAGAATCCGGGAATAGGGGAGTAGTAGCGTTCATTCCATAGATGCATAAATGGCATTGCATGCCCTTATAATAAACAAGTCTCGAATAAATTACTCAAAGTCAAATAAAAAAAGGAAATATTCATATTTACTAATCCTATCTTTACACCATATATATATTTCCCATTGGAACAGTATAAAGCTAACAGTAATAATATAATATTCAAATTATTGCGCGAACTCTGCCTACATTGTTCAAATACCCTACGCACGTCACTGTGGGGGGGGGGACCATCTTTCCCTTCCTCAAAAGACAGGCGGTGTGCGGCAATACGCACACACTGTCTCCAGCACGAATAGGCAGTGGACACCCTCCAGTATGGTACATATATTACCATGAATTTGACACACACACGCGCATATATACAATTTTGTAAACTGTTAAAGTATCGAAAAAAGAAACATTTTCTTTGCAGTTTTAAGGTTATACCCAGAGATGGGCAAAATGTAATCTGATTAATGAAGAACGATTACAAAATATTAGTGTCCGACCGAAACTGGTTTTCCGGCCGAAACCGAAACCGAAATTTCGGCCGTGGCTTCAGTTTCGGCCGAAACCGAAACCGAAACCGAAACTCACGTGGTCAAGTATAAAAGTCAACGTGGTCAAGTAAAAAAATGAAACAAAAACTTACATGTAATCAGTACAATCAAAGCATAACTTCTAAAGAATGTTTACGTCGGGTGATAACGAACTGACTAAGTTGTGTTGCTATAGAGCAATGCGAATTAGATCCGTCAACTGTCGTCTAAACGACGCAGTTACACTCCGACGCAGCCTTGAGTTTCTTTCGGCGTTTCTTCTCAAGGTAGTCGCTTCCGAAACGCTAGTAGATCACCGTTAGGTTTCGTATTTCTGGCTGGCGGTCCAAGTCAAGGTTCGTACCCACAGGGGTGCCCTTGCATTGCCACCCAACTCATAAATTGCCAGCTGAGCACCCTCAGTGTTCGCCCACCCGCCCGGTTAAGTTGTGAAGACCTTTCCCGGTCAACAAACACGCGTAAATTCGAAAAAACAAAGAAATGCGAACGGCGCACGAATCCCGAACAGGGCCGCCAGCGTCCGTCAAAGCGTTGCCGCGAGAAACCAAGCTAGGCAAGCATGTACGACAACTACCGAAATCAGTTTCGGTTTCGGCAAAAGTTTCGGCCAATTTTGGCCGAAACCGAAACTGCCGCCAAAACTTGATTTTTGGCCGAAACTCGGCCGAAACAGAAACCGAAACCGAACTTTCGGTCGGACACTACAAAATATAGTCGTCATTTTAATTTTCTTGCTCTCTAATCATGATTAAATACATTTATAACATTAATAAATCATAAATGTGTATACAATCCGGGATTTTGTAGTGCTTAAAAACGTAAAATGTAATCGTTAATAATTTTCATTAATCTGATTACATTTTGCCTATATATGGTTATACTTACATTTGAATGCAACTCTCGACACGCCGATCAGGCTCGTACTAGGCCAGTTTTTTATGGATTAATTTTTTTTTATGTTTTTGTATGTGTTTGTGTCTTAAACTTAGGTAAATTAAAAAAAAATAACTTGTTCAAGTAGAAAACAACTTAAAGTTATCTGTTGTGCAAATATTTTGACCAGAAGGCATCGTGCGTGGGATGACGCACTTGCTGGATCCAGTTTTGTGCATAAGAGGCACAGGTGCATGCGCTAAGCAATAAAATCCGTTGTTTTTTATTGATATTTAGTTTTACAGCTCTCGTTTACAAGTTCTTTTGAGCTAATCATTAGTATTTTCTGATATTCAGTTGTCTTTGATTAACGTCAAAACTAACGACACGAGCCACGCGCACTCCACCCCACGCCGTCAGAAAAATCACCGATTTCAGGTAGCGCTTTGCCATTTGGGAGTTTTGACGCAGTCCAAAGCGATTCATAACACTAATCATACCAACACTTTTTAGATACCTATTTCCTGCTTGAATGTATTATATGGATGTTAGGAAGGAAATAAACATAATAATAAAATTTGTTATATTAAAAAAACTGTATGATGATGATATCCTAGCCGGTTTCGGCCACGGCGACTGTTTCGACACCGGTTAAGAAATTCGAGGTCCAGTTTTCGGAAACAGTCAATTGCGCAGGAGATATTTAAGTGCATAACTGGACGCGCTGCCAGAAAAACACTCTCTCGTCCGAGCTCCCTCAGGCTCGATGGAAAGGAGAACGAGTACGATCGGGAGGGAACGGGATGCAGGTTTGGTCGAGTTTTCCCTTCTCTAAACACCTGGTTGAATTGCGGTGTTCAAGAGATACCTTAGTCGCCTTTTACGACACCTTAGCAAGAAGAGGGGAGTGCTATTCTATTCTGCCGGCAGCCACCACGGCTTAAAAAACTGTATATTGACCATTTCTATTACAAAAGCAAAAATTATAATTTTCAATTATTGCTCATCGCATTTTTTACATATAAGTGTGTTCATTGTAAATTTTCCGCAAACATATATTTTACATTTAGAGCAAATTTTGTTGGTTTTATTTTCTTTACAGTATCCTATTTGACACTTCTTACGTTGATAAGCATCTGTAGGAAACTAAGGTAACGATTCTTTCGTATTTGTTTTCTTTTGGTTGTTCACGGGCTTCTCGAAAATCGGCGCCAAGTTCAAGTATTGCTCAAAATAAATAAAAAAAAAAACTATATTAACTGTAGGTTAATTAGAAAAAGCCATGAAGTCAAATGTGCAAAAACAATAAGATGATACTTGTCGCGTTTCGGGATCAGCTTGTGTATATCCAGTAGCTCATATACCTAGAGACCTTCAGTCGTGGTATATGTGGGCCGACATGACGATGTAGACTATCAATGGATTTTCATCCTTTGATAGTCGCTTTCGTATTTGGACTACACTCTACTTACCATCAGGTACTCTGTAGTCACTATGTCGTACCAGAGTAAAAAAAAAAAACTTGTATTTTCAATGCAAAAGTTCAAAATGGGTCATTTGACCCGTTATGGTATGTTTAGTGTTACTAAGCGTTAACGGAGACTATCTTTAGCTCGGGCAGTAGACTTAAGGGAGTTTGCTGCCCGGATGAGAGGGCGGTGGTGCGCAGTGTCTAGCGCGCCGCCTATGAAAGAGGTACTGGAGGCGTGGACTCTTTATACCCATCCCTCCCAGAGAGGAAGCCTGAATAAGGCTGTTCGCTCCCCAGGCGACTGGACGAATTTGGTTTCCCAGGCCTGGGTGGAGTGATTAGAGGGACACCCCGGGGGTTTTTAGTCAGTAGGAGTCTGACACACCGGGGTCGCTGCCCTCACAGTGACTCTGATGGTCCAATGTAGGATTTTCCCCCGGGTTATAAAAAAAAAAGACTATCTTTAGCTATGATAAAAAAATCTGCTGTTTGAAGGTCACCAGACCTTTTTACTTGTATAACGAACTTAAGTGGCTCCGGCTAGGACTAAGAAGTTCTCTAACTCTTGCTTTTGCCGAGTCGTTGACCTGTGGAATGCTCTTACGATATGGGTATTCCCAACGTCCTACGATATTACGTCTTTAAAACGAAGCGTAAATAGATATTTACAATTTATATATTTTAGACTGCCAGCGACAGGTAGTGCAGTTTATAGCAACCCTACTTACGATGCTAAGGTCCTGAGTTCGAATCCCGGTAGTGGTGAACTTTTATGTGATGAGCAGATGACCTTGTCATGAGCCATGGTTGTATATATGTATTTAAGTATCTTCGTCTAGTACCTATAGTACAAGCACAAGCTTAATTTGGGACTAGGTCAATGTGTAAATATTATTATTATATTTATGCAAACCGGCATTATCACTGGGACTATTGAATGTGTTTTTTTACTGTTGATTATTATAATCGTTTTTTAGACTCCACTAGGCTTATCATCAAGCATGGTGTTGTCACTATACCAAAGCCACGATAACAACCAGAGATGGGCAAAATGTAATCTGATTAATGATGAACGATTACAAAATGTAGTCGTAATTTTAATTTCCTTGCTCTGTAATCATGATTAAATCCATTTAAAACATTAAGGGCGGCTTGCACTAAAAATTAAATCTAGTTTAGAGTTATATAAAATGCTATTTAGCGCTGATCTGTACTTATTGTCTTGCACTAAATCAAAATCTAGTTGTAACAACACTTAAACTGAAATCATAATTAAGATGGAATCAAACCAATTCAATTAATAAGCGTTTTATACAAGCTTAAACTAGATTAATTCGTTAGTGCAAGCCGCCCTAAGGAATCATAAATGTGTATGCAATCTGGGATTCCGTAGTGTATAAAACATAGATGAGCAAAATGCAGTCATATTAATGGTAAAAACCGCAAAATGTAATAGTAATCATTATCATTAATCTGATTACATTTTGCCAATCTATGATAACAACAACTTGATTCAAGTTAACAGAAAAACGAGGTTCAGGGTCATAAAAAGTAAACAACAGTAATTGATATAACATCGAAGAGTACCGCTGTAACGTAGGGTTGAGAGCTGCCCTGCGGGTAGGACGCGCTCCCACTGACCCACTCGCTGGCACGAGCCTGCCTGCCTGCCTGCCTGCCTGCCTGCCTGCCTGCCTGCCTGCAGCGCCTCGGGTATACCTTTTTATCGAGGCTGCGAACATTTCACCGGTACTTAACGTAATTCCGTAAACAAGTATTTTTCGATAAAAAATATGAGCAATAAGTAACATATTAAACAAAATTAACAGGTATTATATCGACGGGTGAAAGGCTATTTGGTTTAAGCGACATTTTTTTTGGTGGTTTAGTAATATATATTTATTTAGAATCGGTAAAAAACACTGATTCCGAATATATGAAATGAAATGAAATATATTTATTTTCACCATAAACTAACAAAATACTAGAAATTCAAAAGCAGTAACATTTCTGTTACAAGACAGCAACATACTGAAACAAAAGAAAAAACAAAAACATATTAACATGGCGAAAATGGGACCTCCATCTGCTTAAAGCCACAGAGGAAGTCTGCAGCGCTGATTTTCGTGGAGGATATATGTAAAAGGCGTGACAATTATGTACTAGAAGTGCCCGCTCTAGAACAAAATATCATCGAGGTTACTTCTTATTCACCGAATATTTTACTCATAGCAATATACTACGCTTGTTCAGGTTGTTTCGATTGGTTCAGAATGACACTTGCCTTTCTTCATGTCTTTTACACAGAGTGGCTTTCACTTTTTTATACGCTTCAGATTCCTTAATTTTAAGGTGAAATGTTATTGGTTGAATTTCTTTTGGGGCTATGTAAGACTGACCGTTACTTGTTGAGTTTGAAGTTATTGCAATAATATTGGTTTTTGAATCATCTCCAGCTACAATTGTGAATTCAAATTTTAATTTATCCATCTTCTTTTGGAAATAGCTGTAGAAATGGTTGTTTTATAATGTGCTTATATATGTATTACTATATCACCAAAAAATGTCTCATAAGCCAAATAGCCTTTCAACCCCTCGATATAATAAAGATGTATAATACACTAGCTGATCCGGCAAACGTTGTTTTGCTATATAAGTTATTGTAATATCTTCTAAGATGTTCATTGCAATTAAGTGATGTCAAAGACAATTTTGTTCACAATTAAATACTCTTAATCAATAACACATTTATTTGGATAAAGATTAATATTATTACGTTGATACAACTCTTAACAAATAATGCATTAATTTCGACTAAATTCGATTACCATAAAAACGGTTCTAGTAAGTTAATCTTAAAAGACAGACATATACTGTCGGGGACATTTTTTTAGATCATTTCAAGAGGAATAATTCTTTCATACATATATTTTTGGTATCTTGAACCGTTTTCGCAGCGCACGCAATGGAAGCCTTCAAGGATGAATATTTTTCCCCGTTTTTTTTTCACATTTTCCATTATTTCTTCGCTCCTAATAGTTGCATCGTGATGTTATATAGCCTAAAGCCTTTCTCGATACTTAGTCTATTTAACACAAAAAGAATTTTTCAATTCGAACCAGTAGTTCCTGAGATTAGCGCGTTCAAACAAACAAACTCTTCAGCTTTATGATATTAGTATAGATTAAACGGCTATTGTCCTAATAGTCGTATCGACTAATGGGCTGATCGTGAAGAGCCTCGATCACCATCTTAAAAGGATCTCTCTTGGTTGTTGGATCAAGAGCTAGATACAGAAGGCACTATTACTCAATACGGCACTCATTGTTAGGAAGTTCTTTACTCTGAGCTCCTAACTACTGGTGGCTTGGGCCTTAGGCCTCTCTTCAGTTCCAATTCAAAGAGTTTATTCTCATTAAGATACAAATCACTGTAATAAATACTTATAATTTTGTTTAAAAACTATCTGGAACAGTAAAATACTAAGAGCTCACTTGGCTAATACAGAACCATATTTGTTAGTATTTATCTATAATATAAAAATGAATCACAAAATGTCTTGATAAGCGCGAAACTCGAGAACGGCTGGACCGATTTGGCTGATTTCTTTTTTGTTGTGTTGGTTGAAGTCTGGGGATGGTTATTACGGAGAGAAAAATAAAAAAAATTGTCTGAACAAGTCTAAAAACACCACTTTTCTATATTCCCATACAAAATATTTGTTATAAGTCAATTTGAACTTTAACATCATACCATAAAGTTTAAATGTTAGTTGACGGGTTCCGGGAAGGCAAAACAATTATTGAGTGACGTATAAATATTAATGTCAATATTTGTCAATTTTATTACATATAGCATTAAGGCCAGGTTCCTTCAAACAATTTTCCAAAAATTCTGACGGGGAAGCTATTAACATAAAAAAAAAACAATGTGACTTTGTTCTAGAGAAATAGGGCAGAACAAGGTCTGCCGGGACAGCTAGTCTTTAATATATCTCTCCCGTAGGTTAACATATTTTTTATATTACAAAATATTGTAAGTACTATGAATGAAGAGATAATAATAATATATCGTTACGCTATATCTAAGGTGAGCAGAGTTACATTAGTAGCCATATGGACTTTGCGCTTATATCACGCCCAACGTGACCAGTACCGCAGCTGACCACCGCTCTCACAGCACTATAACACATGATAATTCTGTTAAATGCTATATGGCCTTTCTCACGGTGTTTTCCTTCAATGGTGAACTCGTGAGGCCTAAATTCTATATTCATAATCTGGAAAAGCTAAGAAGTATTTACCAGGATTCGAATCTAAGAACATTCGCGTCGCTGCACATGATTACCGGTCTCCTATCAACAAAGAACGATATTAACTGTATCAATCTGAAATAATAACTTGAAGTGAATTGGACGGAATGAAAATATGAGCTATTGGCAAATGAAACATCGTAATCCTATTGTTGTGGCGAGCGTTTGCAGCGATTGGTCTCGGCGGCGGGCTGAGGCTGCTGCGGGGGTGTGAGGGGTGCGGGGAGCGTAAGGGGTGCGCAGCGCTCCCGGCGACCGGTTTAATGAGCGGCCGGAGGCTTCGCTCCCCGCACTACCGCCTTGTGAACCCGCGAGACTCCTACCTGTTGAGAGACACAGTGTAGTGCTTGACCTACTGGCATTTATTTATTTATTTACAAGTACACTTACATAGACTACATTAACACATAAAAACTATATAAGAACATGAAGAGGATACATTATGAATCCGACTATATTTATAAGTGTAGACTAAATGCACAGAAGAAAAGAAAAATAAAAATACGAGTAACAGAAAGATATAAACTACTGTAATCAGAAATTTTTTATAACAGAAATAAAAAAAAAATCAATAATCTATGGAACAATCTTCTCAAATAACATCTTTTTTTTTAATTTGTATATAGTTTCGTTAAATATGTCCAGATCTATTGATCTCGACATATAATTGTATAACTTTGTCATTCTGCATAGGGGTGCATTTGACCTAAGTTTGTAGAATAATTTTGAACACGGAACCAGTTAAAATTAGATGCTCCGGGTAATCTAGTAGGAGCAGAAAATTCTATAGATAGTAAGATGCTAGGAGCTTCGACAAGATTGTTAACAATTTTGTAAAAAAAAACAAATATTAATTTAACATTCTTTTGAATAGAAATTTATAATAATAATATATCTTCACGCTATGTCCCTTTCGGGGTGAGCAGAATTACATTAGTAGCTGTATCCACTTTGAGTTTATATCCCGCGCCCATCGTGACCGAGTAGCTGATCGACTAACTCACCGTATTGCCGCTGCTGCCACTCTGGCGTGACAACAAATCCTGTTCACCAGCTCTTAATGTGCTATGGCGTGATCATACGGAGTTGTATTACGGCGTTTCCGATGCACTGTGTCCCGAAGGATACAATCCCGGCGAGATTGGAATGAAACGTTTTATTTTTAGCTAACAGGTTGACTCCAATCTGTTTCGTTCCGACCGGAGAGCGAACGTCGCTCTAAGCACTTGCTTTATTTGATCGACTATACTATTAAATGAATCATTTTCAATGAAATCCTTTTTATTAAAAAAAATATATTAAATTAGAGGGCTTCGTAAAACAATCCTAATACAAAATGTTAAATCTCTCAATTTTTAGGTTGACAGTGACTTTGCGTAGAGTTTTCTCAAACATTACAAATTATATCGACGGGTGAAAGATTATTTGGTTTAAGCGACATTTTTTGGTGATATAGTAATATATTTGGTATTAGTAAAAAACGTTGATTCCGAAAATATACATATTACTATATCACCAAAAAAATGTTGCTTAAACCAATTAAACCAAATAGCCTTTCATTCCTCGATATGGATGGTATCCGACACAGCGCCTGGTGGTTTTCTGATGAAATGTAGCAGTTGAGAACACTCTTCATTGTCCAACCGGTAAAAGACTACAGGTTCATATGGAGCCTAAAGCCGTACTCAATTTGGAAAACCCAGATGTACGGGAAGGGATTTGAACTTACGAACATTTAAGTCGCCGCGCATTTTTACCGGTCCCTAATCCACTAGGACACCACAGGAATTAAATACTGTTTTTAAATATTGTCTGCTTGTAACAGAGTCAAGGACATTCTTCTCTGCTGACTATATTATGCTGAATCGTTTTGATATGTCGTTGTTGGAGTTGCCAAGTGACGGAATAGTTGTGTCCGTTGGGCAATTATAAGCAAAGCTTAATTGAAGTCAACTGACGGATTAGCCGTCATTACCAATTGAGCATTACTATTCTAGACGACAAAAAGAACTGAGTTCTATAATAATTTTTCTTTTCTACTAAAATTATATACAGAAATAGTTTCTTTTGACGTTTCTTCTCAAGGTAGTCGATTCCGAAATACTAGTAGATCATTAGGTTTCGTATGGCGACCCAAGTCGAGGGCTGAAATACGTACGTGTGTAAAATAACCTTAAATATTTAGAATTAAAAAAAAAAAAACTAGTTAATATTTTATAGGTTGCTGGGGAACGGATTTATTGTAAGTATATTCATGATATTGATTTAGTTTTTTGGCAAAGACTAATTTATTTTCCGAAATAAGTCAAAATAGCATCTATAACGCTCTCACAGGGTGTTAAGAAAACTATAATCGCAATAAACCACATAGAGACAGCATGACATGTGCGTTAAACAAGGCTGAAATACATACACACGTAAAATAACCTTAAATAAATAGAATTAAAAAAATAACTAGATAATATTGTATAGGTTGCTGTGGAACGGATTTATTGTAAGTATATTCATGATATTGACTTAGTTTTTTGTTAAAGACTAATTTATTTTCCGGAAAAAAAACATAATAGTATCTATAACGCTCCTATAGGCTGTTAAGAAAACTATAATCGCAATATACCACATAGAGACAGCATGACATGTGCGTTAAACACACACTAAGGTAACGGCGTGGACGCTGGACTATCTAAATTGCTAATACTTCCTCAGCGAATGAACTCACATGTACCTACAAACACGCCGCGATTTATTTATGTAACAGATTAACATTCAAGGATTTGCTTCTATCGTACTTAAATGTAGTTAAAGCCAACATTTATACGGTGACATTTTGTTAAACATTTGCAGGTCGATCGACTATATTGGAATGCCTCGCGAACGAAGGTTTTTTTAAAAAAATTCTCGATGTAGTGTCTGCATCGCACCTGATGGAAAGCACAGTGCAAACCAAAAAGCGAGTACGCCTATCGATAGATAACATACTAAAATATTCTCATAGACTCCCCGATCGTTAATATCTATTCACGCTTCGCTTTAATAACCTAAAAAAGCGGAGATAGAGCGTATGTGAACGTGCCTACGTGCAGCCTAACGGAGATGTAGAACCTGGTTGAGACAGTTCACTCACAAGATCGTAAGGGGAATACAGATTCTGGCTATTATAGAGAGAAGAGAGATTTATGAGATTTTTAGCCAGTAGGAGTTTGGTACCAAGGTCGGTCCTGTGCAAGACATTACACCAATTTTACGAAAAAAAAACAAGCCTTCTTCATTCAGCAGCTCGCTGATGTTTCCCTATTCGACTCTAGTCCCTAATTGAAAACAGAAATAAAAAATGTGAGGACCCTAAAAATTTACTAGAGTTTAAAATTATTAAGCCTTTAAATGAGAAGTTCTGCTTTTTCATCAGAGTATTCAGAGTAAAAAACAAAAATGTATTATAATATTTTTACAATTTATTCTCGCAAATAAACACTAAAAAACAGGTAATGACGTCATACATAAGGTTGAACCTTTTATAATATTATAAAACCTACTAATCTCGTTTTTTTTGTAAACCTGTGTGTATAATTTGTTCCTTGAGCTAAACCAAGAAATAACTGGAATACATTACTTTTTAGCGTGTTGGAACAAAACTTACCTTTCGTACAAGTGACATCAATGGACGCTTACGTCGGTCTAGAACTCAACAAATTTTAATGTAAAAACGACCAAATGTAATTCATGTGTTTGTACTTCAAAAAAATGCAATGTTGTTAATAATTAGTCATGATTTGTTGACGAAAAACATATCGAGTATTGCAAATTAAGAAGTCGTGATCGGATTAGATGGCTATCAAAGCATGTCCCATTAGCTCGAGACGGCTGATATAATGTCTAGACGCAGCTGAGACTAATCCTTAGACGGGTCTGACATGTCCGAACGCCTGCGCAAAATGGATTTAATTACGCGGAATTAATTATATTTTGACGTATTATGCAAGGTAATCAGTGTGGGAAACGAGAATAGTATGATCCATAACATACTCGTTTGGATAGCATCACAGAGACTGTAATACCAGTAAAAATTATACAACGCCATACTTGATGGTCAGAATGGTACCATAGATGGACAAAATGTAATCAGATTAATAAAAATGATTACGATTACATATATTACGTATATTTTTACTATAGTATCACTAATATATTTTGTAGTCGATTTATTTATTGTATGTAATAGTTTATTTTGGTTTTCTTTATTTTTCAGTGGGTGTGTTGCTATTGTTTAAACTTATTATTATAAACACTTATATTTAAGATTATTTAAGCTAGATGTTATTTCCATTTGTTGTATTTTTTTATCGCTTATACATATTTCTAATTAGATGTAACACGACCGGGGCCCCTCATGAAAATCAGCGCTGCAGCCTTCCTCTGTGGCTTTAGGCGGATGAAGGTCCCATTTGGGCATGTTTATATGTTTTGTATTTTCTTTTGTCTCTGAGTGTTGTTTGTATTGCTGCATTTAAATTTCTGGTTTTTTGTTGGTTTGTGGCGAAATAAATAGATTTTCATTCATTTCATTTCACGTTTTTTACCATTAAGGCATTAATATGACTGCATTTTGATCATCTATGTTTTAAACACTACTGAATCCCAGATTGCATAAACATTTATGATTTCTTAATGTTTTAAATGGATTTAATCATGATTACAGAGCAAGAAAATTAAAACTACGACTACATTTTGTAATCGTTAATCAGATTACATTTGGCCATCTCTGAATGGTGCAACCCAAAAAGCGACCACGATTGTCAAAAGCAAAGATAACCCAATCGATAGTTGCAGTGATTAGGTAGGCACTGCAATATCTTTTTACGCTTCGTTTAAAAGAGCCAATATCGTAGGATTGTGGGAACACACTCGCCGGAAGACTATTCCACAGCTCGGCAGAATTAAGAGTTAGAGAACTTCTTAGTCTTAGCCAGGATGTGAGTTACCGTATAGCTGTGACTCTTCAAATTCATACGCGTCGGTCTTTTATGAAAGGGGAACGCTGGAAAAAAATTAAATAAATTTTCACGACACATACCTTTTCTAAATGGATTAATGCTTTTTGCTAGAAAGAGCTCTTGGAATGCAGTATGTGGAAAGAAGAGTATAGTCCAAAAAAGACAATGATTATCAACTTCGACTCACAGAGCTCTAATTATGCTGGCACTAGTGGATAAGAAGCAGGTATCTTTGAGTGCAAAGGCGAATGATCGTAGATTTGAATCCCGCTACGTATCTCTGAGTTTTTCCAGATAAAGCACGGATTTAGACACCATATGCTCACCGAAGAAGAAAAACATCGTGAGGAAACTCGACAATTTCTTCGAAATTAACAACTTTTATTTTAAAAGTTTCATCTATAATTTCGCATCTGTCTACAAACCGGTTTGCTTAGACTTCAGAAAAGTTGGTATACTTGTGGCTTTTTTCCACAAAAGCTACACTATTTAAAGGATTTAACTATTCTATCATCACGCTGTAACTATTGGAGTAAACATAGAAAATTAACGCTTGTTCTCTCTACTTTATTCTTGCAGACCTCTGTTGCTTTCTTAATATTCAATAATCCTTTTATACACTCTCGCCAATTCTACGTACGTTTGACATTACGCTTCATCAGGTCTCTTTGTTTGGTCTACGTAGGCAAGTCTCATTCGATCTCGGATCCTACTTCTACTCACATTCTATGGTTTATCTTTTAATTATAAGGACTTATTAAGGATTTAACTGTAACACAAATTAGGAAGCATTTTATTACAAATTACATCAAGCATAAGTATTTTAATAAAAACTGTGAGAATCAACCAAGATTCAGGTGCAGCAGAAGTGGGCTCTCATGGGTCGACGGGAGAGCGGGGACTGTTTATAGAAACCGTATTAGAAAAACGAGGCCCAAATTAACGCTTCCCATAGTCAGAGATCAATTATTCGCAGATATCAACCGCGTTTGTGCCTACAACGCTCGGCAACTTGAAGTTGTAAATCAATTAGTGTTGCTACACACATATTTTCTATTTATTGTACTCGTTTGGTAAAAATATAGCATTCGTTTACAAATATAGATAACTGAAAATCTGGGCACTGATGACTGACCCCTGTCAGCATCCTAGGCTTTTTACAATACATTGTTGCCTTGCCTGAACTCGCAGCAAATTAGGCTAGCATTAGCTTGACAAACGATGAGTAGGTAGAACTTTTGCACTAAGCAGGGCATCATCGCAACAACTTGTGTGATAAAACATCGTACACGTCCCCTTAACCAGGCTTAGCTCACGAGCCGGCGAAGCTATCAGGGTCGCATCGCGCTGCACAGCTGCTAGGAGATACTGGTGAGAGTTCCTGGAAACCAACGAGTTTCATTAGGCACTGTAGAAGATCAGTATCTGCACTCTGAGAAATAGGCAGATTTGTTTCACGTCAAAGAAGTGAATCTTCTGTTTGATAGTACCTATTATTTATTCTTTGCCATGAGTATTGACGGACGGGTCGTAGAAAAAACAAGAGTGAGCCAGGTGTGCATTGAGCAAACAGCGCGTCGCGGACGTTTACCGACCACTCATAGTCACACACACCCATACACCCCAGTCATACAAATATTATTGTACGATGATACGCCATTTGCGCGTGGCTTGGAATTCCCGTACCACACTGGTCTTTGCGCCTGGTGTTGCTTGCATTTAGCGTGAAAAAATGTGCGTACCTTTTTTTACTTGTGAAAATCATCATAGATCGTTATGGTCGCCAAGAGGGCTATACCCACTGTACGCAGAGCCGATTTGCAATTTGCACTTGGTTTTGTATAACAAGACGCCTTACTCTGATAATTCTAAAGTTATCCCGTGTTAAAGTCACACACAAGTCGTAGACATTCATACAAATATTGGGAGGTAAGAGGCCATAGACCACTAAAAACAAGACGGCGAATAAACGTGGAGTTGTTTTACATATTACTGTTGTTACGAATATCAGCAACAACAGATTATTCTGACGGTGTATGGTGCTGTTTTTAAATGTTGATATACAAATAATTTGAGCCCTTGGGTTAGTTAAATCAGCGCTGGCTGGCGCGTACAGCGTCGCCCAGCACACGCTGAGCCGAGTGCTCTTTGAGATGGGTAGCAGCACACAGGATACATGATGTGATGCTATGTACTATCCTTTAATTGTTGTTTTTATATAAATGTGTTTGTCATGTGTTGTGTCCTTTGTCTCAATAAACTTTTTCTTTCTTTTCTTTCATAGTGTTAAAATTATTAATTGCAACACTAAAACAACGCCACCTGTCGATATATCTGTAAAACCATTTGTCAACTGTCAATTCGTTTTTCTATTATATTGTGCTGTATGTGTCTTAAAGTCATTAAAATAATATTATATCGTTCTGAATGTATATTTTAATTAAATACTTCCAAATTACAAGACATAGCGGTTAGTATAAGTTGTCCAAAGAACAGTACGTCTTTTTTATACTGGCAAGGCAAAGTGACTACATGACATCTGATGGAAAGTACAGTGTAGACCAGGAACAGCAACGACTGCCAAGGGGCGAACATTCGTTGACAGTCGTCATTATGTCGGCCCACATATATCACGACGAAAGGTCTTTAGGTGTAGGAACCAGGGATGTTACGGAGCTTTGACTCCGACTTCGATAAGTTGGAACTTCCGATTGATATTACACCTTCGGTTCCGAAACTTTTTAATCGGAGGTATTCATCGGAGGTCACCACCACTATTGTAGTCAACTTATTTGATTTAATTTTATATGTAATCAAATAATCAGTGCTACTTAATTTAAAGACCTCATTTTTAAAAATTTAGATTAAAAAATATGATTAAAATTATTAAATTTAGAATTAAATGTACATTTTAATTTATTACTAAAAGTTTTTTTTTATTTTAAATTTACATTAAATTAAATTAAATAGAATTTAACACAAAAACAACACTGGAGCAAATTTGATTTAATTTGTGCATTCTTAATGGAAAATTTTTAATAAGAAACAAAGCAATTTTTATTTTCATTGTCTGTGTATATGTAAATTTATCACTTTCTAATTACTGAATAATGTTTTTATTTGTCCCTTAGTAAAACTATTTTATTCTGCCGTCACTTGTGACTGACATTGCCTCCGATTCCGATTCCGACTTCGGTTCCGACTCCGATAAATCAAATTTAAAAACTCCGACTCCGACTTCGGTTCCGATAAAACTGCCTCCGTTACATCCCTAGTAGCAACAGTTGGATCAGGTATCAGGTTCACACGAGCTTGTTTACCGCAACTCGACTTCTAAATGCGTCTATTTTGCGTACTGAGACTGGGTCAGGATGATTTTAATTATGCTAGCCCAGTTCCTTCAGGAAATCCGCCAGATGCTTGATGTTGCTGGTTGCTTCCAGAAGGGACCTCGGTTCGCCGAGGTGTTGTGCCCTGTATGTTGCCTGTTTGCTGCAATCAATGAGCACGTGCCTGGCTGTCTCCTCTTCTCTCATGCATTCTCTGTACAGAGTGGTTTCTATGACACCTAAGTAAAAAAAGACATCTATTAACCCTTTTCTTAGTAGTGTATCTGTGGAGATACATCAGAATTTACAAAACCTATTGCCATAAGTTTTTAGCGCAAACTTAATATTTTTATATGAATACTAGCTGTCCCGGCAGACCTTGTTCTGCCCTATTTCTCTAAAACAAAGTCACATTGTTTTTTAATGTTAAAAGCTTCCCCGTCAGATTTTATTCTGCCAAAACCTATTGGCCTGTCGGCTGTTTTTTGAAAATTGTTTGAAGGAACCTGGCCTTAATGTTATATGTATAAAAATTGAAAAATATTGACATTAATATTTATACGTCACTCAATAATTGTTTTGCCTTCCCGGAACCCGTCCACTGACATTTAAACTTTATTACTTTACTGTTAAAGTTCAAATTGACTTTTAAATATTATTACGAAATTTTTGTATGAGAATATAGAAAAGTGTTGTTTTTAGACTTTTTCAGACATTTTTTTTAATTTTTCTCTCCGTAATAACCTTCCACAGACTTCAATAAACACAACAAAAAAGAAATCAGTCAAATCGGTTCAGCCGTTCTCGAGTTTCGCGCTTATACATATTTAACGATTCATTTTTATATTATAGAGAAGATTTAGGTAATTTCTCAGTTTTTGAACGCACGGTTAGTTTCTATTAGACATCCTTGGAACATAAGGGTTAAACGGTATGAATATTATTTTGATATTGAAAGAAAGAACATTCTGGCAATTTAAGGGCTAAAGCAACCGTGTCCTGTTATGGCTCCGGTGACTCTACGCATCTGTAATTTACTGTAACGATTGGATATACACAAACTAATTTCGAAATACGACAGCCCGAAGCGAGTAAGGATGAAGATCTTCGTTTGCCGCTACCAGGATCTAAATTAAGAACTTTCAGCATTGTAAGCTTATAGTCCATGAAGTATTAAAAGTTTAGTTGATTTTCCTTTTAAATAAAAGTAATTAAATAACACTTTATGATTTTAATAAGAAGAAGAGTGTTCTGAAGAGTTATTTAAACTTGTTCCACCCTCCATCTTCCTTAATAGAACCACACGCGCGGCTTTACGGAGTCACAGCTATACGGTAACACACATCCTGGTAACCTCTAAATGCTCTAAATTTAAGGTGAAATGCTCTTCCGGTAATCGTACCCTCACCGTCCTATGATATTGGGTCATTTAAACAAAGTGTTAAGATTACGGCCCGTGGTCGTGGGTGTGGTGGTAGAAAGGCACGGATTTTAGCGTTTTACTGTTTATTTGCACTTTAAGGCACACCGAACTGCGACGCACACGCACGTACTCTAGCCTCGGGTCTCGGTAGGCGGTAGGCGTCGCAGTTCGGTGTGCCTTAAAGTGCAAATAAACAGTAAAACTCCAAAAATCCGTGCCTACAACCACACCCACGACCACCGGTCATAAGATATATTTATGCAGGCAAACAGGATCGCTACGACTATCGATTGTATTTCTTTACAGTTGATAGATTAAGAAGTTTTCTAACTCTTACTGCTGCGGTGGAATACTCTTCCAACGAGCGTATCTCCACCGTTCTATGACCTAGGGCGTTTTAATCGCAGCTTTAAGAGATATTTGTGCAAGCAAGCATAAGAGGTACTACTATCGATTGTTTCTTTACAGTTGATAGCTGTAGTCGTTTTTGAACTGCAACAGGCTTACCATCAGGTGTGTTGTGGGCACATAAGAAACACATAAACCAAATACATAAAAATGTAGATTAATTTGATGGGCAGTCTATTGTGTACGAGTATGTCTATGTAAGGGTAAGACCGTGATTGTTGAAGCTTGATCAAGCAGGTGCGGGGTGCGGGGTGCGGGGTGCAGCGCGCATCAAGTCCGGGGACCGCTTTTTGTTTGTAATATTGCGATATCATTTTTATGAAGGGAAATGTATCGACAACGATTTCCTGCGCTCGCATTGCTTCCAATTTTTTCTCGAGTCAACCGCGCTTGGGAAGTGTTGTAATAAGCGATCATATAGATTATTGAAAGGTTCAACTGATATTAACAGTTCCATCGCAACATACGTCTGTATTGTGTACATACGACAAAATCTGCATCGAGTAGTGTCCATGGTGTTAATTCTAGAAACAAACACAAACTAGTGTTACCTTTTTTTTTACACTGGCTCTACATAGTGACTACAGAGTACCTGATGGTAAGTACAGTATAGTCCAAAAACGAAAGCGACTATCAAAGGATGAAAATCCGTTGATAGTCTACATCGTCATGTCGGCCCACATATACCGCGACTGAAGGTCTCTAGGTATATGAGCTACTGGATATACACAAGCTGATCCCGAAGCGCGACAAGCCGAAACTGGTCACTATGGCGGGCTTTACACCCATGTACTGTGGTCGCGATCCAGACGGGCACCGGCGCCCTACCACCTCGCAAAAACCTAATTACCTTAATACCCCTAATTACCGGCTTCAAAAAGTTCATGATGTTTACACGAAGCTCGGAATTCACCTATACAAGAGAATACCTATAAACATCTTAGAGATATCACCGAGCTATCCTAGATCTTCCCCATCTGCGACGACAGACGGGTCACTGAAGGAAGATACAAACGCGTCTTTCTTGGTGCGGTCTGGAGTCTTACGTCTGGGTGTTCTTTTTACTGTACTGTCGGTAAATGAGGGTGTGCGAATCCTTTTTGCACATCCGTCTAGTATTCCCTAGCGCCCTTTCCTGGCGGGGTTAGAGTGTAGGTTAGAATTAAATCGCGGGCTTTAAGCTTTTACTTCTTAGGAAATCTTGATCAATGTGATAGTTTTAACGAAACGAAATGAAATAGGTGCTTATGATTTGTGCTTTAGCGATAGAATGCTAAATACGTTAGTATTAAAAATAAAATAAATATTCAATCAATTGTCTTCTCTTATGAATGTTTACTGCACGAGCTGCCGAAATGAACGAGGAATTGTTTCGAAACAAGTCCCATGTCAAAAAATGTAAAGTGCGAACATGCTTTAATAGATATGGATCGTGTGACGACAACATAATTGCTTGTTATCTTGAAATTTCACTGAAACAGGAGCTGTACTTGAGTTGAATAGGGATGTGGAAAAAGTATTGATCCTTTTTAGTATCATATTTTTTTTATTTTGACATTAATACATTACTAGCTGATCCGGAAAACGTTGTTTTGCTATGTAAGTTATTGTAATATCTTCTAATATGTTCATTTAAATTAAGTGATGTCAAAGACAATTTTGTTCACAATTAAATACTCTTAATCAACAACAAATTTATTTGGATAAAGATTAATATTATTACGTTGATACAACTCTTAACAAATAATGCATTAATTTCGACCAAATTCGATTACCATAAAAACGGTTCTAGTGAGTTAATCTTAAAAGATAGACATATACTGTCGAGGAGATTTTTTTAGATCACCTCAAGAGGAATAATTCTTTCATACATATATTTTTGGTATCTTGAACCGTTTTTGCAGCGCACGCAATGGATGAATAATTTTTCCCCGTTTTTTTCACACTTTCCATTATTTCTTCGCTCCTAATAGTTGCATCGTGATGTTATATAGCCTAAAGCCTTCCTCGATAAATACTCTATTTAACACAAAAATAATTTTTCAATTCGAACCAGTAGTTCCTGAGATTAGCGCGTTCAAACAAACAAACAAACTCTTCAGCTTTATAATATTAGTATAGATTCGTGATACTTTTTTGCTACACTATATATTTCTGTTTCTTGGTACACCACAGTAAAGTTACTGTAAGGAAAATATAGTGTACTCCAAGAATGATAGCGACTATCAAAGAACGGGAACCCATTGAGAGTCATCGTTGATACGTCATATTACACACCGCAGCCACTAAAAAGTACTCAATTCAATATATCCTGAACTAGACATACACAATCTAGCCGAGAAGATAAGATAAGAATGTAGATAAAT
This sequence comes from Automeris io, assembly GCA_036320925.1. Taxonomy (NCBI): domain Eukaryota; kingdom Metazoa; phylum Arthropoda; class Insecta; order Lepidoptera; family Saturniidae; genus Automeris; species Automeris io. Next base: position 135,314 of record JAUDJH010000039.1, read on the forward strand.
GAACATAAGGAAACATGTATATGTAATAAGTTTAAACAAAGTTAAAAAAGAAAAGGGATACGAGAAAAGTTTATAAACAGGAAAAGTGACCCTTACCACGTACTTACCATCAGGAAGCATGGTGCAAACCAAAAAACAACAGCAACTGTCAACAGTACAGTATAACAGTCGATAGTCGCAGAGATTATGTCGGCCTGTAAAAATATCTCTTCGCGCTTTGTTTAAAGTACTTTATATCATAAGACGGGTGGGGAGTTGGGGACACGCTCCCAGGAAAGACATTCCACAGCCCAATGACTCGACAAAGGTAGGTGTTCGAGAACTCCTTAGTTCTAAGCGGTATATAAGATAGCGTAAAGCCGTGACTCCGTAAAACCAGCGCGCGTGGTCCTATTATGGAAGGGAGAGTGTGTATAATATAATAATTAGTCGAATAGAATAAGTATCAGTGAATGTAATGGAACAAAACGTAAATAAAAAATAGAAAGAAAAAGAAATGTTCAAATAGAATAAGTAAAGAAAAGACTCTTGTGTGTGCCAGAGATGTAGGACGTTAGAATTTAAAAAAGTCTGATACCGTAAATCGACGAGCCAAAGCAAGCCACTATGACGGCCTTTTCACTAGTGTACTGTGGTCACAATCCAGTTTGAGTAATCGTCCTTCCGTCCGAATATTCAATATTCGATAGTTTGATTAAATGTCGCATCTCTAGTTTTGTAGGCTAATAGAGTTACGTGGGGGATTGTTTGGTTGCATATGCTCCCGAAACACTTATACTCGTATATTCAACTGTTTGTTTGGCTTTCACTTCAGTAATCTAATTAAGATTATCAGTAAAGATACAGTGTTTTTGTTTTAAAAGTTTTTAGACATATTTAAAAAGATTACATATTTTACTATGTTCGCCCCTTTTCCTTCCATAATAAAACTAACTCACATATCGGCTAGAACTAAGAAGTTCTCTAACTCATAATTTCGCCTAGTTGTTGAGTTGTGGAATGATCTTCCGGCGAGCGTGTTCCCACCGTCTTATAATGGGGCTCTTTAAACAAATTGTGAAGAGATATTTGTGCAGGCTGGCATGATCGCTGAGACTACCGATAAGTTCTTCTATACTGTTGATAATTGTAGTCGTTTTTATGACATACTGTATATTATTTTAAAAGAGGTATCTTTGCTTGTAGTAGACAAAACAACGATAGTCGTTCGACAAAACTGTGTAGCGCCATCTAGGAATCTGCTAACGAACTAAACATTCATATTTAACGAACATCGTGGTATCTGTTTTCCATAGAGACGTAAACATTGATATATGCTAGTGATTTGCAATTCGCTTCACTGATGGATACGTAACGAGGTTATATGAATATATCGTCACGGCGTACTTGGCTGATTGGGGCTGTATACTGTAAAGCGGTAGATACAATTTTAATATTAGAGAGGTATATTGTGGAACTTTAAAGAGTAAATACGTGCAAATTTAATTATTAAAATATAATCTATTACTATCTATATTATATTATACAGTCAAACCTGGATAAGTGAGAGTTCAAGGGAGCACAATCTCATTCTCGCTTATAGAGGTCTCTCACTAACCCGAGTTCCTCGCTAATGCAGGTACATGGGTAGCGTTTCTCTCTTATACAGGTACGCAGCAATAACAAGTCACAGCGAGTACGAATGTATTGTGTACATATATATTTTTAATAGTGTGTATATATTGCGCGTCATTAGATTTCAACATATAAGTACTTTATAAGGGTAGGTATCAAGATTCTTACGAAAACAAAAAAAATTTAAGCAATATGTAATTATATTCTATTTAGAACTTATTTACACTTTAAAAAATCTGTCAATTTCGTTTGGGTTTCAGATTTAGTATTTTGAATGTTTATTCTCCTAAATAATATAAATTCGACTGTCGCTTATAGAGGTATAGATAAGTAGCAGTCTCACTTACGGAGGTCCATGAGAGCAAAACGGCTCTCTCTTACAGAGGTTTCTGTTTCTCGCTGATAGAGGTTTTGGGAGCTTAAAATGACGGGTTCTGGCTACTATTCTCACTTATAGAGTTTTCTCACTTATCCAGGTTTGACTGTAATAGAATAAAATGTTGCTATCTCTCATGTGCATAGGTATATGAGTTACTGGATATACACATGCTGATCCCGAAACGCGACAGGCCAATCCGGGTCGCTGACGGTCTGTACACTTGTGTACTGTGGTCATGACCCAGTTCGGGCAATTGCCCTACCACCATAAAACAGTTACAGTTGTATCCATTCTGTATTCATATTGATCGTTTCCCATAGTTAAGGGTATATGCATAGTGGCTTATTCCAGTGTTGATTGAGGACTGACGTTTGAAATGTAAAATATACGACGTTGGTTTCTGCGCAAAGATATACTGCCCCGTCCCAGTAGCCCTCACAGAGCACAGCGTTTGATTGAGTTAGATTCAAGCATGCTTCCGTTTCGAGAATGTAAATCAGGAATCGATTGATTTATATAACTTACCCGACTAACGAGATTATTTACATTTATGCGGATATAATTTAAAGGTTCAGGTTTGTATTAAGATGTCTATAGTTCAATGATCTTTTTTGGTAACCTCATGGACCTTTAGGGCTGTCCCCCGGTGTTAGACTCTTACTGAGTAAAATGGCTAATTGTATAAATAATACTTTAATTTTTGGGCCTGTGCTATATATAACGAATGTTTTTTTTAATAATTTATAGACGAACGCTTGACCTCAATCACACCTGGTGGAAGGTGAAGATGAGTTCGATGATGAAACGCGATCGCCGAGCAAATGCCTATTCACTCTTCTCTTAACGACTTCCAGGTCATAAGATCGCGGAAATATGTCCGCTGGAAGCATATTACACTCCTTAGCCGTTCGCATGATGAATGTAGAAGCGAATCTGCTTGTGCGGATATAAGGTACATCCACCACATACGGATGGTATCCGACACGATGTTTTTATGATGTCAATATTATTTCTTCTACATTTGACTCCTTTTGAAAAACTCGATACATTTTGCTTTCCGAGACGTTAATAGTTTAATATTTGTAATAAACCTCTAATTAGTTTTTATAACGGATATTAATTGAAACGGGGTTCTTCTGTTTTCAATTTGTATATTTTCAAACACAATCAGCGTAAACAAGTAATAAAATAAATATATAACAAAACAAAGAAAAGGACGCGCGCAACACGAACGGGCTACGATGCTTGCGCGGCGATCTGTGGCGCGCGCCACCTAGAGGTGGGGGGGAAGAGGTATATACCGTAACTAGCTTTTGCCCGCGGCTTCGCTCGTGTTAAGAAGTATTATTATTAATTTGCTATAGTTTTTGCGGCCTCACTTTTGTTTAGGGTGTCCCCCCCCATTCAATTCCATTTGGGAGTCGAAGCTGCTCGCATTCGTAGGCTTTACCCTAGTTTCCTTACACGTGACTCCTGGGTGGTGCTAAACGAGCAGCAGCGAGGTGGTAGGGCGTCGGTGCCCGTCTGGATCGCGACCACAGTACATGGGTGTAAAGCCCGTCATAGTGACCAGTTTCGGCTTGTCGCGTTTCGGGATCAGCTTGTGCGCTTCCGGTAGCTCATAAACCTAGAGACCTTCAGTCGTGGTATATGTGGGCCGACATGACGATGTACACTATCAACGGATTTTCATCCTTTGATAGTCGCTTTCGTTTTTGGACTACACTGTACTTACCATCAGGTACTCTGTAGTCACTATGTCGAGCCAGTGTATATAAAAAAAAATCCCCCATTTTATCCCCTTGGATACATCAAAATCCTTTCCTAGCGGATGCCTACGTCATAACATCTACCTGCATGCCAAATTTCAGCCCGATCCGTCCAGTGGTTTGGGCTCTACGTTGATAGATCACTATGTCAGTCAGTCAGTCAGTCACCTATGAGTTATATATATTTAGATGCGCGAACGATCTAAGGATACCCCCCACGTTACACTTTTTAAAATTAAATTTTAATAAATATTTATTTCTTAGAACATTTACGCATAACATTTTTGTTTGATGCCATGGGGTCGGAAAGGTCTCATGTTTTTTTTTACCAGTGAACATGTGCTGCTTAAGTACCCTAGGGTTACTTAATCTAGAAAAATGAGAGGCACGTCCTTGGCTACGTTGGATATATCATAAAACGCAAAATAGATACATCTCTGCTCACCCGATTAGCTTGACTTAATTTATTTATTATTGTTAAATGTTTATTTCAATAACTGTGGAAACTGATGGGGATTTTTACTCAATATAATCTTAAATACATGTGTAATGAAGGTGGGGTTATGTCGAAATATCTAATTAAATATACATGAGTTAACAGAAAATTTACTTTACACCGATTAACGATTTTTAAACTAAATAGGTCGGAAGTCATTACACATTATAGTCACAATTATTAAAAGGCGTCGCGACGAATTTCTCAGAATTTTTTTTCAACGAATATTGCCTGTTGCGTTGACCTCTCTCGTGCGCTTACAGATGGAAAAAATCGTTTTTAACTCGTCAATTCTCTAGGCATGATTACATTAATACCAGTGACGTGCATAAGGTACTTGGACAGGGTAGGCAGCACTCGCGTTAATAATTTAAATATTATATTATGGTTCTAACTATTATATTGCTTTAATAGGAAACATAGATGGCGTGAATATAGAATAGATATGAATATAAATAGTTCCTTTTTTTGTTTAACTTTAAGCAATTTGTTCCAGACTTATTTATCGTAAGGGCATGGAATGCCTTCATGCATCTATGGAATGAACGCTACTGATTAATACCACACACTTTTATTATTTCAACAATAATTGATGGAATAATATCCCTGTTTTAGCAATTTTCTTTTAATAGTTATTTTAATGATTTCTTTATTGATCATATACCTAGAGACCTTCAGTCGAGGTATATGCAGGTCAGCATGACGACGAATAATGTCAATGGAGTACCATCCCTTTATAGGCTCTGTCGTTCGGATATAATAAACCTGAAGTAAGCTTTTAACGTATTTAGACTGGCAAATGGACGATGACCGTTAATTATTTCTCATTACTAAATTTTTATCGCCGTTTTGGACTAAACTATATCTGATTTTTCTATCAGGTACAGCATAGCCAATTTAACGAGGTAGTATAAAAAAGGAAATCGAATTTACACACATTAAAATAATAAAACTCCTTTTCTAACATCGGGGTTTGAAGAGCCGGTGCCCACGCCCCACGCGCTATATTCCAAGGGCGGTAAACGAGCACATCATTCAGCACATCCACGGTTTAAATATATCCAAAAAAGAGTCCCAATCTCTGCATAAAAATTTGCTGAAAATTAGAAACCTTTGGTTTTGACGTTTTAAAAGTTAATTCAAAAGTCTCATAAGGTATCGTTACTCCGTCTTAAGTTACGCAATGATAGTTTTTCGTGAAAATTTCGCTTCTTATACGATAAATTATATTTAAATTTTCTCAAAATAAGCATAAAATCCTAAGAATTAGGCTGTAAACATTTTTTTGGGTTGATTCGTATAATTGAGGTAAAAGTACTGGCGTGGAGAAGGCAGGTGGGAAGGTTTTGGGAGTCGAAGCTGCTCGCGTCCGTAGGCTTTACCCTAGTTTCCCTACACGTGACTCCTGGGTGGTGCTAAACGAGCAGCAGAGAGGTGGTAGGGCGTCGGTGCCCGTCCGGATCGCGACCACAGTACATGGGTGTAAAGCCCGTCATAGTGACCAGTTTCGGCTTGTCGCATTTATACCTAGAGACCTTCAGTCGTGGTATATGTGAGCCGACATGACGATGTAGACTATCAATGGATTTTCATCCTTTGATAGTCGCTTTCGTTTTTTGACTACACTGTACTTACCATCAGGTACTCTGTAGTCACTATGTTGAGCCAGTGTAAAAAAAAAGATAAAAAAGTGAGTAACTGTTAATGATCGATCATCTGGATCGGAAAATTACTATAAAATTTAAAAACGGTACTCGGATTGACGGAACGCAGCTATCAGATACGGTATCATGTATTACAAGCGGGTAATGTCTCCGCAACTGCATAACGATATAAACGGTTTATTCGTACCGTGGCTAAGCCGCCGCTGGCATAGACTAAAGCAAATATTTATAGACGCTTCTTTGACTTTGCGTAGAATTCACTCAACCATTGCTTTACTCAATGAATATCAAAAGATATGATAAGTCACAGATTTCGTTAAATTGGTGTTGGCTCTGCGAATACTTACGCTATACTCAAGTTTTGATTATATATTCAGTTTTCTGTCAAAACCAAGTTATTTTCTGAGTACTTTGTTAAGCGATATCAAAGTACTGATTATAAATCTCAACCTAATGAACTGAGAGACATACTAAAGCTGAGGTTTATCGCCACCAGTATTATATAGCATTGATTTTGCTCAGGAAATATTTTTTCTGTGACAAATACTGAATATATAAGGTATAAGGTACTTAATTATAGACTAAGTATTCACAGATACAAGTCAAAGTTTAGGAAATTGGTAACATATCATATATTTAACTTTCATTTTTTATCCTAGTTCTGCATAGTAACACCGCCACATTTGATGGTAAGGATGGTACAGTCCAAAAAACGACTACAATAATCAACAGTAAAAAAAAATCGATAGTAATCATGCTGGCCTGCACAAATATCTCATCACGTTTCGTTTAAAGGACTCAATATTATGGAACCTGGGAACACGCTCGTTGGAAGAGCATTCCATAGCCTAAAGACTCAGCAAAAGTAAGTGTTGGAGAACCTTTTTGTTAAATAAAAGTGTTTGTAGCGTAATACATTGTTTTATTACAATGACAATTTTATGATGATTATGTTTTTATGAATGATTATGACATCGAATCGGATGTGTATACAAATAGGTTTAATACTGTAAAAGAATATATATCACTTTTAGTTTTAGCCGGGATATAAGATACCATATAATTGTGACTTCGCATAAAACCGATGCAAAGATAACACTCTATGGGATTACTTATTCTCCCGCTGCAGTGGTCCCCCGCACCCCGCACCGCCGCCGGCTCCCACGGTCACGTGCAGCGAATATTTTCGAGATTCGCATCCGTTACACGGGCAGAGCAATGATTCCAACTAAGGGATTTTCCCCCGAATTTAGGGATTTTTAATTTTTTATTGTACCGTAATATATCGCGACCATAGGGCAGATTTTTTGACGCTATTTTGACTTTTTATAGCATTTATACAAACCTTAAAAATTATATATTATTTATTTAATGTAAAAGTATTCGGTATGTATCCGATATCGTCAACTTATATGGACACTATTTTAATACAGTATTTGTTTTTTTCAGTATCTGTTGTTAAATTACAGGATATAAACTTAAATCTACAAATATGGATGAACTGTATTAGACAAAACATTTCTATAATAGATCTTAGGACGAAAATAGTGGCGCCCACAGTTGGTGGACGTTCCAGCTGGTCGCACGAGGCAATACGCCAATTTTTTTTTACTGTAAACCGTCAAGGAGTAGAGTTCGTTTCCTGCGTCTGAGTTTCCAACATCTTATTACATGGGAATCTTCAAACGTCCAGCGAATCGGTATTTACTGGATGAGCGCGCTCCATTATTAGCCTCATCATCACTTTCCAACAAGTGAGATTGATGTCATGCCAAGCCTGTTTGTAACAACAAAAAAAACGAGAGGTTTGAAAATGACTACTTCGTCGATTTGCCACATTGTTAATTGTTAGAGTAGAAAACAAAATAAAAAAAAAACTGGTGTCAACTCTACTTGAAAGGTTCTTTACAACAAATACGACGTATGAAATTTTTATAAGCTAAAAAAATATCCCCATTTACATGTATGGGAGCCCCTACAAATTTATTTTTTATTACATTTAATATCATTATCTTGTTTTGCGTTAAAGTTCACATGGCATATACAAATTTCAAAACATTATCTTATTTGGTTTAAAGTTATAGGATTTTGACAGAAGGCCCGAACTGGACTCAGAAACTTCGCTTCGCTGTCAATTATTATTTTTTATACTGGCTTGACAGAGCATTGCAACAGATGGAAAGTACAGTGCAGCCCAAGAAAGATAACAAGCGTCAAGGGCGGAACATCCGTTGACAGTCACCATCGCTAAGTCGGCCCGCATTTACTACAACGGAAGGTCTCTAGGTATATAAACAACGAGATATACATAAGCTGATCCCGAAATGCGACTTTTTTTTATTACATACAGGCTTGCGCTTGACCTCAATCTCACCTGCTGGAAAGCGATGATGAGGCCGACGATGGAGCGCGCTCGCCCAGCAAATACCGATTCACTCGACTTTATATTTTTGTTCTGTGGTCACGGACCAGTTCGGACAACCACCTTATCCACTGAGAAACTTTATTTATTTTATTTTATGATTACCCGAATTAATAAATGATTATTATAAAAATAGAAATAGTTTATTTAAAATTTTTCCAATATATACATAAAAACGAATAATAAACCTTTTTTTCTTCTATATTATCTATGGTATAAATATCAAAGTGGAAGAACACTTCATGATTCCATGATCCATGACAGTCCGATTTTTTTAAAATAAAACACCAAAAAGTTTTAAGGTAATAATTTTATGGTTAACGATTCCTTATAAAATATTAATAAGGGTTTTTATGGGAATTTTCTAGCCTGGGATAGGCTTCACAGAGGCATAGTGAATGCGTCAGCTGACACTCTAACAAAAGATTTCAACGTACTCCGCGTGGTGATTCAAACTTTACAGTGATATAAAAACTTAGATTAATAACACTTTAGGATAAAAAATGATACGTTTTCATACAAATATTACAAATTGACGCTGTGTTAAATTTTGTCAAGTTTGGTAGGTGTGAACCGAAAATATTTCAGCCAACGCATTTTGCGTGTATTGTAAGCCTAAGAAACTCCTGTGTTCATTAGTTATAAGACATTAGTTATATAATTTAAAATTGTTTCACGGTTAATATTATTGAAAATGCATAGTTTGTGTATAAATGATCTCTTTGTTTCCTATCGCTGTGCCATTAGAAAATTTTGTATTCGAATTTTACTTTGTTTTATGGAAATTTGCTTGTGGTACATGTTGCGCTTTCACGTAATTAGAGTGGTGCATTGTAGATGTGTATGGCATGATGTCTATTGTTATTTGTTTAGTGTATACACTCTGTTTAAAAGCCTATTAAAATATAATAAAATAAATATGTACATATTGATAAGGAACATTGTTGATTAGATCAAGAAATAACATACATTTTCAAATACAATATAGTTATGTAATAATTTTTAGGCATGTCGCGTTTTGGGATCAGCTTGTGTATATCCAGTCACTCATGTACTTAGAGTCCTTCAGTCGTGGTATATGTCCCGCTATATGTCTCGTAAACCAAGTGTTAATCTTGGGAGATATGGTATTATTAATATTAACGTGCACAAAAATAAAATTTTAACGCGGGTTACATATCTCCGCGCTGCTTTGATTTAATAATAATTTAAAAAGAAGGTACAATATTAACAACAGAGTAAAAGGCGGAGATAAGGAAAAACGAGAAGGGAGAGAGATGGGAAGTTGTTTATTTTGCACACATACACTTAATATATTACGAAAGTATTAGGAACTCGTAAGAATAAAAATCATAGATGGTCATCACATTCCTGCAATAAAACGTTTGCACGTTTAATAATGCTAGTAGCGCCCTCTAGTTTGTGCAAAATGAAACATTCTATTTAATTAAACAGAAGTATTAGCTAAATGTTGACATGAAACTCATTGAATGAAGCGATAGGAAGAGCGCCGGGTCAGCTGATAAATATATTTCATAACGCGGAATTATTGCCAGATTTATTAAGTAAACACAGTTGCGCGGTTGCCCAGACAATGAAACAATAATCGGGGCAGATGCGCGAGGAGTTAACGGCAACTGTCGGCCGCCGGCGCCACATGTGGCGTGATGTGTTGCGCCGGCCTCTAGGGATTACCAGTGTGAAGTGTTATCGCGAACTGCGCGTGCGCCGGCTGACAACAACTGCATATTAGCTAGAAGAGAGTTGCCGTTATGTGTATTGCTTGAATTTTCGCTATTTCTTGAACTCGTGTTTACGTGGTAACTCTTAATTGATGTAAGGATGGAGATCAGCTGCGCTACTGGTCACGTTGGGCACGACATATAAGCGCAAAGTGGATACAACCACTTTTTTATAACCCGGGGAAAAATCCTGCATAGGACTATAGGGACGCTATAAGGCTACCGTTCTCGTGGTGTCAGACTCCTACTGACTAAAAACCGCCTGGGCAACCAAATTCATCCAGACGCTGGATACAGCCACTGATGTATTACTGCTCATCCCGAAAGGGATATAGCGTAACGTTATATTATTATTTCATTTATTTCCAAAATAAAAGATATAGAACTTTTAACTTTTTTTTTTGCTAAGGTTCTGGGTTCAAGTCCCGGTTAGTGATAAACTTTTCTGTGATGAGCAGATTAGTTTGTTACGAGTCATGGTTGTATATATGTAATTAAGTATGTGTATCTTTGTCTAGTACTCATAGTACAAGCGCAAGCTTAATTTGAGACTTGGTCAATGTATGTAATTGTTAGTAAATATTATTATTAATATATCGTAGTTAAAAATTAAATAATTTGTATATTCTTAAACAAGCACTTAACGGAAAACAGTATATAGATAGTTTTAAAACATGATAAAGCTTATACATAATTTAAAGGAAAAAAATCCGCATAGTGACCACATCACGGTAAGCATGATGTAGTCCAAAAATCGACTACAACTATCAACAGTACAGAATAACAATCGATAGTCGCATTAATTTTGTCAGCCTGGATAAATATCTCTTGACGCTTCGTTTAAAGGACCCAATATCATAGGAAGGTGGAAGCTCGCTTACTGGAACACCATTTCAGAACTGAAATAAAGTTATTATAGTAATCTATTGAACAAATTATCTTCCTCGTCACTTTCGAACGGCAGAGGATCCCTGACTTCAATTCCTTCGGGAAACGCTGCCTCCATAGATTCCATTCTACCGTCTAGAAGACCGCGGCGCTAACGAGAATCTCTGGCTGTAATAACAATAGAAATACAATTTACTATTTATTTTGGGAATAAAAATTAAAATACATACTTTGTTTAGAACAATGACAGTATACTTAGACAATATAGCATGCGTGTACGCAGTAATTGGTTCTTATATCGTCCACAACACTTGTTTCGCGAAATAGTTATCATAGGGTTGAAGAGTGAGGGGCGAAATGAAAGTTAGGGGTTACTTTATCGTGAATAATTCCTCATTTCACGCTCTATTCGTTCTTTATGAATATTTGATATTATTTATGTTGTGGATGTAGTAGTCTAGATAATGGGAAAGAAATCATTCGCGTTGCCCATTAATAATGGTCGATCGTAGGTACCAATTCCAACACGTATCTCTGGTTTTTTCTGATTAAATTAAATGAAATGCAAACAAAAGACATTTATTTCGCCCCAAACAAAAAAAAAAAAATAGAAAACCTAAACACCGTGTAGAAAAGAAGAAAATATTATACAAAAACATATAAATATGGCGAAATGGGCCTTTTTTGTTAACCCAGTGGAAATCCCTTCGAATCTCAGGGGAGTGGTAATGGTCACTCCTCCGGTAAGTCGGACTTGCACCGAATCAAGCTACCAGAGTGCCAGCACTGCCTATTCTTCGATCTCGCCGGGCCTGGGGATCCAGATACTTCCAAGGGTAGTGAAATGGGTCCTTAATCAGCTTAATGCCACAGAGGAAGTCTGCAGCGCTGGTTTTCGTGAAGGGCCCCGGACGTAAAGAAATAAGTACGAATTTAGCCACTATATGCTCACCGGTGAAGAGAAACACCGTAAGCAAACCCACATGACATCTAATATTAATGCCATGTGTACGCAAAAAAAAAAACAGCTACTCATGTATCTCTGCTCACCCCGAAAGGTATATAGCTTGACTATATGTTATTATTTATTTATTTATTTAATATCCCATCGATATATAACATTAGAAAAAGATCAGATTAGAAATCATTTAATATATATATATATATATATATATATAAGTTCTAAGACCTCGTGTTATATCATTATAGGTATACCTAACAATATATACAGCACAATTATAAAGTTATTATTATAGTTATTTTTTATAGAAGCAATTATTTACGTCTACAATACCTAGTTGTAGTTTGTACAATATAATTTCTTTAGTATTATAACCTTTGAAAATGCTAAGAAAAATCGTTTCTTACTTTAAGTAATCTTCACCAACGACTATAAGTTTATGTACTGTCGCATTAGTTTCAGCTAATAGCATAGCCAGTATGCACCTCCGGGCATTAAACTTCGCCGGTGAATGGGTTACGCTCTCAACGCGTTCGCGAAGTAATGCGCGATCAGTATAATACACATGTCGGCATAACACAGCGCCATATGCGAAATGTACAGTATGCTAATAATAAAATATCCCTTTTGGGGTGAATAGAATGACATTAGTGGCTGTATCCACTTTTTTTTTCTTTTTTTTTTAAGGGAATTTTGTTCTCTGGAAAGTGCCAGTCCCATAGTAACTTAAACTAAAATATACAAAAAAAAATTTAAGCTAACAAAAATAAAGAACTATGAACTGATGTACATGCGTCATAGCATTCCAGCGGCTCCAGAGGTTGGTTCCGCTACAATGCTCTGAAACATACCTATATCGTATATATTAAGCTTCAACTTATTTATAACGAGGGATCTTTTCCTCTTATGCTAGTCACATTCCAAAAGGAAGTAATGGACATCGTTAACTTTGCCACATGTTTAACAAAGAGGTGAGTCGACCAGTTTCGTGAGTGTCCATTTTGTGCTTAATCTCAACTTAAGCCCTCTGGGTGTATATACATTTAGATTATGAGTTTGTATGCAAAGTGACCTTGCCCATGATATAGAAATAAATCTTACCCAATTAAATATTTCATACATACCCGTGTTTACTCTACACTAGTGCCATAAAATTATTGGAACCTTCTAATCCAGGATTCAAGATCCCATATAATGCATATAGAGTCACTGATTTTTTACTAATATATGAGTAACTCAGACACACCTCAGCTGCAATAATGACAGATTTTCATCAAATAAAAATAGTGTCAGGGGTTATTTTAACCAGGTCGATGTTTTTTTTATGACACGACAATACGCTGTTGGCCGGGGAATTCCTTTTCAATTATAGAGGGCTGAAGGACGAGCACTGATGGTGCTCATCCAGCGAATTTATGTGTTGAGTGACAACGCAAAAGCACCCCTGTGGGTACCTCGACTTGTTCAGCCAGCCAGGAAAATAAACATAAAGGTGATTGACTAGCGTTTCGCAAGCGACTACCTTGAGAAAAAACGCCGAAAGAAACCCAAGGATGCTCCAGAGTGGAAGGCCGACGATGGAGCATGCTCACCCGCTTAATTGAACGTAATTTATCTAAACAATGTAAGTTAACATACTGTTCACTATTTTATCACGTTTACGGGCGTATTATGATAATTCACTGGTGAATCCATTAGTTAGCGCTAATCAGACGATACGTATTGCTGTGCTTTGTAGCTACGTGACACTTTAACACTAAACATGAAAGTGTGATAGAAACACGAACTGTGTTTTATTTGTGATGGAGAAACAGTTTCCTAAGCTTGTTCTCGTTATTTGAACTTTAATAAAATATTCACAAAACACAATCTTTAAACTTGTATAACTTAAGATGTGATAATGATATCTTATGAGACTTTTGAGTTTACTTTTAAAACTTCAAATCAACGGCTTGTACTTTTATAACATATTTTGTAATGTAGAAGTTGGTCTCATATTTTATATACGAATATGTTAATTAGGAAGTACACTGAGCGATGCGCTCGTCTGCCGCCTCTATAATTTCACCCGGGACCCGGCTAGCCACCAAAACCCCCCTAGATCCGGGTCACCCATGAAACTAGAAGTATTTTTAGGAAGTCACAATGTATGAAATACGAAAGTAGGTCGGTCAGCTCGTAAATTTTATAAATTGTCGATTTATTTCAAAGAGGAAATTTATGACATTCACACATCGCGAGGCTTCTTTTCACGTCTATACATCTCACCAGACTAGTAGTAAAGATTGCCTCATCTCTAATAATATTGACTTGACAAGTTTGTATTTGGTAATTACTTGTTATGGTTACATTAACATTACAAACTAGTTCGGTAATAAACATGTCTCAATAAATATTAATGTTGTTTGGAAAGATGTCGTATTTTGAACTTGTTTGAAACATCTATTTTGCCGATATTTTAAAACTAATCTGAGCCCTGTTGATTACGGTTTTGGTATATACACCAAACCAAGCCAAACTCGACCAAACCTGCATCCTGCTCCCTCCCGATCGTACTGGTTCTCCATTCCATCGAGCCTGAGGGAGTTCGGACGAGAGAGTGCATTTCTGCAGCGCGTCCAGCTATGCACTGAAATATCTCCTGCCCAATTGACTGTTTCCGAAAACTGGACCTCGGTTTCTTAATCTGTGTTGAAACAGTCGCCGTGGCCGAATCCGGCTAGGACATCATCATCATATACACCCACTGCTGAAGGACAAATAAATCACACAGATCCAAACAGGCAATAGATGCCCACGGTACAAGAAAATATGACTGTCTCTGACGGACTTGGAGATGCTCACCCCTGGCAGAGTCAATGGTCATTGGCAACTTGCAACTACATGCCGATATTCACCGCCATCCTGCTGGATTGCACAAATATCTCCTTTAAAGAACCCAAAGTCATAGGACGAAGGGGGAACTATCACCGAGAGATTTTTCTTTTTTTCCCGGTTTAAATCCTCAGGGCATCAGGGCAGCGGTGAAGATGCCGTCTGGTGTGTCGGACTTTAATCTATTAAAGCTGATGTGTTCCTTCTCCTGTCTGCTGAGACCAAGAGTACGCTGTTGCCAACTTCCGCAGCTCCCTGTGACGTCCGGCTTTCTTCAAGCCTCGCCTAAATTGTGGAGCTGATGGTGTTAATTGCCATCACCTAACTAGTTTCTATGAGATTTCATTGGTGCAGTGTGCGGGAACACAACGCACACCGCTCACGCTTGGATACAATCCAAAGATCCGGCAAAGTAACTAATTAGAGAACTTCTTAGTTGTAACTGAAATATAACCATACATTTTGTTCTGTATAAGACAATCAGAACCACTGTGAGGATACATCTATCCTCACTGTGGGGGTAGGGCATCCCCCAGTGTACAAACACGCCTATTGCTAAAACTCCTAAGGTATCCCTCAACTCGCTGCTAGCCGAGCTTAGAGATCCGTATTCCTTCAACGACTAGGCGAGCGAATTCACATTTTCAGGCTATTTCCTGGGAGGGAAGGGTGTACAGAGCTCAGAAGTTCTCTCTCTGTCTCTCTCATGGTGTATTGGACATATAAGCTCGCCTCCAGCTCATCCGTAATCGGTAAGTTTCCGTAATCTATACAAACCAGGCAAGAAGGGTTGACGCTGCCGCTGTCCGCTCTTGATGTTTTCTTTGATAACATACCTTTATTACTACATTAAAAGAAAACAAATAAAAAACGAATAACAGTGTACTATAATAAATTAATTCTGGTCGCGCGCTCAACAATTTGTCGCCATAAGAAGAGAACAGTAAGGAAAGCGCACGGCGCGCCGACAGTAAGGGGTTTGTGTAGGCGGGTCGTGAGAGCGGCGTCTTTGTCACATCGTGCGCCAGCGCCCACGTAAGAACGATAATGGTAACGAACAGTACAATATATTAACCACAATAAATTGTATTTATTAATAGCTTTGCATATAGTAATCACTGTATATGCTATACACTAATAATATATCGTCACGCTATAACCTTTTTGGGGTGAGCAGAGATATATTAGTGACTATCCACTTTGCGCTTGTATATCGCGCCCAATGTCACCAGCAGGGCAACTGAACGCTGTTTTTAGGGCATTTACACAAGACATTTAGACATTTAGATGTCATGTGGGCTTAATCACGACATTTTTCATCACCGGTGAGCATGTGCTACCTAAATCTATACTTAATCTGGAAAAAACAAACCAGAGGTACGTGCCGGGATACGGACCTACGACTAATCGTTTTACCGCGCATGGATACCGGTCCTTTATCCACTAGGCCACCACTCAGTGACACTAGGTTTTGAGTTTATTTTTTTTCGATTTTTTTAGTGTAATAATAAAATAAAAATAATATAAGATATTGTGTAAATAGGGGTTCTGTTAATTATATATGATTTATTGAGTGAAAAAAAATCACAGATTTTAGGGGTTTACAAAACAAAATTTACTATGTCGTTTTTCGTAGGATTGACATAAGCTTTCGAAATATTACATCGTTGCGTGTTGCCAATTACATATATGCCTTTTTCTACTCGAGCTATCACCGATTGAATATTATTTTAACTTAACCCTCAGGGCTTTTAATATGTGTATATCGGCGCAGAGGCCGACGTCACTAATTAAAATAACGAAATCTTCACAATGCATTTGAATTATTTTTACTTTCCTATAAAAATTGATTTACTATCTAGTTTTATTGTAAGCCAATTAACAAAAGGGTCATATAAAATGAACACTGTAAACGATCACTTTGCAACACGTGCACTGGGCAACCGCTGCCGACCAAATAATGTCTTATTATAGTGCGTGCGACCTTTATATATTACATTTTAAATGATTAGGGCTTGTCCATTGCTGAGTGTTACTGACAATAATTGAGGATGGTGCCACCAGGTTCTTACTATACTATAATATATCTTTACTATTGACTATACTATTGTTGTTAAACACAATTAACTAAAAAGTAGAAGACTTTTAGAGCAAAAGCCAATTTAAATTTTAGTGTTGCACTGAACATTTATAATATTGTGTCCAAATGTCAGGTGTGCTTTCCACAGTCACGCACCCTAACGACCGTGACGGGGCGGTCGCTTCCTAACTCATTTACGCGCCCCTATTAATATTCTTTTACCCTTTAACCCCTAATTAAGCCGATACTACTGATGCTATCATCAAAGTTTACATTTTTTACGGTTAATTATTAAGGTGTTAAGCACCACATGTCTGCTAGTGAAAGAAGATGTGAGGAATCCCACATCCTACAACCAGCATCGCTGGTAGCGCCGAGGACGGTTAGTTTTTTTCTCAACCCTGTGGAAATCCTCATAGACAGTCAGGGTTGCGGTGAGGGTTATTGGCCCTGTGTGCTGGACTCTTACCGACTAAATCCAACCCATACTCCCATACTGCCTACTCTTCACTTCTGCCGGCCTTGGGGACCCGTATACTTCCTACGGCCCAGCGAGCGTGGCCTTAGGCAGACCTTCACTCTGAGTGAGGCTATGGGATGATACCGTCCTCCCTTCTTTTCAAATAGGCAGCGTGTGGGCACACACATGTCACCTCCTATGCCATCATACGAAGAAGTTTATTTTAGGATTATTTATTTTTGAGTGGGTGTATTGTTATTATCTATACTTATTATTATACTTTATACTTAAAATTATTTAAGCTATATGTTATCCTATTTCTTGTTTTATGTTTTTTATTGCTTAATAAGATGTAACACGACCGGGGCCCTCCACGAAAATCAGCGCTGCAGACTTCCTCTGTGGCTTTAAGCTGATGGAGGTCCCATTTTCGCCATGTTAATATGTTTTTGTTTTTTCTTTTGTTTCTGTATGTTGTTGTCTTGTAACAGAAATGTTACTGCTCTTGAATTTCTAGTATTTTGTTAGTTTGTGGTGAAAATAAATATATTTCATTTCATTTCATTTCATTGAAGAAGGTTAGTTCAGTGGGCCGTCAGCCCACTAAACTAAAGATAAAAAAAGAGTTTAAAAAATTAGAAAGTATGCGCTCACCGTTCGCACAGATTCCCAAGCGTATTAAAACGAGTGTGAGAAATGGGTATAGTTCCCAGTGTCGGGTTGCCGGCGATTGTTTCCAAAGGCACTGCGGGATCATTGGAACCGTCGCTATAAACTGCGGCTCGTATTTACGAGTCTGCGGAGGCGAAACGCGGTGGTCCCGTGACGAGAACTTGGGGTTAGATTGGATGACATACAAAAATACTGAACTAAAATTAACTGAATTTTTTTCTTTAAAAACGTAATCACAAATGATGATGATGTCCTAGCCGGTTTCGGCCACGGCGACTGTTTCAACACCGGTTAAGGAATTCGAGTTCCAGTTTCCGGAAACAGTCAATTGCGCAGGAGATATTTAAGTGCATAACTGGACGTTCAGCCAGAAAAGCACTCTCTCGTCCGAGCTCCCTCAGGCCCGATGGAAAGGAGAACCAGTACGATCGGGAGGGAGCAGGATGTAGGTTTGGTCAAGTTTTCCCTTCTCTAAACACCTGGTTGAGTTGCGGTGTTAAAGAGATACCTTAGTCGCCTTTTACGACACCTCAGCAAGAAGAGGGGGGGTGCTATTCTATTCTGCCAGCAGCCACCACGGCTTAATCACAAATAAGAAATACTTATGTATCATGGATGCGTATACAAATATGAACTTCAAATCTATAACAAGTATTTCTTCCCTATAAGGATCCACGATTCAACTAGTTAGTTATGCATCCCCCTCACACAGGCATATTGGACTGAGGCAGGGGCTTGTTCAGCAGATACGAAGAGGGCTGAGTAAGGTCCTGTTTACCAGCAGCCAACCTATAAGTAAGAGCGCGGCGTTGCACGCCAAGGAATTGTAGCGGGAGCAACAATTAGAATAGGAGCCTCTATATCGGCTCAAATTAAATTTAAGTTAATTTTAAGTTGTACTGCCTAAAAATCGGCCTTTATAATCTTTAATAATAAATTGTGTATTTTTAAAAAACCAAAGTCTCGCTCTCAAGATTTGACTAGTTTCTGCCATTTTGGCAACTAATGTGCCTAACATGTCTGCGGCGAATTGAGCATTAACATTCTTTAAGCTCACAAAATAATATGAAAATGGCATAATAGGAAAGTTTATGTAACGTATACTGTATCGTTCAAAATATAATCTTGTTTCAATAAAATCTCGGTGTATCGTATAACGTAAAAATAACATAACATCTTACTATTAGATATGAACTAAGCCCGTCAGAGTAACTTGCTAGACTTGTAATAAGCCTGGCATGTAACGTTTCGAGATCTGTTCGTGTAAATCTGTCGAAATATATACATACATAGAGAATGCCTTCCGCATATTTAGACTGGCACAATGACGATAACTGCTATATACACATTCTTATCACAGTTCTTGTTTTACACAAAACTGACCATCTTAAAAAGTGGGTAAGTACAAGTTAGATTTGCGCGTCGAGGAAATTTTGATATTTTATATGTTTGTACATATAAAATAGAGAAAATAAATAAAAATAAATAAATAGATATAAATAGTGTCTGCAGACCTGAGAATTAAAGTACTAATTTGTAATAGTTACCTCCAAGAATTTCTGAAAAAAAAAATTTGCTAGACATAGAGTGATCTTTCTCCTATAAGGGTTCCTCCTTTTCTTTTCATCTAGGGAACCCTTAAAAAAAAGCAATAGAAAATAAAAAAGGGGAGCCTAATAGTGAGTTTGTTTATTCTAACCCTATTTACGAATCGCGCTAAGTTATTTCACGGGTGCTCGATTGATTTTACGGCAGGATCAGCCGACGCGATGTCTGTCTTTGCGCAGACCGCTTCTTGTCACTAAAGAAGGCTTTTTTAAATCTGTATGTACAATTTCATACAGTGTTCATCTTCATCAGACCTGGATTTTGGAGGGTATTGCAAGCCGCCCACCTGCTAAATAATATACAGTGTATCCTCCATATAAGGTCACTCGATTTAACGACAAACTCCCTAAAGCGTCGATATCACTCGGCTTTGGTTGGTTTAGCTTGTTTCCCATACAATGATACACTCTATATAGTATTACACCCACTCTCAATAACGACAGAAATTTAATAATAAGTACTTTTGAAGTTGCCAAAATTAGAAAAAACTGCGCAGCTGTGTACGTTCTTTTGTCGCTTTATTATCCTAGCCCGTAATAATCTCGACTGTTGGCATTACACATACCGAACTTTATAAGAAATCCGTTCTTTTGTTTACAAACTGGGATTGCTATATTTGCACTGCAATACAACAAAATTGCTGGCGTAGTAAAAGAAGTCAGACAAAAATAACAGACTATACTCAATAGCGATCAAATAAGAATTGTTTTTACGTAATTACTAACACTAGTCTGAAATTACCTTTTTCTTTTTCTATTACAAATTTTTCTTCTCTCATTTAACGACAACTCTCTATAACGTCAAAATATGACAATCCCTTGAGGGTCGATATATAGAGTTTGCACTGTATTTAGAAAAGTAGCCAATATTTTCATAAAAAATATGACCGTGACCCATCCCAAAGGTGACAAACAGTATTACCGACCGCACCTTTTTTTTATACTGGCTCGACATAGTGACTACAGAGTACCTGATGGTAAGTACAGTGCAGTCCAAAAACGAAAGCGACTATCAAAGGATGAAAATCCATTGATAGTCTACATCGTCATGTCGGCCCACATATACCACGACTGAAGGTCTCTAGGTATATGAGCTACTGGATATACACAAGCTGATGCCGAAACGCGACAAGCCGTAACTGGTCACTATGACGGGCTTTACACTCATGTACTGTGGTCGCGGTCCAGATGGGCACCGACGGCCTACCACCTCGCTGCTGCTCGTTTAGCACCACCCAGGAGTCACGTGTAGGGAAACTAGGGTAAAGCCTACGGACGCGAACAGCTTCGACTCCCAAAACCCGTTATTGCTATGGTCCCAAAACATCGGCCAACCGGTCGCCAGCGACTGTATTATCGTATTGCGTCACCACGGCTCCCCAGGGCTAGTAATATCAATTAATTTAAATGTATTAACATTTAGTAGATTTGGTTTTTCTAGGTTATTACATTGCCGCAATTTGTACACATATGTAAATACTTTCCTTATCGTAATGAAGCGTATATACACTTAGAGCACCTTGCAGCTAATGTTAATAAAAACCAATCAAAAAACTTTCTAGAAAATTAAGACTGCTTTAAAATTAGCTTAAGTATTTCAACACCCATCTTCTAATCAAAAAATGAATGAAGATTTCTAAAAAAACACTTAGAAATTTCACAATTTAGATTACTAAAACGACTAGATACAATTTAGATACGTTTATATCGATCTCTTTCACATACATGTGTGTGAAAGGAATGAAATAACGTCGCTATGAAGTTTTATACAGTATGTTTTGAAAACCTTGTCCGACCAGAAATTAGCATATTGTTGAGACGATAATATTACCAAAGTATATCAGAAAATTATATTACACGCAAACATTAAAAAGTTATTATCATATTAAATTGAAGAAACTGATTAATTTTACATACGGTCTATATTCGGAATACTTACAAAAATCAGTGTTAAGGCTAATAAAACAATTTAATTGATAAACAGTGCTTGAGGTCATGATCTTTTTGACGTCACAGCCTACGAGCAGGATCTTTTACTTTCCTTTTTTCCTTTATTCAAGAACTACGCCCCCATTGCTGCTAAGCAAGTTTTTCTCACTTACTTAATATTTTTTAATATATTTTTTTGCTCTTTAACAAAAAAATATAATCTAATATTAATACCTAAAAACTCCTTCACGAGGCGGACAGGGTTTTAATAACATATTTTATAAATTCTACTAAGACTTTTGGTTCAAAGAAAGAGCTGTCCAAAAATGTTGCCAATATTCGAGTTACAATATCAATTCGTACCCAGAACGTGCAGTAATTTAACATTATTTTTCAAACTTGTATCATTAATAAGGATTCCCGTAATAAAATCGAGTGGGGTCCCAAATGACGCCTCACTCCGCGATATATCTCGCAGCAGGAATCGCGAAAGATCGAAATACATTATAAACCGTGATATGACATATGTGTTAATGTCTTGTAAGCTGTAATATACCTTATATTAATATAATTATGATACACTTTACATTATCTCGTTAGGTTTGAATACGTGGATGATGGTTGTGCAGCCTCATTTGACAAATCACGCTTTGATCCAAGATCATGTGTACGAGAATATTTATAATTCAGCTGTAGATTTATGCGGTCAAAATGTTTCATTTATCTTCTATTTTTGCGTTGGTAAGGTTCTTAAAACGCTTCATCCCAAGTCATGAATCGTGTGGCAGTACCACAGTTTCTCATAACGGTTGTATTTCAATATAACTCGAAGTTGCTCGCGTCCGTAGGCTTTACCCTAGTTTCCCTACACGTGACTCCTGGGTGGTGCTAAACGAGCAGCAGCGAGGTGGTAGGGCGTCGGTGCCCGTCTGGATCGCGACCACAGTACATTGGTGTTAAGCCCGTCATAGTGACCAGTTTCGGCTTGTCGCGTTTCGGGGTCAGCTTGTGTATATCCAGTAGCTCATATACCTAGAGACCTTCAGTCGTGGGATATGTGGGCCGACATGACGATGTAGACTATCAATGGATTTTCATCCTTTGATAGTCCCTTTCGTTTTTGGACTACACTGTACTTACCAACAGGTACTCTGTAGTCACTATGTCGAGCCAGAGTAAAAAAAAAAATTACTTTCAATATTTTAACATGTACCGAACTCCAAATACTACCTACTACTAATACTACATTTTACTATAGTATCTATCACTAATACATCTGGTAGTCGATTTATTTATTGTATGTAATAGTTTATTTTAGTATCACTCGTATTTATTTTGTATTTATTATTTAAGCTATATGTATTTTTATTGTTTATTGATAATTCTTATAAGATGTAACACGACCGGGGCCCTTCAGGAAAATCAGCGCTGCAGACTTCCTCTGTGGCTTTAGGCTGATGAAGGTCCCATTTTCCCCATGTTTATATGTTTTGTATTTTCTTTTGTTTTTGTGTGTTGTTTGTATTGCTGCATTTTTCATTTCTGTTTTTTTTGTTGATTTGTGCCGAAATAAATACTTTTTCATTTCATTTCAAATTATTCCACAAATTTGAGTCACATACCCTTATGTAGAATGATAAGGTTGGTCAATTTATACCGAGATCTCGATATATTCAATGATAACATTTTGAAATTCGAGAAAAGAATTTTATTTGAGTGGTTTTTGGAATAGGTTATTGTTTGTTTGTTTTTTTTTTTCTTTGCCTTTCTTTGTGTTTGTTTTTTTTTGTAATTTAAGGTTAGTGTTTTTCTTTTAGTTGCTGTTCCTCTCCGTGTGTTGCTCCTATTTTCATTTTCCTTTGCTTCTGTGCAAGAAGTATACACTTTTAAATATAGTCGCATTTATAATGTATCCTGTTCATGTCTTATATAGTTTTATGTGTTAATGTAATCTATGTAAGTGTTGTATTATAATAAATATTTTATTCTACGACATTTTTTCTCGCAGGGCCTCTCCTCCATCCCGTTATTCAGATATTTATTCTTTATTTTCGCATAATTATTTTAATTTTATGTATTATATATTTTTATCATTAACTAGCTGATCCAGCAAACGTCGTTTTGCTATATAAGGTTTTGTAATATCTTCTAAGATGTTCATTGAAATTAAGTGATGTCAAAGACAGTTTTGTTCACAATTAAATACTCTTAATCAACAACACATTTAGTTGGATAAAGATTAATATTATTACGTTGATATAACTCTTAACAAATAATGCATTAATTTCGACCAAATTTGATTACCATAAAAACGGTTCTAGTGACTTGATCTTAAAAGATCGACATATACTGTCCCGGACATTTTTTTAGATCATTTCAAGGGGAATAATTCTTTCATACATATATTTTTGGTATCTTGAACCGTTTTCGCAGCGCACGCAATGGAAGCCCTCAAGGATGAATAATTTTCCCCGTTTTTTTAACATTTTCCATTATTTCTTCGCTCCTAATAGTTGCATCGTGATGTTATATAGCCTAAAGCCTTCCTCGATAAATGGTCTATTCAACTCAAAAAGAATTTTTCAATTCGAACCAGTAGTTCCAGAGATTAGCGCGTTCAAACAAACAAACAAACAAACAAACAAACTCTTCAGCTTTATAATATTAGTATAGATTAATATATATTTAGCCGTGGGATTTACTGACAGAATATAATAGTGCCTCCCTCTTCAACATACTGAATTGTCGTTGACTAAGATAAACAGCATATAGAATTGCACGCAGACTGCTAGCAGCTATCCTTGTCCCTTCTCTACACATAGTTCACACCAACCAACCCGCATTGGACAAGCGTGAGGAGTTAAATTTCCAAACCCCATCGCATGGATTCCGCAATTATTATATATTGCCCTAACAGCTCAAAACTTACCTTTTCTCTTAAAAGCTCCCAAATAATTTTTTTAACACTGACACGGCACAGTGACTACACCAAACCTGATGGTAAGCATGGTGCAGTCCAAAAAAACGCCAACGACTATCGAAAGGTAAGAATAAACCCATCAGTAGTCGCAGCGATCATGCCGGCCTGCACAAATATCTCTTCACGTTACGCTTAAAGGATCCCATATCATAGGATGGTGGGAACACGCTCGCCGGAAGACCATTCCACAGCCCAACGACACAACAAAAGAAGGATATGAACGATGAAGTATGGACGCTGGGAACAAATTACGCTCATTTGCTGGCCACATTATCCATATATAAGAGAATCTTTTCCAGTTGATACTAGAAATATCAATCATACATCACCAACTGAAAAAAAGATCTTTTCTCTTGCCATATAGGTATTTCCAGACCTTCAATACTGGTCAAAAAAGAGAAAATTGGACTCAATTCTATTTTGGAAAGGAGAAAGAAAAATGTGATGAGCAATTTATATTCAACGTTGCTCGGTATAAATCCGTATTATTTAAAATCACATATCAGTTAATGATTTGTCGAGTGACTCAACTCGAGATTTACTGTGACATTGTTTGATCAGGAGTTTTATCGGATGGCGGCCGCCTCTCATCCGCTCGTGTGTGGGTCAACTGATGGGTTGTAGACTGAAACTGCACAATTTCCTGTTATCTTTTATTTATAACTAGCTGATCCGGCAAACGTTGTTTTGCTATGTAAGGTTTTGTAATATCTTCTAAGATGTTCATTGAAATTAAGTGATGGCAAAGACAATTTTGTTCACAATTAAATATTCTTAATCAACAACACATTTATTTGGATAAAGATTAATATTATTACGTTGATACAACTCTTAACAGATAATGCATTAATTTCGACCAAATTTGTTTACCATAAAAACGGTTCTAGTGACTTAATCTTAAAAGATAAACATATACTGTCGCGGACATTTTTTTAGATCATTTCAAGAGGAATAATTCTTTTTTACATATATTTTTGGTATCTTGAACCGTTTTTGCAGCGCACGCAATGGAAGCCCTCAAGGATGAAAAATTTTGCCCGTTTTTTTCACATTTTCCATTATTTCTTCGCTTCTAATAATTGCATCGTGATGTTATATAGCCTATAGCCTTCCTCGATAAATGGTCTATTCAACTTAAAAAGAATTTTTCAATTCGAACCAGTAGTTCCTGAGATTAGCACGTTCAAACAAACAAACAAACAAACAAACAAACTCTTCAGCTTTATAATATTAGTATAGATTTCAGATTTGTGAAAATATATTTACTACCGAGTTAATAAAATTGGAGTCTTTAATGCGGTTGAGAATACCTTAGTTTACAAATTATATGATTATATACCATATATATATATATATATATATATATATATATGGTATAACTAATGAAAATGTAAATAACAATATTCTCTAACAAATCATAAAGAAACATTTGATGAACAAATGAGAATGATGAATAGATCTGTAGACAGTTTGGACACCGCAGCGCGTGTGCTCCACGATTGAATGGCATGTAGATAAAATTCCTTTTACGTAATTTTAGGTAAACAGCTAATTGACTCGTTACCCTTTCGTACTTTATCCTGGCTTAGGAGAGACAAACTACCTACTTAATAATTAATTGTTATTTATTCTATCATGTGTGTAATTGACCCTTAATATGATGTCTGTAAATTACTTTGTTTTAATGGAAATATTAAGATATCACTATTCCTATATATTTCTTAGAATCGAATGCTGAATATCCTCCTTAAATTCATTATACCCCCAATAAATATTCAGGGAGGATATTTATAATTCAATTGTAATTCCAATTATCTAAAAATAGTGATAATTAAATATTTCCCTTAAAACTAAGTAAATTATAGTTAATATTTATATGGGCAAGTACAGACAAGGCTAAAAGGATTACAATGAATTATTAAGTAGATATTTTGTCTGTCCTAAGCCAGGATAAAGTACGAAGGGAAATCGAGAAATACCTGTTTACCTACAATTATGTAAAAGGAACTTTATTTATATACGGTATGTGTGTGTAATATATTTATATATTTTAAGGCAGACGTGTGTGTTCTTGTGTTTGTGTGATACTTTGAAATTAGTCTCTAGAGCTGTTTATCTATGCTCTATTAATAATTTTGTCACTATTTTTCGCCCGTTAACACGATAAATGGGTGTCAGCTGGAAATCAGCGCTGAGTGGCTCAGCTGGTCACTTAGCATTTGCTGAGCTGACTTCGCTTCAGTGTATCTTCACAGCACAGCAATGACGTGCATAGCGTATTTGGACAGAGTAGGCAGAATTCGTATAATTAATTTGAATATTATGACAGTTAATATTATATTGCTTTTATAGGATCATAGTCAAAGATAAACGGCGTGAATATAGAATAGATATGAATATAAATAGTTCCTTTTTTTGTTTAAGTTTAAGCAATGTATTCCAGACTTATTTATCATAAGGGCATGCAATGATTGCATGCATCTATGGAATGAACGCTACTACAGCACAGGGTATTTGCCTTTGTTGTTTTCTATTTTGATTAACCTATCCTTCTGTATTATATGTTATGGTGTGTGTCATAAAATTCTTGTTCTTTTTATGTACTTAACATTCAATCGTGTGCCGCACGCGTTCCGGTGTCCACAATTGTTACGAATCAAATCCCATTTGTTAATCAATTTTCCTCAATTAATTTTATAAAATCACGCAGTATATATGAAAATCTCTGTGTGTGAGGATGGACTGACGCGTGCGCAGTATCACTTCCGGCATTGATATCAGTATCGGATGAGTGTCGCGTGGCTAGGCGCGTGGCGTGACCGCAGGACACAGACTCATATAGTTATATAGATCCTGAAGAGGTTTTCTAATATAGTACGGTTGAGTAAATATTAATTATTTTTCTGTTAATGTTACAAAATTTATATTGCTACTCCTTTAAAAACTTGGCACCATAGAATTAGTAAATATAAAGTAACAATCAGAGATGGGCAAAATGTAATCTGATTAATGATGAACCATTACAAAATGTAGTCGTAATTTTAATTTTCTTGCTCTCTAATCATGATTAAATCCATTTAAAACATTAAGAAATGATAAATGTGTATAGAATCTGAGATTTTGTAGTGTTTAAAACATAAATGAGCAAAATGCAGTCATATTAATGGTAAAAACGTAAAATGTAATCGTTAATCATTTTTATTAATCTGATTACATTTTGCCCATCTATGGTAACAATAAAGAAACAGGGTGGTGGCCTAGCGGTTAATGGACCGGCTTCCTCACGCGGTAACGCGAATAGTTATAGATTCGAATACCGGCAAACAACTTTGGGTTTTTTCAGAATATTTACGGACTAGCAGCCCATCCCGGCTTCGCACGGGCATAATAATATATTAAAAGAACTCCCTTGACTCCCCTCCCGTACCTCTTCAACGCATAGCTAGCCGAGCGGAGTTTTTTCTATTATTTAAACTCGTGATATCTTTTAAATGGAATATCAGAATCGAATCATTTAAAAGGTGATATGATGAAGGTATTGGAGTAGTCTTAAACAATGATTTATTTATTTTGATAAGGACCAATACCTAGGTACGAATAAAGAGCCTTTTCTAGCGGTGGTATTTTAATTAAAAAAATAATAATAAAAGGACGCTTATTGTGACGTAACTATAAAAGATAGAGACATACTGTCGTGACATTTTTTATAGATAGTGATGTGGCCTGAAAAATTGTAATACATCATTTTGTTCTATCATTAGTAGTTTTCGCAGCGCACGCGATTGAAGGAAGTTTTTTGTTTATTTTTTTACACCTTGGGTTAGATTATTCAAGTTTTAGCAAGTATCCCTAATTTTTTTTGACAATAAAACATAGCCTATGTCACTCGGGAATAGTGTAGCTTGCCAACGGTGAAAGATTTTTGAAATCGGTCCAGTAGCTTCGGAGCCTATTCATTACAAACAAACAAACAAATCTTTCCTCTTTATAATAGTAGTATAGATTTATTCATTAAATGCTCACCAGTAAAGGAAACCGTCATGAGGATACTCGCATGGCATCTAATAAAATTGTCTTATATGCTAGTACATCCAGCTGACGCTACCCGATGCGTTTATCCTCCAAGGCGCAGTTCCTCTCCGACGCAGCCTTGAGTTTCTTTCGGCGTTTCTTCTCAAGGTAGTCGCTTCCGAAACGCCAGTAGATCACCGTTTGGTTGGTCTCCTTGGCTGGGCACCCAATTCAAGGTTCGTATCCACAGGAGTGCCCTGCGTTGCCACCTAATCTGTAACTCGCTAGTTGAGCACATTGAGTTTTTGACCCTCTCAACAGATATCGCCTTGCCGAAAAAAAAAAGATTTCTGATGCACCATCACATTTGTATTTGGTTCAGATAATAATTTGCTGTTTCTTATTACTTGTTTTAAATATAGTTACAATGAATAGTGATTAGGTAAGAATTGCGATGTCCCGCTGGCGGAAACAGATAGGAGCATCCGTGCTATGCTCCATTCAGCTCTGCTGATAATATGCCGCCGTCAAATACTGCTACTCAAGATTATCTATTAGGACGATTGGGCTGTGTGGCCGAACTCTCATGCTACTAGTTCTTTAATAACACTCAGTTTAATATACTTATCATGCCATTTTATTGTTCTGGTTCATTCCGTACTCTATTTTCGACAGGACATTATGCATTTGGCTGGGAAAGCCATTGTAACTTCAACAGGAAAGGCCTTTTCAATACTTAAGGTTCAGCCAGTGAATCCAATGATGAAATCTGGGAAAATTGAAATGAAAAAATTGAAAAGTATTTATTTCGCCACAAATTAACAAAAAAAAAACAGAAATTTAAATGCAGCAATACAAGAAACAAACAAAAACAAAAGTAAATACAAAACATATAAACATAGCGAAAATGTGACCTTCATTAGCCTAAAGCCACAGAGGAAATCTGCAGCGCGTTTTTCGTAAAGAGCCCCGGTCGTGTTACATCTTATAAGAATTATCAATAGACAATAAAAATACATATAGCTTAAATAATAAATACAAAATAAATACGAGTGATACTAAAATAAACTATTACATACAATAAATAAATCGACTACCAGAACTGCGAAGAAAGAATTTAGAAGAATTGCGGCCTTGTCGTCGCTGCACCTTGCCCGGAAGCGCCCCACGTTACGTCTTCCGATTTGCAGTCTCTACTCAAGTCCCGCCAGCTCCAACGACCATTGGTTCTTCGGCATATGTGACCTGCCCACTGCCACTTCAGCTTGCTAATACAGAGAGCTATGTCCACAACTTTGGTTCTCCGTCGGTTAAGCTCATTTCAAACTTTATCATTCAAAGAGATGCTCAACATAACCCGCTCCATCGCACGCTGAGCAACCAGTAACTTTTAGACTTGCCCAACCGTCAGTATCCACGTCTCTGTGGACGCATTGGTTGAGGACATTAGTTTTTAGGCATTGTGTAATAGAAGAGCACTTCTGCTTTTCAGACCAGGCTAAATGGCGCTTGTTAAAAGAGGTTTATCTCCAGCAGTGGACTCGGGAGGGCTGATGATGTTAACCTCTTCACAGTCCGTCGAAAAATGGCCTTGAGAGACATACAGACGGACCAAAAAGCAATAGTAAAAGGGTTCTGGTTTTGCTATTATAGAAGTACACCCACGCATATAAGGTTACGAGTATTTGAAGTTCGACGTACTGCGATATCTAGGTTACGTGAATTATATAAAATACGCACCAAATAAGTAATAAAGGGAATTTAAGCTAAGACTGCCTTCTGATTCACAAGCCTCCCACAAGCGGTAGAGGTTTTATCACAATTGGTGGTCTCTGCCACACCATAGAGATGTGTAACCCTAGAAAAAAACCCAGAAAGACGTTGTTTGACTTTTAAAGAAACTCAAGTCGACGCCCTGGGTAACTATTGTACCAGACTGTCCATCACATGCAAATAATGCATTTCCTAGATTATTTTAGGTTGAATTGGTTTATAATGAGCTTCTGCAATAATTTTAGTGAATATACGTAATGAAGTCGGAACTAATCTCCCTCCTCAGAACATATGCAGGGTGCGCAATATGACGCCATAGAATCAAGAAATACTTGAAAAGATAATGCAGTAATAAACGAGACGCAAAATTATTTTCTTTTTTTTATAATGACTCGACAAAGTGACTGAATTGCATATAAACAGTAATAACCGCATAGGGAAGAAAATCCGAGAAAAAAACCCGAATTTTATTTTCTCATACTAACCACTCTGTCTCCAGCTGACAAACATATGATGTCAATCAAAACAAAACAAAAGTGCGTTAGCATTGTCTTTGGTATGCCTTCAAGTTGATTAGAGGTTGTATGTCATTAATTAAATTTATAATGTATATGCCAAGTAATCAAATAAAAAATAACGTGTCCCATAAGGTATTATAATAAAAATATCATTACCTTAGATATAACTCAAGCTTTCAATGCATTTTTTTTTTCTATTAGACTGAGACAAGCCAATAACTTTTAGCAGAATGAAATCTGACGGGGCATCTATTAACATAAAAAAAAACAATGTAACTCTGTTTTAGAGAAATAGGGCAGGTCAAGGTCTGCTAGGACAGCTAGTTAAAGATAAAATCGGGTAGAAGAAGTAATTTCTCGCCCCCGACGAAAACCTCGTGGAGCCTTAGTCTATTCGCGATCATGGCTTATGTAGCCAGACCATAATTAAGTGTACGTATCTTCACACATACATATATCCAGTTAAAGTATTCATTATGACTACAAATCTAAAGACTTTAAATCGAGGTGGAACCGCCGTGAGCTTGGAGAGTTCCGTGGAATTTAAAAGTGGACTGTAATTTTTCTAGGTCTTGGCTCATGCGATATAACTATTGCCACCCACCAGTTAGGCTGTTCAGCAGTCCTGGAGATATGTGACAACTTTCACAACACAGTATTTGCATAAAACACCAAATATAAATTATTAAGGTCTACCGTTGACGCATATGTGATGATGTCCTAGCCGGATTCGGCCACGGCGACTGTTTCAACACCGGTTAAGAAATTCGAGGTCCAGTTTTCGAAAACAGTCAATTGCGCAGGAGATATTTAAGTGCATAACTGGACGCGCAGCCAGAAAAGCACTCTCTCGTCCGAGCTCCCTCAGGCCCGATGGAAAGGAGAACCAGTACGATCGGGAGGGAGCGGGATGCAGGTTTGGTCGAGTTTTCCCTTCTCTAAACACCTGGTTGAATTGCGGTGTTCAAGAGATACCTTAGTCGCCTTTTACGACACCTCAGCAAGAAGAGGGGGGTGCTATTCTATTCTGCCGGCAGCCACCACGGCCCATGACGCATATGTATTGATTGTAAGACGAACGTTTTAACAAGAATTTGGCACACTAACCCCCCCCCCCCCCTCGGACTGGGTGGCAATGACACGCAACAAGAGCCAGACAAAGCAATGATTTTTTATCTGTGGCGTTACCACGAGGTTTGTGATGATCGACATGGCGATGGCAACATTAAAGATTTGTTTCTTAGCAATTGCTGTCATTCTTGGATTACGGTGTGCTTTTCCAGTGCAGTTTAGTTACCCGAGGTACTTTAAAAATCGCGTAAGTTTAAAATTTGATATATTTTCGGCTTTATTTTTGCACGTGTACGGGCTTTCTTTATGTTTCTTAATTCTATGAATGACTCATACGAAACAATTTGCTATAGTAATTTCCCGAGTAATTTTCCATCTAACGGCCACTTCTGCGGTACCGGGCACTCACGGATTCGTACCGACTTAAACGTATTTTAAAATCGTTTTATACAGCAAAATATCGAACGTTTCCGAGAGACTATTGTATGTGATAAAATAACTGTATTCACTATCATAGATGGGCAAAATGTAATCAGATTAATGAAAATGATTAACGATTACATTTTAAGTTTTTTACCATTAATATGACTGCATTTTGCTCATTTATGTTTTAAACACTACAGAACCCCAGATTGTATACACATTTATTATTTCTTATTGTTTTAAATGGATCTAATTATGATTACAGAGCAAGAAAATTAAAATTACGACTAAATTTTGTAATCGTTCATCATTAATCAGATTACATTTTGCCCATCTCTGTTCACTATATAGCGTATTTTTTATCTCGGGGGAAAATCCTGCATAGGACCATCAGGGCCGCTGTGAGGGCAGTGACCCCGGTGTGTCAGACTCCTACTGACTAAAAACCCCCGGGGTGTCCCTCTGATTGTTCCACCTGGGCCTGGGAAGCCAAATTCATCCAGACGCCCATAGAACAAGAAGCCTTGTTGAGGCTACCTCTCTGGGAAGGGAAGGAGTCAAGCCGACCCCTCCAAAAACCTCTCTCCCAGGCGGTGCGCCGTACACCGTGCACCGCCTCCCTCTCATCCGGGCAGCAGACTCCCTTAAGTCTACTCCCCGCACTATATAGCTTTACATTATGTACAAGTATTAAAAACTCTATCCGACTCTTGAAGGTGTTACTCAGAATTGATACGAGTATTATATTACAACTAGCTGATCCGGCAAACGTTGTTTTGCTATATAAGTTATTGTAATATTTTCTAAGATGCTCATTGGAATTAAGTGATGTCAAAGACAATTTTGTTCACAATAAAGTACTCTTAATCAACAACACATTTATTTGGATAAAGATTAATATTATTACGTTGATACAACTCTTAACAAATAATGCATTAATTTCGACCAAATTTGATTACCATAAAAACGGTTCTAGTGAGCTAATCTTAAAAGACACACATATACTGTCCCGGACATTTTTTTAGATCATTTCAAGAGGAATAATTCTTTCATACATTTATTTTTGGTATGAACCGTTTTCGCAGCGCACGCAATGGAAGCCTTCAAGGATGAACAATTTTACTCGTTTTTTTCACATTTTCCATTATTTCTTAGCTCCTAATAGTTGCATCGTGATGTTATATAGCCTAAAGCCTTCCTCGATAAATAGTCTATTCAACACAAAAATAATTTTTCAATTCGAACCAGTAGTTCTTGAGATTAGCGCGTTCAAACAAACAAACTCTTCAGCTTTATAATATTAGTATAGAACAATTACATTATCCTTTTTATTATTTTTTATTAGCCATAAGGTTCACCGGCAGAACATAATATTGGCTCCCTCTTCTTCATACTGAGGTTTCATAAAATCCGACTAAGGTTTACAGCGCGGCGAATTTCACGCAGATTGCTAGCACCTAATCTGCTACAAGCACTTTCTCTGCACATCTGCCAACTCGCATTGGACAACCTTTTTTTTTTACTTGGTGAAAATCCTCATAAGACCGTCCCGGCCGCACTAGGGGGGTAGCAGCCAGGGTGTGCCGGACTTTTACCAGCTAAAAACCCCAAGGTGACTTCTTCTGCGAATTAGTGAGGACTGCGGGTCCTGTATTCAATTCGTCTCAGCTGGACAACTGTGCTGGGTTATATATCTAAATCCCTTCCCACGGATTGCACAAATATTGTGGAAAAGGGGAAGCCTTGGCTCTGTAGTGGGACAAAACTGTCTAATAATTATACAGGCT
Organism: Automeris io; assembly: GCA_036320925.1. NCBI lineage: Eukaryota > Metazoa > Arthropoda > Insecta > Lepidoptera > Saturniidae > Automeris > Automeris io. Next base: position 169,434 of record JAUDJH010000039.1, read on the forward strand.
GATTTTATAGACGAGGGATATATTCAAGGAGGATATTCAGCATTCGATTCTAATTCCAAATATATAGGAATAGTTATATCTTAATATTTCCACTAAAACAAAGTAATTTATAGTCATCATGTTAAAGGGCAATTTCACAAATGAAAGAATAAATAACAATTAATTATTAAGTAGGTATTTTGTCTCTCTTAAGCCAGGATAAAGTACGAAAGGGTAACAAGTCAATTAGCTGTTTACCTAAAATTACGTAAAAGGAATTTTATCTACATGCCATTCAATTGTGCGCCACACGCGCTGCGGTGTCCAAACTGTTTACGGATCAATTCTCATTTGTTCATCAATGTTTCTTTATTATTTCTTAGGGGATATTGTTATTTACATGTTTATTAGTTATAAGAAGGTACAAATTATTGTATTCTGAAATATCTCTCTCGTTTATAAAATCACCCTGTATAATTTTAAAAAGAAAAAATACCCGGATGTTACTTGGCAACACTGGGAGCATGCGGCTGATGATGGAAAAGATAATTAGGAATTAATTATGAAAACGGCGTTCTGCTGCGCTACTGGGCACTTTCGGCACGACATATACATATGTTGAAGAGATCGACGTTTGTAGGTTCATAAGGTTTTTATACAAATGAGAAAAGTCATATTACGATAAATTTAGAATGTGTCACATAAGAAAATTATGGTGTCATCTGAAGTATTGTAATAGTTATAAAATATATTAAACCAGCTGTCCTGGCAGACCCTGTTCTGCCCTATTTCTCTAAAACAAATTCACATTATTTTTTTAATGTTAATAGCTTCCCCGTCAGATTTTATTCTGCCAAAACCTATTGGCCTGTCGGCTGTTTTTTGAAAATTGTTTGAAGGAACCTGACCTTAATGCTTTATGTATAACAATTGACAAATATTGACATTAATATTTATACGTCACTCAATTGTTTTGCCTTCCCGGAACCCGTCCACCGACATTTAAACTTTATGGTATGGTGTTAAAGTTCAAATTGACTTTTAAATGTTATTACGAATTTTTTGTATGAGAATATAGAAAAGTGTTGTTTTTAGACTTTTTCAGAATTTTTTTTTTATTTTTCTCTTCGTAATAACCTTCCATAGACTTCAATAAACACAACAAAAAAGAAATCAGCCAAACCGGTTCAGCCGTTCTCGAGTTTCGCGCTTATACACAATACATAATTGCACATACATAATTGATACTGCTACTAATGTATCTATCTCTGCTAATCTCGACAGGGATATAGCGTAACGATATATTATTATTAATTGTCTATAAACATTCCAGCAATGATATATCAAATTCCACAGGCCAAGTGCTTCCCAAATAGTGATTTTCTCGAAGTAAATTCGTGCCAGATTTTGAGACCGGTTGTATAATTGCCTGTTTACGAGCTATAAAGCAGATTTAAGAAACTAATTGCGAGGTAAATGAACCGATTTAATACACTGTAAAGCATTCATAGTACTTTGAATGACGACAGAATGCTTAATCTGAAGTATCAACGCAGTAAATACTAATTCTATATTATGTACTAGCTGATCCGGCAAACGTTTTGCTATATAAGGTTTTGTAATATCTTCTAAGATGTTCATTGAAATTAAGTGATGTTGAAGACAATTTTGTTCACAATTAAATACTCTTAATCAACAACACATTTATTTGGATAAAGATTAATATTATTACGTTGATACAACTCTTAACAAATAATGCATTAATTTCGACCAAATTTGTTTACCATAAAAACGGTTCTAGTGACTTAATCTTAAAAGATAGACATATACCGTCGCGGACATTTTTTTAGATCATTTCAAGAGGAATAATTCTTTCATACATATATTTTTGGTATCTTGAACCGTTTTTGCAGCGCACGCAATGGAAGCCCTCAAGGATGAATAATTTTGCCCGTTTTTTTTCACATTTTCCATTATTTCTTCGCTCCTAATAATTGCATCGTGATGTTATAAAACCTTCCTCGATAAATGGTCTATTCCACTCAAAAAGAATTTTTCAATTCGAACCAGTAGTTCCAGAGATTAGCGCGTTCAAACAAACAAACAAACTCTTCAGCTTTATAATATTAGTATAGATATTTGTGGTGGTCTGGTGGATAATGAACCGGTTTCCAAACGCGGTAACGCAACTGTTCGTTGATTCGAATCCTGGCACGTACCACTAGATTTTTCCAAATTAAGTATGAGCATATGCACCATATCATATCCGCATTCCAATGCAAGAGACTTTTCGCTGTTTAAGATGCCATTCTTAAGATCAAACTATGTTAATAATACTTTTGTTTTTCGTGCCTGTGATCTATATAATAAACGTTTTTGTCATATAGATATACTGTTCTGTGCGTTTGGGCGCTTTAAACGAATGGTGAGAGAGAAAATATTAGCCTAAGTTCAATTTTGTTCTATACTGTATTTTTTTATATATGTTCTATTTATATGTAACATATATATGTATGTATATTTGATTGATTTTATTTTATTGTTATTTATTAGCTTGATTTCTAATTTTTGTGGAAACTTTGCTGGCTTATGAAACATTTTTTGTGTATTTTGTTATCATTTTTATATTGCTGTATGTTTCCCTTTAAATAAATAAATAAATATGCGTACTACTGAAGGAAAATATAGTCCAGGATCCCTTACGATATCTAATAAAAATGCCATGTGTACTGATGCTATGAGAATGGTGATCAGCTGCTGTCTCAGTCTGACCTTATGGAACTCACGTCGAGATATATTGATTTAAAATATGGTCTAAGTTGGATTCTGAGACTCTTAGAGGCAATTATTCAGAACATTATTCAGGCAGGGTGGTTCAGCTGGTCCCTAAGCATTTGCTGTCAACCCTTTGATGCATCACCACAGCAAAGGTTTTGTTATTTTTTATCTCAAATCACCTATCCTTTTGTGTTGTGTGCCAAATAAATTATTTTTTCTTCTCTTTCTTTTCCGGTAATTACCAGATTTTAAGCCGCTACATTTATTAAATACCCACGTATATCAAGGTAATACTTTTTATAGTGTATCAAATCAATGAGTAAATGTACCATCAGATTATTAGGTATTATTTCTAAGGGCCAAGTCTTTCCAGCAACCCATAAAACCCAGTTTAGTATTCTCGCTGCTAATCAAAGTGAGAATAAAAAATTAAAAGCCGGAGAACAATGTTGTTTGATTAACGACAATTTTATGTATTTGGCTGAGACGAGTGTTGCCCAGTGACAGCAACGTAAGAAATTTCCCCTAAATGTAGGGAGTTTCTAATGAGGATACGGAGGTTTTTAGGGACAGAAATATTTAACATGGTTTTAATATTAGCTCACGATTACATAAATCTTATTTAATTTAATAATACTAGTTTTCTGATGATAAATAAAGTTTTGAATTCAGTGGAACTACATTTTATAATTAACTTTTTGTTTTTAACCTCGTGGAAATCCTCAAGGACCTTCAGGGCAACAGTAAGGACCGCTTCCTTGGTGTGTCAGACTCCTTCTGACTAAAGCCACCGAGGTGTTATTTCAAGAGATTTTTCCCGTCCGTGCTGGCAACACTAGTGTTGCAGATACCGAGAAACGGAGTTGTATTAAAATATCAGACAATGAGCGATGTCCGCACGACACTACCGACCGCGCCATTTGATGTTGCGCAAAAACACTCAGCACCCGTCCTGCTGTCGAACGAGACACTCCACGCCTTACAATAAGCCGAAAGTGTAGTCCACTACACGCGAGGAAACAGTAGGGTAACATTTCGGCTGCATTTAGTCAATAATGATAAAAAAATCATTATCTTAGTTTGTGAGAGAAATGAAAATGCATATAAATTTATATACATATTTTATATCACTAAGTATTAAATATGTTATGATTATTATTATTATTTTCAATACTGCCGATCCATCATTGTTTTTTTTTGCTACTATTTAGATATGCATGCGTGCGGGTCATATATATATGTATTAATTTTGATTTGAAATATGCATTTTAAATATACTGTCATATTATCTGACTAAAATAACACATACGGTTTAAGGCCTAACTAATTACCAACTCTTATTTATTTTATTTATAAGTAAATAATAATAATATTTACGGACTATCACACATATTTACCTAGTCTCAAACTAAGCTCGCTCTAGTACTACGAGTACTAGATAAAGATATAAATACAAATGCGCAGCCATGACCCACGACAAACTGACCTGCTCATCTCACAGAAGTTTACCGGTTCTGGGAATCGAGCCCGTGATCTTCAACATCGTAGTTAGAGTAACAAACTGTGCTATCAGAGCGTCTAATGAATAATAACTACTTTCACGAGACTTATGCGCGAATGAACTTACTTTTAATTATGGCTTGACATTTTGGTAACGCAGGTCATGATCACGAGCAGACTGACGCGCCGCGAAGCTTTCATCGGAGGCGGGATGTTACTTTCCCTACCCACTTTTGTTTTTGATAATTTGAATAGTCCAAGCACGCAACACTCATAGTCTCAAGATATTTACAAGGCGACATAAAACGAGCTCCTAGGTTTCTACCACTGGGTTCCATGCCGATGACAGCTTAAGCCCATCATCCCGATTAAAAACTTCATGCTTTGTAACCTCAACTGCATAGAAACGATATTTGGAGAGAAGTTTTAGCTTATGCAGCTCAATCTAGTGATTAGGTCCTATATAACCTTCCGCTACGGATGGTCTACGCACATAGTTTTTGACTGCAGCTATGTGCTATTTGACCCGCTGTGGATTGAATCTCTTTTTTACTATATACAAAGATACTGTAAATGTCAAATGAATGTTGCTTACTGTTACATTAGTATGTAATGGCGCAAATTCAGGCGGAGACGCGACGGTGGTATAATGATGAGTAGCGGCAAAAACAGAGACGATACAAGTCGACCGGCGACGCAACTGAGCACAGGATTCGTACTACATTGTAGCGAACAATCACCGAACTTTATTGACTTCGGTCGATGAACAACCGCTAAAAGAGATTCACGGAAACCTGGAATAAGATTCAAGGGTGTTTTTACTATCACGCTATATATCTTTCTTGTCTTTCTTTCGTTGATTGTAAATCATATACCTGATTAACAATATTATCATTGTTATGGGTTGAAAATACGCTGCAGGTGCGTTTACACAGTATTTCAGTTGCGTAGAGATGTTGCCTCACTGAGCATTTTCTATCGTCTGTATCACGGCGAGTGTTCTGAAGAGCTGTTGAACCTTGTTTCACCCTCTCCTTTCCTGAATACACCCACGCGCGCGGGTTAGCGGAGTCACAGCTATACGGAATCTCACATCCCGGCTAGGACTAAGAAGTTCTCTAACTCCTTCTTTTGCTTTGTCATTGGGCTGTGGAATGGTCTTGCAGCGAGCGTGTTCCCGCCGTGCTATGACATAGAATCCTTTAAGCGTTTCGTGAAGAGATATTTGTGCAGGCCGGCATGATCGCTGTGACTACCGTTGGGTTTTTTCTTACTTTTCGATAGTCGTTGGCATTTTTTGGACTACACCATGCTTATCATGAGGTATAGTGCAGTCGCTGTGTCGAGTTAGTTTAAAAAAAAAACACTTCTAGAGAGTTGTTCAGTTATATCGCCCTAGAATATTTAAAATTAACTGACTATAAGAAATAACAAATAATTTCTGATAGAAATGTCATGTGTACTAGAGCTGTGAGAACGGCGATCAGTTACGCTACTGGTCACATTGGGCACGACATATGAAAATTTATTAAATTCTCATCGGGGGCACGGTAGTGCGAAAGATTTGCTGCCCGAGAAGTTGTCTCTGGATCCACGTAGGCAGAGAAACACCGCGGTGGCAAGCTAAGCGAAATAGATATATATTCTAGATTTAGGATCCAGAAGTAGGAATCTTTAAAAATAAGTACATAATGACCATAAATTACATTTATAATTATTAATTTAACAAAACTCGTAATCTAACCTACAAAATGATCATAAATTGCTAATGATTTGAAATACAAAAAGAAATCACCAATACAAACTTTATAAAGAACTTACATAACCACATAACTTACTAATATTACTTATAGAACCACTTTTAACCATTTATAACTTAAATGCTCGATATCAACACAAATCACAACGACCACGACCTTACTGCACCAAACAGCAATGCAATAGTGCGCGCCATGTTGCTATGCTGTCCTGCTCTACCACTCATTTTTAGTGAGGTACCCAGACATTCCTAACTCTAGTATAATGGTTGTGTTTATCTGTTAGGGCCCGAATATAACCTTACCAGTATCTACAAAAATACAGTCCACTTTAAAGAAAAATCCAGTGCAGCCCTTTAATCGGCGTTAGCAACCATTCTTGACCCGAATGGGTCTACTCTGCCGACTTTGTGGCCTGCCAGCTTACCGGGGTCTTACTGGAGGCCGCGCACACAATACAGTGGGCCTTCGCCCTGCACTCCTCGGCTTTGTGTCCAGGTTAAAGCCAAACCAGCAAAATCAAACAATTCTTATTTGCGCAACCAAAATACAATCTCTCTTTAATTAAATCTATGTAGGAATAGATGGAAAATAAAGATGAAGGCTACAGATAATGAAAGCTTACTTCTCCACCGGCACATATGCCCGACTCGCATGTATTAGGATCTGATAAGGCGGAAGCACGTCACGCGGACAACATTGTCCGTTAATGTATGCGATGCGATCGCAACCCGAATCAATGCTAATGACGCTCATTTAGAGTACGGAACGCGAGGTCGGTTCACATGTCACGTGTCGATCACGTATCTGCGCTACATGAGATATTATTGGCAATTTTTAGAGTTTTCTGCGTATTTTTTTTTTTTGTTATATTTTGTAGCGTGCACTCTGCCGATCCACTCTCGCGGACGCCGTAATGGTTGTACGGATCGCTTGCGCATCGTCCGTGGTGGACGGTAGGAGTGAGATTGTGTGACGTCTCTCGATCTTCCTCCTACTACCGTCCACCGCGGACGATGCGCAAGTGATCCGAACAACCATTACGGCGTCCGCGAGAGTGGATCGGCAGAGTGCACGCTACAATTTGTTATTCTTTATATAATATTCTGTATATTTTTCACTCTTCTTTACGAAAGTAAAGAGGGTTTGGCTGAAGAGCCATATGTAAAATTTTATAGCGCGTACAAATGCAACATGTTTTTCGTTTTTTTACTACCATTTTTTTTCTAAAAGTCTAATTTATTAACCATAACATTATTAATTTACCTCGGTGTGTTTACTATTTATGGACACACTTTTTGTATTATTATTTTAAATTTTATTTTTGTTTTATATGTAGTTGTGTGATGTCCCTTTTGTGACCAAATCAAATCAAAAGATACGTTTGTTTGTGCTCATATATAATATATGTCCATTTAATATGTCTAATAATAATAATAAAGTTAAAGATTGCAAAGAGCCTCGATTGCTATCTTAATAAGCTCATTGCTCGCTTGATTGCTTTTGATCCAGCAAGCAGGCTGGATACAGAAGGCAGTATTACTCGGTACGGCATACATTGTTAAGAGGTTCCTCACTCTGAACTCCTATCTACCGGCAGCTTGGGCCTCAGGCCTCCAAACTCTACCCTTTCTCTACATATTATTATATTTTAAGCTCAATATGATTTTTTTACCATTTATTTTAAATTGTAAACAATTTTTATTATTGATATCATGTGTCAAATAAAATGGAATCATAAACTTAGATTAACGATAATGTTAAACCATTTATTCATCAAACTTCAAGTATATTGTCTCGGTAGTGGAGTGTGAACCGACCTCGTAGATAGCATCCGACAACACATCACAGTCTATCACGACCAGACGTGTTGTGACGTAATCTGTATTGTTACAAATGGATGTTCTATCTGCCACCATCGAATCACATAGATGTTGGAGCAACATCGCCAACTCACATCTGTAAGCAAATGGACTCTTGAATTGTAGAGGCTTTGTTAAACAGGTCGAACTTTTATGTGAACTAAATTACTAAAAATTGTGCTGTAAATAATTTTTCATTGGATTAATCTACTTGTATATGATTGAAAAACAAAGGTAAATATTTCCATATGTTGCCAAATATTAGTCTAAACACCGTCTTCGAAAAATTTAAAGATTTGGGGTATAAAACAATTTTTTTTTAATCAATTTATTTAAAAGGCTTTTGACTGCCGCATGCAGTCATGCCAGCGCTATCGTGCTACATCATAAATAAAGATATAAAAAATAAAAATATAAACATTACACTAAGTGTTATAGGCACACTATAGAAGATAGAGAAACCTTAAGGTTCCACTAAACTATTGTAAATAAATGTATAAATTTTGCGAGTATCTCGACTACTGGGATTACGTAAATAGCTTTGATAAAGGCCTAAGTCCAAAAAGTTGATGTTTAGGGTGCTCCTTAAGCTTTCTCTTTCTTTTTTATTCTGGACACATTCCATCAACAAATGTTGGATATCCTCTGTTGTGCCACAGCGGATATAGTTTGGGCTACCGACTTTTTTCATAAGATATCCAAACTTGTTGAGAGGAACGTGTCCAGATCTAATTCTATGAGCTATTACAATATATTTCCTAGCTAGCCCAACCTTAGAAAACCAAGGAATACGAGGAGGCTCACTCTGCATTGTGCGATACCAAATGCCTTTCTCTGTTGATCTTAAACAATTTATTAACTTAACATATGGTAATAACTAGAATGGATGCAGTTTCACTCCAACGCAGCCTTGAGTTTCTTTCAGCGTTTTTCCTCAAGGCAGTCGCTTCGGAAACGTACGTAGACCATCGTTAGATTCATTCTCTGGCTGGCCGCACAGCGAGGTATTCACAGCGGTGCCCTTGCATTGCCACCCAACCCATACCTCGCTGGCTGAACATCTTAAATGCTCGCCCCTTTCGCCCAGTGAAGTTGTAATAGCCCTTCCCGGGCAACAACATTTAGTATTATCTAAAAAAAAACAGAAAAGCAAAAACAGCGATTTCTATTACTACTATGTAAAAATGTTAGATCCGGAAACTCGAATGAACTATAAAAATGACGATAATAAAGGATATTTGTATTTATAAAACACGTAAAGGCCATTTGTAAGGAATCTATATCGTGTTGACTGGACAAATGTTGCTCTGTAAGCGGCCACGCCGGTTTGTAGTTTAAAATTTGTTAATTGACATAACCGGGGACGCTGGAGGTCCCGGGATGCTGCTCCTGTGAATCGCGCCCACAAAACCCGTAAACCGTAGATATGTGGCGGCAGGAGCGGGTTATCAGACGGACCAGTCTCGAGACACCGCCACAGGGTAACTGCGGGTTAGTGGTACAACTCTGCTAACGCTGCATACAAAAATATCATATTGACAAAAAAATCTTCGAAACATTTATGTTAATAACTGCCCCGTTAGATTTCATTTTGCCAAAAGTTATTGGCCTGTCGCAGTTTAATAGATATAAAATGGCATTAAAAGACTTAAGTCATATCTAAGGTAATGATATTTTTACTATAATGCCATTTATGGGTTATTTTTTGTTTGATTACTTGGCGTATAAATTATAATTTTAATTAATGACATGCATCTCTCTAATCAACTTGAAGGCATACCTTTGTTTTGTTTTGATTGACATCATATGTTTGACAGCTGGGGACAGAGTGGTTTGTTTAGGAAAACGAAATTGTTATTTTTACTATATTCCTAGCATTTTTTTTTTCATATTTACTCACCTTTTAAACCTTCCCTGGACTTTAACAATTAATTCAAAACTAAAATTGGCCAAATCGGTTCAGCCGTTCTCGAGTTTTAACAAGACTAACGAACAGCAATTGATTTTTATATATATATAGATATGATAAATAAAGATATAATATTATTATATTGACGCTGTTACGTGACATTTAGCACTGATTTTCATCCGATACTACAATAATATAAAGCGACTTGCTATGTATAACTTGCACTATGGTCGTGTTGTCAGATCTCGAGTGCTCTGCCTGTGCGGGGCGTGTGCGGGGCGCGGGGTACAGGCACCTGCGCGAGGTGAGGGCGTCGACCCCGCCTTGTCTGGCCCCCTCCCTCAGCTTCTAACAATTCTCATCACGCGACCCTCGACACGGGATATTTCTGCACTGATTTACCATAAGTCCTTGAATATAGGATACCATATAAAATAGACGTGGTATTTTTTTAATCATGCTTCGGCATAGCGACTAGAACGCACCTAATTTCTTATTAATTAAAGTGCTGCCTAAGAATCTATCATCACGACGAATCCCTATTGGGCTAGGCAGAGAGAATTGAACGCCACTTCTGTCTATTCTTGCAAACGTCTTTTGCTTTCTTAACATTCATTAGTCCCTTCATGTACTACCGCTGATAGCGCGTACTTTTGACATTGACCTCCATCGGAACTCATTTTATTTGGTCTGCGTAGGTCCTGTAACGTTGGATCCTTTATGCGTAGTGTGAAGACATATTTGTACAGGCCGGCATGATTGCTGCGACTACCAATGAGATTTTCTTAACTGTTGATAGTTATTGACGTTTTTGGACTGCTCCATGCTTACCATCAGACGTTGTAACAATATGCCGAGTCAAAATAAAATATATAGTAAAAATAAGTGAATTTTGATGTCAGTTTGTAACTCAACCACTGCAGAATGGCTGGACGGATCTTAATGAAAAGCTATGAGATAAATGATAGCCTCGAATAGCTATTTATTTAGCATATAGGAAAATATAAACGGATTCTATGGGAACACATATGGGATCATGAGGTAGCAGATAACCAAGCAAGCTATATGGCCTTTTTTTACTTGAGGAATATCCTCACAAATTGCTCTCACTAGTTTTGGAGTAACTTGGGTGCCAGTAGTGGCATTCATCCCATATATGCATAAATGCATTGCGTACCTTACAATAAAAATGTTGCTTAAATTACTAAAAGTTAAATACAAAAACGAAAACATGAATATAATTATAATATATTCCATTTTCACGCCATCTATCGTTCCGATAAGACAAGTGTAACTTCCTCATTTAAAGTAAGTAACAACAATGTAAATAATTATGTTTAGTGAACAAATAATTACTCAATTTGTGAATAAAATATTAAAATTTGTTTGCTCCCAGAGAGTACCAAAGTGTTGCGATCGTAATAGTATAATATACCTAAAAATGTGAATATTTTGTTATAGCAGATTAGGGACTGAAAATGAGCATGGCCGGAGTACATTTGTTATGCACGCCACTGCAGTGGCGTTCATCTCATACAAGCATAAAAGCAATGCTTGTCCTGTGCTTTACGAGCATCTAATTCTTATATTATGAACATTAATAAATCAATAACAAATAAATTCGAAATTTCTAAATAGTATATTTTCATGACATCTATCTTCCCTATGAAAGTAATATAATATTTATTATCATTATATAATATTCATATCTATACTAATATTATAAAGCTGAAGAGTTTGTTTGTTTGTTTGTTTGAACGCGCTAATCTCAGGAACTGCTACTTCGAATTGAAAAATTCTTTTTGTGTTGAATAGACCATTTATCAAGAAAGGCTTTAGGCTATATAACATCACGATGCAACTATTAGGAGCGAAGAAATAATGGAAAATGTGAAAAAAAACGGGGAAAATTATTCATCCTTCAGGACTTCCATTGCGTGTGCTGCGAAAACGGTTCAAAATACCAAAAATATATGTATGAAAGAATTATTCCCCTAAAAATGATCTAAAAAAATGCCCTAGACAATATATGTCTATCTTCTAAGATTAAGTCACTAGAACCGTTTTTATGGTAACCAAATTTGGTCGAAATTAATGCATTATTTGTTAAGAGTTATATCAACGTAATAATATTATTCTTTATCCAAATAAATGTGTTATTGATTAAGAGTATTTAATTCTGAACAAAATTGTCTTTGACATCACTTAATTTCAATGAACATCTCAGAAGATATTACAATTTCAAAATAAATAACTAACTAAAATGCCCAAAATAACTATTCCACGCGGACGAAGTCGCGTACACAGCTATTCATTATATGAATCTGCTTACCCTGTCTAAATAGCCTATGCACGCCACTGCGCCACTGTATATTAAATTAATACTACATCTAAACATAACGTTGAGAATATTACAGCGCGCACACAACCACGCTACACCGTCTTTCTTCAAATATGTAAGGCCAGAGCAGCAATTAATTTTTTTTAGTTCTGTACATGAAAGTGCTGAAAAATAATCGAATAACTGCTAGCACGTACAGTGGTGTATTGAACGAACTAAGGGCACAATAGGGTTGGTAATGAAAGTCCCGGGCGGCCGCCGCCTGACCGTGACGCGGTAGGGCGTTGATACGCTCGTAAACGGTACAAATTTAATTTAGACCCTGCGTTGACTGTCAGGGACCATAAAATGCTGCTGCACAAACAACTGAAGATTATAATTTTATTCGATACTAAATTGTCTGCCCGTAATTTCTGTATCAACAATGGTATCATAGTTTTTTTTTATATCATAAGGAAAAAAGGAACAATTATAGAATAATGTTATCCGTCCATCTATATTTAAGATTGTTGTCTCAGAAGTGTGTGAAGGTATTAAGTTGCGTTGATATTAATATAAAATACTGAGGTCGTCAGTTTTTTGCATTTATTTTTATATGCATCCGTATATTAAAATTTATTTCATGTATATGTGATACGAGTACTTTGAACTCTATTATTTTCTTCCTCGTTATTTTCTGCGTGATGATACAACAAATGGGTGTTAACTGAAAATCAGCGCTGCGTGGTTCAGCTGGTCATCTAGCACTTACTGTACAAGATATAAGTATTAATAGCCAGACAGTAGTTTTTAACACGTCTTGAAAAAATTGTAGATCCAGGGTCGCATTGGACTGCAAAAGTATGTAATGATCCTTCGATATTTTATATAAAAACTAGCTTAAGTGAGTTGCTCTGTAGAGAGAGAAATTTATTAATTAAACAAATTTATTTTACAATTTTACTTTTTACTTCTTTTTTTTCTATAACAAACTTACCTGTAGAGAGAGAAACAACATTTAAAGCTAATATTACGGATTATGGATAATTTTAAATTTAAATTGTTTACTATGTTTTGTAACTGTTTTGTTTACTGTGTGTTAACGGAACCTCCAAACTTAATGTCATCGAATCAATGTCGCCAACAGTTCCATAAAGTAAAGTGAGTTCGGATACGTTCATAGATCATACGCGTTAAATAAACTTTATTTAAATGAAGTGTCACACGCTTCGTTTACAAGTATATGCAACATTTTAGTGTCTCTGGGCATAAAAAGTCTCTCGGTGGAAGGCAAAACGCGGCGTGTAATCGAATTTATTAGCGGAGAGGCTGCAGCGAGTGTTGCCGGCTTAGCACACGATTGCTTCTCGTCAGCCACAAAAACGCCATTGTATCCCTTAATAGCATATGAATAGACAAATTCTTCAATCGCTTCACTCCACTGCTCTTCTATGAACTTATATTTTTGAACACTTTAGAGGCTCAGCCTGTAGCAACAGTGCAGTTCTCTAGAACCTTCTTGTCGCGAGCACTGCACTATGTTAAGGATGTTCAAATAAAAGACCCTACTGTTAAACCATGATATATTAAAATTAAGAATATATTTACAATTTTGTGTAACATCACAATTGTGTGTTGTAATTCCGTCTTAGCGCCATCTGGCCGAGTACAAATATACTAAATCAGCGGAAATGATTATTTTTAAATAATAACTGTTTTAAACATTTCTTATTAGATATTTTAAAGTGTTTTGTTAATTCTATTTATTTAAGAGACTTTTACGTGGGCACGTATGTCAGCCCCATTGTATCTTTATATAAGAATACCTTTTTTTTGTATCCCGGGGAAATCTCTAACGGATCTTCAGGGGACTTGCACTGACTAAAACCTCCGAGGTGTTCCTTCTCCCGTCTGCCGAGTGCCAAGGGCAAGGTTGAGCCATCTTCCTCGGCACCGGTTATATAACAATAGGTTTTGGGAGTCGAAGCTGCTCGCGTCCGTAGGCTTTACCCTAGTTTCCCTACACGTGACTCCTGGGTGGTGCTAAACGAGCAGCAGCGAGGTGGTAGGGCGTCAGTGCCCGTCTGGATCGCGACCACAGTGCATGGGTGTAAAGCCCGTCATAGTGACCAGTTTCGGCTTGTCGCGTTTCGGGATCAGCTTGTGCATATCCAGTAGCTCATATACCTAGATACCTTCAGTCGTGGTATACGAGGGCCGACATGACGATGTAGACTATCAATGGATTTTCATCCTTTGATAGTCGCTTTCGTTTTTGGACTGCACTGTACTTACCATCAGGTACTCTGTAGTCACTATGTCGAGCCAGTTTAAAAAAAAAACCTAATATATGATATATGAGCCATTGATCTGAACAGAACTGATGCCTCATCAGATAATAATTCTGTTAATACATTGTTAAAAACCTCGACGTATACTCTATTCAATCCAAAGGCACTCACAAATGCCTGTCTCACAAATTTAGATCTAACGCATTCTAAAAAAAAAAGTTGTATAATAAGATTTCAGGTTGAACACTTACTTTAAATTATAACATGAAGCTCATCGCAAAAGTAATGAAAAGCATCTTTAAAGTCGGCAGCGTAATGATGCCACTTCTTGCGTTGCAGTTGTCCATAACCGACAGCAGTAGCGTTCATTCCATAGATGCATGAAAACACTGCATGCCCTTACGATAAATAAGTCTGGAATAATTTACTTTAATTTAAACAAAAAAGAATCTTTTATATTGAAATCTGTTCTATTTTCACGCCATCTATCTTCCCTATGAAAGTAATATAATATTTATTATTATTATATGCCTACCCTCTCCAAATACCTTATGCACGTCACTGAGCAACAGTGATCACTTACCATCAGACGACCTGTAGGACTGTTTGCATTCCTTCTACATAAAAAATACTGAGTAAAAACGTTTCCTAAGCTATATAATGTTTAAATTCTTTATCAGTACTTTTAATTATAGCTTGACGTTGAGTACAAAACTCAACTTTAGTATTCTCTTCTTGAAAAATTTCGAGGGGGGATAAAAACTATTGTTTATGACCTGTCCTCCCCTTTCTCCCGCAAGTTCATTTGCCTTTCCTTCTCAGTGATATAAATTGTTCAATTGTGCTTCCAGCAGCCATATTTTCGCAGGCTTATGACCTGGGAGTCTTTAAGAGAAGAGTGAATAGGTATTTGTTGGGCGGACGCGGTTCATCATCAGACTCATCTTCACATTCCACCAGGCGTGATTGAGGTCAAGCGTTCGCCTATAAATTAATAAAAAAATATAAAAAAATAAATTACAAAGGATACAAAATCTCTACAACTTTGTAAGAAGGTAATTTAGTTTTGGGGATCTTCAGACCAACTGAACACAAAATAAACTTCTAAAACTCTTTTACTTTTCACGTCGTAACACTTTTTTCTACGTCTTTCTCTTACAGCGCGCTCTCGTCGAAAAAAAGCCGTTTATCATCCCTCACATTCTATCCTTCTCTCCTTTCACTCACATACGTTCCGTTCTACGTATTTACTACTTCATACATAATAATATTTCATGCAATAACATCCATCCTACAGCAAATATCATTTATAGCACAAGAAGTGACATATTTGGGATAAGCGAACTGTGACTTTGCATAATTTAAGATATTTCCGATACTCCGCAGCACTCTACTAGCAGAGCACCTTTTCGCTAAAGATCTAAAGAAAGAAAAACACGTTATAGGACCACAACAAACAAATCAGCATTCATCTGATAGAACGCTTGTGAGTTAACATCTAAAACATTAAAACAAAGGCTTGTACGAATTTTCAATCATATTCTTAAGGATAAATTGATCTAGTTTTTTAGATGTATTATTTAGGGGATACACTGGCTTATGTACTCTTCAGCATTACCTAGAATTTGGCATCCAGGACCTGGGTCCTAGATCCTCAGCCTCCGGTAACATATTGTTAATACACAACTTTCATAAAACATTGTGAATAGAAAACTTTATTTGTAATTTTAAATAAAATTAATTTAACTCTATATTACTTAACTACTGAATATATATTAAATGGAGCTTTAGACAACTGGGGATTTTCACAATCATGTAGGTATCTACGAAATTGATGTATGATGATTGAAGATAAAGACTAGTGAATTAATAAAATACAGGGTGTTTTGAAAACTCTGTCCGACTCCAAGGGGCATATTTGTGACACGATAACATTGCCAAAATTCAACAGAAAATTATATCATTTGTGAACATTCAAAATATATAGCAAAGCACCGTCATGCCCAAAACTCGGTCATCTATAGATGTTGCGCTCAATATAATAAATATTTTAAAGATATGTTATATGTGATATGTGATATGTTTCACTTAATTCGTAATCAAGTCCTTAAGACTATTATTTCTAAACTGCAATCAGATGAATCTCATGCAACAACGAAATAAACACACACATGCACACAGATAGACTTACACACATATATACACTCACACACACTCACTCATCTATTCGGATACGCAGAGCGACCCAAAACATGTTAATAAAATTTTATATGTAAGCGTAACTTCGTTACTGGCACTGTAGATTTTTATTTTATTATCTATTTTATATATAATGTGACTTATAATGTGCTGTGAAGTTGCTATTAAATAAATAAATAAAAATAGCTGTATAGTTATATATGATTTAAGAGATTGAATTATTTTTACATGCGATCTATGCTGTAACTACTTATAAAAAGCAGTTTAAAGAATAATGAAATTATTAAATCGTTAAAGGGTGATTGGAATCAACGGGGTCCATTACATTTTTGACGACATACTGACTGGCATGATTTTTTGCTTTCTTTTTTCCTATGTTCAAGCGCTACACACGCTTCCAGTGTTGACATATATGTTTCCCCATTTATTCATTTTATTTTCACTTCTTTATCTCTTTAACTAAAAAGTACTAACTAACCTAACCCAAATAGAATCGAATATCGATACCGAGTAACGCCTTCACGGTTTAGATAGGATTTTTATATCATACTGTATATGATTATAATAAATATTGTAATACAAAAATTTCGAGTTCAAAGGCCTCTAAATAGTCGGTCTCAATAATAATTTTAATATTTTAAAACAAGCACAAACCAGTTCCAGCTTAAAAAATAATATAGTTAGATTGCATCGGTCATATTAAATTTGTAAGTATAGGCAGTAATCACAAAAAAATAGGTCAAAATGCACCCCTATGCAGAATGACAAAGTTATACAATTATATGTCGAGATCAATAGATCTCGACATATTTAACGAAACTATATACAAATTAAAAAAAAAAGATGTTATTTGAGAAGATTGTTCCATAGATTATTGGTTTTTTTTTTTATTTCTGTTATAAAAATTTTCTGATTACAGTAGTTTATATCTTTCTGTGTTACTCGTATTTTTATTTTTATTTTTATTTTCTTCTGTGCATGTAGTCTACACTTATAAATATAGTCGCATTCATAATGTATCCTCTTCATGTTCTTATATAGTTTTTATGTGTTAATGTAGTCTATGTAAGTGTACTTATAAATAAATAAATAAATATTCAGAAGCCTCGGTACCAATTAGTCACAACCAGTCGTGCGGTGGCCCCGTTTGCCTGATGAATAATTAATATTCTTACAGAGTCCGATCATTAATCCAAAATCGAATTAACATGACAAATGAAATCGGAGCGAGTCGTGAGGACCTGGTTAATTGTACAAAAAACTGGATAATTAAGGTTTTTGTGTGTCGTAACCAATATAAATAGACATATCGATAAAAATTATTTCAGTTATTGATATTAAGAAAAAAAAGCATTTATTTGGCACACAACATAACACACAATACAGAAGGATAGGTTAATGCAGATAGAAAACTACAAAAGCAAATACCTTGTGCTGTGATGCGGCAAAGGGAAGGCAGCTCAGCAAATGCTAACTGATCAGTTGAACCACCCAGCACTGTTTTTTTGCTGACACCGATTTTTTATGGCATGGCGCAAAAAACAGTAACGAATGATGATGTCCTGGCCGGTTTCGGCCACGGCGACTGTTTCAACACCGGTTAAGAAATTCGAGGTCCAGTTTTCGGAAACAGTCAATTGCGCAGGAGATATTTAAGTGCATAACTGGACGCGCTGCCAGAAAAGCACTCTCTCGTCCGAGCTCCCTCAGGCCCGATGGAAAGGAGAACCAGTACGATCGGGAGGGAGCGAGATGCAGGTTTGGTCGAGTTTTCCTTCTCTGAACACCTGGTTGAATTGCGGTGTTCAAGAGATACCTTAGTCGTCTTTTACGACACCTCAGCAAGAAGAGGGGGGTGATATTCTATTCTGCCAGCAGCCACCACGGCGAATACAGTAACGAATACAGTATATACAGAGATGGTCAAAATGTAATCTGATTAACAATTACAAAATATAGTCTTAATTTTAATTTTCTTGCTCTATAATGTGATTAAATCCATTTAAAACATTAAGGGCGGCTTGCACTAATAAATTAAATCTAGTTTAGAGTTATATAAAATGCTATTTAGCGCTGATCTGTACTTATTGTCTTGCACTAAATCAAAATCTAGTTATAACAACTCTTAAACTGAAATCATCATTAAGATGGAATCAAACCAATTCAATTAATAAGCGTTTTATACAAGCTTAAACGAGATTAATTCATTAGTGCAAGCCGCCCTGAGACATTATAAATATGTATGCGATCTGGGATACTGTAGTGTTTAATACATAGATGAGCAAAACGCAGTCATATTAATGGTAAAAAACGTAAAATGTAATCGTAATAATTTTTATTGATCTGATTACATTTGGCCCATCTATGAGTATATACACACAGCTCTAGAGACTAGTTAAAAGTGTTATAGATATTGATGACACACACAACAACGAACACACGTATGCGCGTACACATAAAACCACACGCCTAACACACACATTAAACCGTTTTCTTACAAGAATAGGTACATTGAAATATCCGCTTACCTATGGATCCCATTACAGGACTTTCCACAAATACAGGTTTGAGCATTAATTTTTGAAATTTAGGTTTTGATAAACCTGATTTTCTCTAAAACTAATTGGAATTTTATATAACTCCAATTAGCTTTATTAATAAAATACATACACTGCTTTATGTAATTTCTTACACTACACTTAAGTTTGAATAGCATTAGAACTGTTCTATGAGAAATAATATGGGTTAAATTATGAGTGTATATTACATTGACTATATTGACTTTTACCTTTTCCGGTAGACTTCCGGTAAGACAAGAGGTTAAGAAATATATGGAAGGGTAACATAGCACTAAAAGCAGCTACAAATTTTGAGATTTTTCGGGGCTGGGTAAAAATTAATTTCGCCCAAGGCAGTACTTTTATCTTTTTTTCTCAATTATATGAATTATCCCAATGACAAAAATGATTGACGCACGTGATTACGATAGCAAGTACGTACGAAACGAAATAATGTATTTAAAATCAATAAACCGCGACGCGTCAATTCGCTACAGATCATTACAACCTGTTTTTCTATTTAACAACATACTTTTGACTTAATTATCGGCGCGTGTGTGCTCTCTTTACATTTTTTAATTATATGTATCTCGAAAGATAACGCTTACAGAATCAATCGATTCCAGTCTAAGAATTTTGAGATAGATCGCCAGGTGCTCAAGTCTGAACACCCTGTCCTCTACGCAGTGCCGCGACGCGTGACTTCAAGTTAATCCAATAAGCTGGCAGTGGCGAGACAAATCGGCTGGAATCGAACGTGAGTCCGGCGCGAATGAGACCGCCCTGCGCCGCCTGTGACCACTGTGGTTGAGTTCTTAAGCAATGTCACGCGCGTTAGCGGACTCTTGGAAACTTCTTTGGATTTAAATAAAGAAATTTTACAAAATAAATACGAAGCTGTAGTGGTCTAGTGGGTAAAGGACCGGTATCCATGCACGGAGACCTAAGTAATCGTAGGTTTGTATCCTGACACGTATCTCTGAGTTTTTCCAGATTAAATACAGATTTACGCACCAGTGAAAGAATACATCTTGACGAAGCCCGAACACTATCTAATAGAAATGTCATGCTTACCAATGCTGTGAGAAGGACAATCGACTGAGCTACTGGTCGCGTTGGGTACGACATACAAGCGCAAAGTGAATATAATCATTAATATACCGCTGCTCACCTTTTAAGAGATATAGAGTAAGGGTATTTTTAGTAAAGACATGTTTAATATTATTAAATTGTAAATTTAATGCCGATTCCCTATTTGGGTCGGCAGGAAGAATGAAACGCCACTTCTCCCTATTATTGTCAACCTCTTTCGCTCCTCAGTTTTCTTCTTCTTCTTATCTCTCTTCGATAACTCTCATAAGACCTTCTTGGCCACACAGGGCATAACGGTCGAGGTCTGTCAGACTTGTACCGGCTATAAACCGCTATAAACGGATAAAAGCGTTTGAAAAAAAAATTAAAGATTCCAACCTACAAATGAAGATTATCATCATACTCTCCAACGGTACATAATAGCCTCGGCTACTTCCAGTTGCTTTATCATCCGTACTTATTGACAATGAAAGGCATTGTGATGCCATAATAATTTATTACGAGCGATTCGCACCAAATTTAGACACAATTTACGCACCATTACGCGCCAGATCACAGCTATGATAAAGGTTAAACTGCACTGTCAAGCGATGGAACGATACCTCGACTTTTACCTTGTTGTAGTTAAATGCAATTTCAAGTGTTACGGCGCTTAAAATCAACGCGGGATTTTGAAATCATTCGTGGCGGAGCAAAAATTTCTTACTACCTTTTTTTTTTTTTTTTATTCTGACTCGACACAGTGACTGCACCATACCTGATGGAAAGCATGGTGCAGCCAAAAAAACGCTAACGACTATCGATAGGCAAGAAAAACCCAACGGTAGTCGCAGCGATCATGCCGGCCTGCACAAATATCTCTTCACGTTACGCTTAAAGGATCCCATATCATAGGATGGTGGGAACACGCTCGCTGGAAGACCATTCCACACCCCAACGACACGGCAAAAGAAGGAGTTAGAGAACTTCTTAGTCCTAGCTGGGATATGAGAAACCGTAAAGCTGTGACTCCGCAAACCCGCGCGCGTGGTTCTATTCAGGAAAGGAGAGGGTGGAACAAGGTTAAACAACTCTTCAGAACACTCGCCATGATACAGACGGTAGAAAACGCTCAGTGAGGCAATATCTCTGCGCAACTGGAGCGGTTCAAGATGCTTAGTCACGTCAGGATCATTCACAATGCGGACAGCCCTCCGCTGCAACCTATCCAGGGCGTCAAGTAAGTACTGAGCAGAACCGTCCCAAAGATGCGAACAATATTCCATGCAAGGCCTGACCTGAGCCTTATACAAAAGTAACAGCTGATCAGGCGTGAAAAACCGACGCACTCTGTTCAGGACACCAAGCCTACGCGATGTTGTGGTGATAACAGATCCTAAATGATCCCTAGGATTAAGATCACAGCGAATATTCATACCTAAGATATTTAGGCTGTCGCGCATTGCAAGCGACACATTCTGAAGAGAAGGGAGAGGGGAAAAAGGGGTTTTTTTGCTAGGTTAAAAACCTCCAATTCCCTCTCTCCCCCTCTCCAGTCCTTTCACCTTTGTATCTCAGAATTAATCCAACAAAAAATGTTTACCGTTCAATTTGTAAAGATTTTTTGCTTAACAACTTTATGAAAAGTTGAATATTATTTATCGCATAAATAGCTAAATATTCACGAAACTCGACTTTTAACCTTGAATTAGTTAAAATTTGATAGCTATGTCCTATGAGACTTTTTAGCTAACTTTTAAAACGTCAAAAGCAAAGGCTTGCAATTTTTATGTGTCTTTGTAGGTGAGATTTGGAGATGTGATTTGGAAGTGTCGCTAAGGCCGAAATCAGCAAGGATATCATTACAACATTGTTAAAGTTGTTGTCAATCTTGAACTGGCTTCAGTATCGTTCAGCAATCTACCATCGATCAGAATAAAAGTCATTGATGTAAAATTTACTTGTTGTTTTTTGTATACTCGCCCATCACTAAAAGAGGCTGTTTGTTAAGGATGTTAGGTGAGCAGTCGCGTTACTGTCTCAAAGCCAGATAAAATCTTATCGAAGCAGGACGCTGTATTGATACATGAATATTCATAAACGCTCTTGAGGGGGGCTAACTTCATCCGCAGTTAATAAATGGGCCGATATGTCAAGACATTATAGCGTTTATCCTTTGATAAACATGAGATACTGTTATAGAATAAATCCGTTTTATACATAAATTGTTATGAGTAGATAATGTTTCAAAATTATGTAGTTCCTGAAATATTAACACCGTTTCTTAATCATATTTAGTATTAGTTATGCCCGTTACTTCGTTCACGTGAAAGCAGTACTTTTTTTACACTGGCTTGACAAAGTGACTACACTGCACCTGATGGTAAGTACAGTGTAGTCCAAAAACGAAAGCGACTATCAAAGGATGAAAATCCATTGATAGTTTCCGTCGTCATGTCGGCCCACATATACCACGACTGAAGGTCTCTAGGACTGAAGGTCTGAAAATGATACCGAAACGCGATGGCCAAAGCGAGTCACTATGGTGGTCTTTATACTATGTATTGTGGTCATGATCAAGTTCAGGCAATCGCTATACCACCAAAAAATTTTGCTTTACTTTTATTCGCGCGTTTTGTATTTGATTTTCTTAAAAGTGCGAGAGAGCATATTGCGAATGGCCAGTTTTTTAATAAGGGGAAGGAAATACAAGAAGGTAATAATCATTATTTGTACCCAACACGCAGTATTTCACATAAGAAAAACTTGTTTCTGCAATGATAAATATGCATATAATTTATTCTAATTACCTATAAAGAAATTCAATAAAAACTAAAATATGCAGCGTGAGATGCCAGAGACGTATAGCGTTACAAACAAGTAGAAAAAGATGGTGATGCGCGTGGCGGTTAATTAGCTGCGAAAAAAGTCACATGTTCGGACACAGCGCAAACTGTTAACAGATACATCATTCTGCCACAATACAATGATAGTGAGTCGGAAAGATTTGGACAAGAACTGCCGAAGATCGCACCCAGTGGCACTTCTTACAAGACGCCTGTGTGCAGCTGTGAACTATGGTAGACTGATGATGATATTGGATTTATTACATATCTGTTACAAAAGTACAATGACATCCAAAAAAATTATTATAATACTTGACAGAGCACGTATTGTATGCAATCTTGGCTCCTAACTACCGGTCGGATGGGCCTTAGGTCTCGCTCACGTGTGTCTACATGATTTATTTATATTTTAAAATTTATATCGAGGAGTGAAAGGCTATTTGGTTTAAGCGAATTTTTTATGTGATATAGTAATATATATATTTTCGGAATCAGCGTTTTTTATCGATTCCAAATAACTATATATATAAAATATATATATTACTATAACATCAAAAATGTCGCTTAAGCCAAATAGACTTTCACCCCTCGATATGTTATTTTATATGTATTTAATTTAAAATGTAAAAATGTTGTAAACATGATAAATAAAGATATAATATTATATCACCATGCTATATCACTTTCAGGGTGAGCAGAGTTGCATTAGTAGCTGTATTCACTTTGCGTTTAATAGATTTTTTTTATATTGTCTCGAGAAGTTGACCACACGCCACCTGATACAGTATACAGTGTAGTCCAAGAATGTCAGTGAGCGCCAGAAAAGAAATCTGTTGACAGTCTAAATATCTCAAGAATAAAACAAGCTTTCCCCTAAAAACAATATTGTATAAATGGTACAAGCTGCAAGCAAGTTGTGCTGTGTAAAGAACGATACGCTAATGCATTCATGCGCAACGATGCAATTAACCGCTCTGTCTTTGCAAAAACGGGTCAATATTACATGGACATCGATATAATGAGGTATGGAGATCTGACGCGTGCGCGCCCCCTATGGCGACAACTTGACAAGCTGGTTTTGCACTTTTTTAAATAAGTAATTTAAGTATAAATTTTAACACTCTCTTGGTTATTTATTTGCAGATAAAACAGTCTATTATTTGTTTCACTTAAACTGGTTTAGAGTAAAACATATAGATTAATCAAAGACATTAAAAAAATAAACATAATAAATAGAGCGGGCGTTTCGACGATAAAATCAACGGCCAGTTTCAAATACTCTGAAAAAAACTATGGTGGCCGAAATATTTATTTATCATCACACAAGCAGTTGAAATAACTGATAAATGCCTGTCCTGCTATTTCACTTGTTTTTTAATTTTTTTTTTGTGATTGAGATAGCATTTTTCCAGGTGATTTTTTATGTTACCGTGGCTTCTAATTCAGGTATAAATAGTTGACAAAAAACTAGTAAAGAGATGGCACTGATTATTATCAGAATAAAAATGCAAATAATATGTATGCTATTGCTCTGGTGGTTTAGTGGATAAGCGACCGGTATCTTTGCGCAACGACACGAATGGTCGTAGGTTCGAATCCTGGCACGTATCTCCGGGTTTCCCAGGCTACGTACAGATGTATACACCACATTCTCACTGGTGAAGAAAACATTTCATGAGGAAACTCGTACCTAATAGGAATGTTATGTGAACTAAGGCTATGAGAACGGCGATCAGCTGCGCTACTGGTCAACTTGGGCACGACATACAAACGCTATAATTTATCTCTACTCACTTTGATAGGGATATATCATGACAATATATTATTTTTGATTATTATATTGAAATAAAAGTTCTGTCAACATTTTTTCTCACTCTGCGATGATTCAAGGCCAAAAAAATGCAAATAGAGTTAAAAAAACGCACTGAAATGTTTTTATTTTGTTAAAAGCTACTTGACTCAGCAGAGATCAACGTCTCAATGGCTGCTACATAAAATATTTGCGATTCAAACTGCACAACTGTATGGAATGCTCTACTCTGCTTACCCATAGTGTAATGTAATAACAGTGATACAAATCTCGCCTCGAAGTTTTTTACCGGTTGTACAATAAAGAGTGTTCTCAAGAACTACATCCTCTAATTCCATAGCCCCATTTCACCATAAAACCAATAGATACCGTGTTGGATACTATACGTATGTGGTGGAAGTTTCTTATATCCGCACGAAAAAAAAACCTTCAACATTCATCATGCTAAAGAGCGAAATTTACTTCCAGCGACCGCATTTCTACGTTCTTATGACTTGGGAGTCTTTAAGAGAAGAGTGAATAGGCATTTGTTGGGTGGACGCGGTCTATCGTTGGACTAGTCTTGACTTTACCTCATATGCGACTGAGATGAAGTGTATTCAAGTGTTTGACAGTTAATCCACTATCTGGTTACTCATTACTCTATGTCTTACGGGAAATAACATTTTGATCCGACCAATTCGCAATTCGTTTTTTCCTTTTCCTTAATTAGTTGGTTTTCTCACGAAGCCCAAACGTCCTCCGT
Source organism: Automeris io (assembly GCA_036320925.1). Classification (NCBI taxonomy): domain Eukaryota; kingdom Metazoa; phylum Arthropoda; class Insecta; order Lepidoptera; family Saturniidae; genus Automeris; species Automeris io. The sequence continues at coordinate 195,059 of JAUDJH010000039.1, forward strand.
ATTAAAAGATCGCGATTCTGTTTTAGGTATTTTAATGAGCCGGCTGCCTCCCCCGCGTATAGCCCCCCCCCTCACCAGCCGGGCAAGGATTTATGTGCGGCGAGATTCGGCAAAAAGGCGCCGGGGAATGGAACCGGCTGGAAGAGCAGATTGCCTGCAACTTACCTCTTCGCAGGGTTGTCAGAAAGTGATTTATACGTACAGAAATAGGTTATAAATTTGGATCTCAAATCTCGCACAGTGTTATTATCTTTATTCATTATAAATACAATATTATTACATTTTAAAATAAATACATATACATAACATATACATTTTAAAATATAAAAACTTGTAGACCTACACGGCGAGGCCTAAGGCTCAAGCCACTCAGAGTGAGGAACCTCCTCACAATGCGCGCCGTATCGAGTAGAACTACCTTCTGTATCCGGCCCTTGGTCCAACTACCAAGCGAGAGCCTCTTAAGGTGGTAATCGAGGCTCTTTGCGATCAGCCCATTAGTCGATACGACTATCGGGACAATAATCGTAAAATCTACATCCCACATGCTAGTGATCTCGTGTGCGAGATCTAAATATTTTGATAGTTTTTCTTTCTCAGCTTTTATAAAAATCTCGCACATTATTATTATGAGTATAAACTACACACTCTGAACCAGTGTAGAGAACATTAAAGTGACTCTCTCAGTCTGTCGGGTTTCGGGATTAGCTTATAATAATAATAGCATTTGTGGGCAATTACACACATTGACTTACTGCCAAAGAAAGCTTGCGCTTGTACTATCTGTATTAGACAAATATATACATACTTAAATACATATATACATCCAGGACTCACGACAAACCTGGAAATCGTGGACACGTGAAACATAAAAGACTGGCACAGCTGGTGTTTGTGATGCGTTCCTGTGCGGTACCTGACGTATGCTACGCGAAAGGAAAAGAGGGGTACACGCGTTGCGATGCCGTAGCGGTACTGCTCAGTAGCATTTTCTGATATATTTTTAGTAACATACTGCACTAAGCGGTGCCAAGTAATGCGGTAAATCTTTGCAATGTGTCGCCTCAATGCTAATATACATATAATAATAATAATAATAATCTTTATTAAGTAACAATGACCCAATTTGTTAGTAAACTCTTAAAACTACGTATTATTATGCCTAATTACAAGCTTGTGTGGCGGTAAACACAATTAATTATATAAGGGCATATACACCGGCTTTTAATTTTATATTTATACGAGCCATCTCGTACGATTGGCAACCCTGACAGGCGGTTTATTTTATAATTAGCTAATTTGTTCGCCTGTGCCGCTCTACTATGACCCAATGGTCATTAAAACGTACTTTACTGAGAGTGGGTACCGAGTAAATGCGCTCGTATATCAGAAATATTGAAAGCATATCTTAAACAGTTTTCAATATCTTTGTACTATTGTTGTAACACTCCTTAAGAGCTTTAATAGACCAGAAAGATATTTATAGCTACAAGAATTTGTACTTTCTTCTAACTAATAAAAATGTAAATAATTATATTCTGGAGAGGCGTGTAAATAGCCCTCCATATGAGCGGGGAACGTATCTTAGTTGGCGGTTAAGAGAAACAAAAATAGGTCAAAAAACGAGTATTAAGGAAACTTATCACTCCATAAATCGCAGCTGATATACCAGAATATCTGAATCACTAACCTGTAGGTCTGCAGCTCGTCCAGTATATGCTACAGCACGGTAAGGTTCCAGGGTTCCGGTAGCGGCCACGGGCACAGTAAGTTTCCTCTCGCACAATTACACCTTATTTCTCTTCTTAATAACAACGTCGTGTGGCGGTTTTATTATATTAATAAGGCGGTTTAAATCTATTTTAAAATAAAATCGGAGATAGCACGACGTCGCGGCGGTTGCATACAATTGTTATAGTAAAGTAATGAATTAATGAATGACGTTTTTGTGACGTCAAACAAGAGCGGTGGTAGTATGAGCGACATCTATTGGTTTCACTACAGAATCAGGGATGCAGATAATCCTTATATCATTCGCAAGTAACTTATGGAGTGATAGAAGGATTTTGGTATGAAGCGGAAGTATCTTAACAGCTTCACCATATTCCTTAACCAACCGTAAAGAAAAATTAAACACGTGAATGAATGAATAACCATTAATTACTATGCAGGTATTTTGCCTTTCTTAAGTTAGGATAAAGTACGAAAGGAAAACGAATCAATATCTGATTACCTAAAATTACATAAAAATATCTACTAACTTTATCTACTTACTAATCAATCGTGACACGTGCTACGGTGTCTACACTTTTTACGTATCACTTTTTTATTACTCACTTTATTATTATTAATCACTATTATTAGATGCAAAAAGGTACAAGTTAATGTATCCTGAAATATCTCCCTAGTCTATAAAAGTCACCTGCATAACTAAACTACGCACAACAATTAAGGGAACAAATTTTTACGCGATTTTTGACGCGCCGTATCTCAGTAAAAAATGGTCATATCGTGATCCTAAGGAAATAATTATAAAGTTTGAAGACTCCAATTTTACGATCTTTAGACAAGATATTTTTTAAAGCTATGATATTTGCGCTATCTAAAGAAATACACTGGAAAATAAATACCATGAAATGAATAAAATACTATCATCCGCACATTTATTAAAAAAAATGAGAGCGCAATCTCGACATGTCCTAACAACTTATATCTAGAAAAAGTAGTTCTTCGAACAAGCCTTTACTTGTCACAGCGATCGATGAAATATTAATGTCAGATCTGGACAGGTCGACGATAGCATCGCGGCCCCGCGCTCGGAACATGTCGCACTGGTTGACACTCAGCTGACACTTGTAGCAGAATACTCGCTATAACTCTTCATTTTTCTCGAATCGATAATAATAATATATCGTCACGCTATAACCCTTTCGGAGTGAGCAGAGATACATTAGTTGCCGTATCAATTTTACGCTTGTATATCGTGCCAAAGGGACTAGTAGGGCATACATACACCTTTCCATGCCATTTCTATTACATGCCATGCGGGTATCCTCACGATGTTTTCCTTCATCGATGAGCATGCGGTGTCTAAATTCATACGTATTCTTTTTTGTACATTGGCTCGACATAGTGTCCACAGAGCACCTGATGATAAGTACAGTGTAGTACAAACACGAAAGCGACTATCAAAGGATGAAAGTCCATTGATAGTCTCCGTCGTCATGTCGACCCACATATACCACGACTGAAGGCCTCCAGGTATATGAGCTACTGGATATACACAAGCTGATCCCGAAACGCGACAAGCCGAAACTAACACTATGACGGGCTTTACACCCATGTACTGTGGTCGCGATCCAGACGGGCACCGACGCCCTACTACCTCGCTGCTGCTCGTTTAGCACCACCCAGGAGTCACGTGTAGGGAAACTAGGGTAAAGCCTACGGACGCGAGCAGCTTCGACTCACAAATATTCTGGAAAAACCCAGATGCATGTGCCGGTATTCGAACCTACGACCATGCGCGGCTACGCCCGCATACCGATCCTTTATTCACTAAGCTACCATAACCACAATGATGTCATTTATTAATTACTAGCTGATCCGGCAAACGTTGTTTTGCTATGTAAGGTTTTGTAATATCTTCTAAGATGTTCATTGAAATTAAGTGATGTCAAAGACAATTTTGTTCACAATTAAATATTCTTAATCAACATCACATTTATTTATATTAGGTCCTTACATATGAAATTGGCGTTTTGTATGGGAGGAACAAAAAGTCGAATATTTTTTAATATAATATATTTAATTAATCAAAGTATGAACCATTATTTTCTATGCACTTTTGCCATCTCATAGGTAGTTCATTGATCCCTTTACTAAAAAAACCAGTCGGACGGGAATCAATAAAATCTTTGAAGGCGATTTGGACTGCCCCATCGGAGTTGATTTTTTTCCCTTGCAAGAAGTTATCCAAATTTCGAAAAAAATAGTAATGTGTTGGAGCAAGGTCCGGGGAGTACGGAGGATGTCTTAGACTTTCCAATTGAAGCTCTTCTAATTTAGTAGCCGTCTGTTGCGCAGTGTGTGGTCTAGCGTTGTCGTGAAGCAGCAGTGGCGTGGAGCGATTGACCAGCCTAGGTTGTTTAGCCGCTAGCTTTTCCATCATGGTTTGCAATTGCTGACAATAGACATCAGCCGTAATAGTCTGCCCAGATTTGAGAAAACTGTAATGAACAATACCGGCACTAGTCCACCAAACGCTTACAAGTAACTTTTTTGGGGTTAATTTTCGCTTGGGGCAGGATTTGGCTGGCTGGGCAGGATTCAACCATTGCGCTGAGCGCTTCCGATTATCGTAAAGAACCCATTTTTCATCACAAGTAATGATTCGGTTTAAAATACCTTCATTATTGTGCCGGTTTAGTAATGTAACGCAGCAGTCGACGCGCGTTTGCCGGTTTGCTTCAGTCAATTCGTGAGGTACCCACCTTTCAAGCTTTTTAATCTTCCCAATTTGCTTCAAGTGAATTAAAACAGTTTTATCACTAACATCGCAGCCTGCAGCTAACTCGGACGTGGTTTGCGATGGATCCGCTTCCACAATAGCCTTCAACTCTTCATTATCAACTTGAGTCTCAGGCCGTCCACGGGGCTTGTTCTGCAGGTCGAAATTTCCAGAACGAAAACGTTGGAACCAAAAACGAACTGTGTTTTCTTTTGCAACACGACCGCCATACACATCATTTACCCTTCGAGTTGTATCCGCAGCACTAGTGCCACGGCGGAACTCGTACTCGTAAATAATGCGATATTTTAAGTTTTCCATTTTGTAAAATGAGTGACGCAAACAGAAAAAAACAGAAGAAAAAAACAAATGAATGACGATCATCGAAGCACAAATACATGAGTCTATAGCTGTACAAATTTGGAATTGGAATTCCTTACCAAAGAGGAGAAATTTGTGATTAAAGTGGCCAGTACGAAAAACGCCAATTTCATATGTAAGGACCTAATATAAAGATTAATATTATTACGTTGATACAACTCTTAACAAATAATGCATTAATTTCGACCAAATTTGTTTACCATATAAACGGTTCTAGTGACTTAATCTTAAAAGATAAACATGTACTGTTGCGGATATTTTTTTAGATCATCTCAAGTGGAATAATTCTTTCTTACATATATTTTTGGTATCTTGAACCGTTTTTGCAGCGCACGCAATGGAAGCCCTCAAGGATGAAAAATTGTGCCCGTTTTTTTCACATTTTCCATTATTTCTTCGCTTCTAATAATTGCATCGTGATGTTATATAGCCTATAGCCTTCCTTGATAAATGGTCTATTCAACTCAAAAAGAATTTTTCAATTCGAACCAGTAGTTCCTCAGATTAGCGCGTTCAAACAAACAAACAAACAAACTCTTCAGCTTTATAATATTAGTATAGATTGACGGCAACGCATGTGGTCATAGCTTTGTATCCTATCACGTTTTTCTAGGTACTTCCAATTTAAGTTCGAATTTAGGCACGATATCTTTACTGGCGAACAAAAACATCCAGGAAACCAAATGGCATCAAATATAACAGAAAAGTTAAGAGTAAGTTCTGCGAAAACGGTGATCAGCTGCGTACCTGGCCACTTTCGGACACGACAGTATAAGCCCAAAGTGCATACAACCACTGATGCACTGCTCATCCCAAAAATATTCTACTATAAAACAATATGCTGTTGGTGATCATTATCGTTTTTGGACTAAACTATGCTTTTCATCAGGTATGATGTGGTCACTGCCCCGTGTCAGTGTAAAAAAATATTATTATAATATCTAATACAGTATAAACTCCATATAACATCACTCGATTTTACGACAAACTCCCTAAAGCGTCGATATCACTCGGCTTTGGTTGGTTTTGCTTGTTTCCTATACAATTATACACTCTATATAGCATAACACCCACTCTCAATAACGACCGCAATTTAATTATATAAAGTACTTTTTAAGCTAAGATGATTTTTTAAGTTGCCAAAATTAGTAAAAACTGCGTAGCTATGTACGTTCTTTTGTCGCTTTATTATCCTAGCCCGTAATAAACTCGACTGTCGGCATTACACATACTGAACTTTCTAAGAAATCCGTTCTTTTGTTTACAAATTGGGATTGCTTGCACGTGTTGACTGTTGTTAGTAGGAGTCATGGATTATCTATACGTTATCATATTCTTAGTTACTCACAAACTGTAAACATGGTGTAAGAGTTTAAAACTTTTTCTTTTTCTAATAGAGATTTTTCTTCTCTCCATTTAACGACAACTCCCTATAACGTCAAAATATGCACAGTCCCTTGAGGGTCGTTATATAGAGCTTACGCTGTAATTAACTTTAAAATTAGCCAAAATATTTTCATTTCGTATCAAGGTTTCCCTTTGTTACAAGCTGACTAATTTAAGCCGCAACTTCTCAACTATAAATAACAGCGGTTTATCTTAACACTTTATTTCTTTTAATGTGGATGACTCATATAAAAGGTATTTCACAGCTCTGTGAAAAAAAACATCTAGGTGAGATTGGGATCTATATCTACAGAGGTATATTTGTTGCTGAGATGTGAAGGGTCTTCAAAGACAAGTATAAATAAAGTATATATTTGAAAGGAAAAACCAAAAACATTTTTTTTTACACTGGCTCGACTATGATTACAGTGCCACTGATGGTAAGTACAGTGAAGTCCAGAAGCGAAAGCGACTATCAATGGATGAAGATCTATTGAGTCCCCATCGTTATGTCAGCCCGTATATACTACGACTCAGTAGCGTTCATTCCATATATGCATGAAAGCATTGCATGCCCTGACGTTAAATAAGTCTAGAATAAAATTCTTAAAATTATGCAAAAAACGAAACAATTAATTGTCATATCTATTCTATATTCACGTTGTCTATCTTTCCTATGAAATCATTATAAGATTTACTATGATAATATAATATTCAAACTAATTACCCGAATACTTTCTACCCTGTACAAATATGCTATGCACGTCACTGCTACGACTGAAGGTATAACAAAAGTCAAAGTAGTATTCGTCTGTGATTTCCGCCTTTTAATCAAATATCAACAAAATAATAATTATTACAGAAAAATGATACCCAACTGGACATTTCGACTAGGAAATATATATTTTATCGTTTCTAAGTTTAGTTTTTATTAAATTAATAGTTTTTTTTAATAAAAGAAACCGTCAACATCTAATTTACATTTTTCATAGAAAAGACTTCAACGACCACCTAAAGTCACATTTGGAATTGAATTCAACGTACTAAAAGTGTAAAAACTTTTGAACATATATCATAAAAACGAATTATATGTCCCTAATAGGGATGTAACGGAGGCAGTTTTATCGGAACCGAAGACGGAGTCGGAGTTTTTAAATTTGATTTATCGGAGTCGGAGGCAATGTCAGTCACAAGTGACGGCAGAATAAAATAGTTTTATTAAGGGACAAATAAAAACATTATTCAGTGAACCTTTTTAATTAGAAAGTGATAAATTTACAAATACACAGACAATAAAAATTGCTGTTTCTTATTAACATTTTCATAGTAATGTGAGAAAGCGATTACCTGAGCTACTGGTCGCGTAGTCCACGACATTTATGCGCAAAGTGGATAAAACCACTATTGTATGTCTGCTCACATAGCGTGATAGCGTGAAGATATGTTATTTATTATATCTTAAATTTGATCCCATTTTAATATGGTGCAGGATTGATACATGTCTTCGAAAGTATAAGGCAAAACTTTTGAATTGACAACAGCATAATCCATTTCCCTCTACATCTCCCTCGTGTGTAGACAGATGTTGTGAATCGAGACTGTTTCCAAGCGTATATCAGGTTTTTTTTTTTTGATAGCCCGGGGAATATTATTGACGGACTTCAGGGAGCTTTTTGGTTGTCGGACTTGCACCGACTAAAACCCCCGGGGCCATACAGCGCTCTCGCCTGGATAAGTTGGGCGGCACGCTCCCTCAAGCGCATCGGCGGCGTATATCAAGTTGGGTAAACACAACACAACACAACACAACACAACACAACCCAACACAACCCTTTTTTTTTTTTTTTTTTGTTAACCCGGTGGAAATCCCTACGGACCGTCAGGGGAGCAGTGGGGGCCGCTCCCCCGGTGTGTCGGACCTGCCCCGACTAAAACCACCGGGGTGTTCCTCTTCCCGTCATGAGCTGGGGTCGGAGGTACAGTAGAGTCCGCCTCACCGACCCGCAGCGACGTCCGGCCTTTAAGCTAGGCCTCTATCTTTCCTAATTGCAAGGGGTGATGTAAAGAACCACCCCTCGCTCACCTTAAAAGTTGATGTCTTGGAGCGGTGTGCGGGAACACATCGCAGCACCGCTCTCGCCTTGGAATGTTGGGCGGCGCGCTCCCCCAAGCGGCCGCCCGGGCGTCGAATCCGGTTCAGGTAGGAAGGCCTCTGGCGAAGGCCCTCCTCCTTTGTCCAATCCTGCGTGGACGACGGATGGGGTTGTCGGGAGTGGAAAGTGCCTCCCGATCCCTCTCCGCCGCCTCTTTCGTCTTCATAATTTCCTCGCAGTATTTGAGGACCGCCTGCCACGCCCTGTCGCTGCCGACCATCGTGCGAACGAGCGCCGGCAGCGACAGGTCACCACCCACCACCCTGAACCCTTTTTTTTTTTTTTTTTTTTTTTGTTAACCCGGTGGAAATCCCTACGGACCGTCAGGGGAGCAGTGGGGGCCGCTCCCCCGGTGTGTCGGACCTGCCCCGACTAAAACCACCGGGGTGTTCCTCTTCCCGTCATATGCTGGGGTCGGTGGTACAGTGAGATCAGCGTCACCGACCCACAGCGACGTCCGGCCTTTGAGATAGGCCTCTGTCTTTCTCAATTGCAAAGGGTGGTGTAAAGAGCCACCCCTCGCTCACCTCGAAAATTTGTGTCTTGGAGCGGTGTGCGGGAGCACATCACAACACCGCTCTCGCCTGGATAATGGACGGCACGCTCCCCCAAGCGGCCGCCCGGGCGTCAATCCGGTTCAGGTAGGAAGGCCATTGGCGAAGGCCCTCCTCCTTTGTCCAGTCCTGCGTGGGCGACGGATGGGGTTGTCGGGGGTAGAGAGTGCCTCCCGTACCCTCTCCGCTGCCTCTTTCTTCACCATAATGTCCTCACAGAATTTGAGGACCGCCTGCCATGCACCTTCGCTGCCGAGCATCGTGCGAACGAGCGACGGCAGCGACAGGTCACCACCCACCACCCTGGTCAGGTCGGTCCTTTCGGAGGCCCAGGCTGGGCATTCCTCTAGCGCGTGCTGGGCGGACTCTTCGAGGCATCCGCCGCAGTGATGGCATCTGGGGTCCGGCTCGCTACCGGTTATGCGACACAGGTACCACCCGAAGCTGCCATGCCCCGAGAGTACCTGCGTCAACCGGTAGGAGATATTGCCGTGACCCCTTTCCAGCCATTCGGCCAACACCGGACGGATAGCCTCGATTGTCCGCCGGCCGTATCGAGGGTCCTCCAGCCTCGACCTCCATGTCATAATTGAGTCGGCATCCAGCAGACGCCTCTTCGCTCGTAATTCGGTCGGGGCGGTTCGCTGGCCCCGGGCTCTTCGCTCCTCGCGCCATGTAAAGAGGGACGCGAGGGCTCGAGCATCCAAGTCCCAGGGAACCGACCCCGCTATCATGCAGGCCGCGTCGCATGATACTGTAGAGTAGCCCCGAATGATCTTGATGGCCAACGCTCTTTGAGGCCGCCGCAATAGTGGAATATTGCGGCTGTTCAGAGCGTCGGCCCATATCGGGGCTCCATACAGCATCATGGAGCGGACCACGTTGCAATAGAGGCGTCTGCTAGACACCCCTGGTCCTCCTAAGTTGGGCATCAGACGCCCAAGGGCTTTTGTTGCGCCCAGCACCTTTGGCATCATTTGCCGGAAGTGCTCTCCGAAATCCCATCTGCCGTCGAGGACCAGGCCTAGGTAACGCATGGTCTTGCCGACGGCGATGCGAGCACCCCCGACAATGATGTGGGCGTCTGGAGGCAGCGAGGTCCGAGGGCCGCGAAAACACAACGCCTCGGACTTGTTGAGCGCCACCTCTAGGCCCAGCGCCTTGATCCTCCGCACCACATGCGCCGTGCCCGCAGTGGCGAGCATTGCGGCTCGACGGTACGTGTTGCCCCGCGCGGCCACCAGCGTGTCATCAGCGTAACAAATGACGCTGACGCCGGGTAAGTTCTGGCCGCGCAGGACCCAGTCATAACCAATGTTCCACAGGAGCGGCCCGAGGACCGACCCCTGTGGAACCCCACATGTCATAGCCCGTGACTCCCATCCCTCACGGGTCGGGTACCTAACGCTGCGATTCGTCAGGTAAGCCCCTATGATGCGGCGCAGGTACAGCGGAACGCCGTGACGCCGCAACGCCTCTTTTATGCAATTCCAGGGCAGGGTGTTAAATGCGTTAGCGATGTCGAGGGACACCGCCATAAGCACCCCGCCACTGGAGACGACTTCCTGCGCGAGGGACTTAAGCTGACGAATCGCATGCACCGTCGACCTTTCCCTCCGGAACCCAAACTGGTTGTCGGCCAGATCTGGACCCTCTCCCTCGAGATGCTTGGTGATCCGGTCGGCTACCACCCTCTCGAACAGCTTCGCGACCTCATCGATAAGGACGATGGGCCGGTAAGCAGAGGGGGAGTCGGCCGGACGTCCGCCTTTCTGGAGGAGGACCAGCCTGCCCGTCCTCCACGCCCGTGGAATCGTAGCTTGGGACAGGCAGGCGTTGAAAATCCTCCTCAACCACTCCTCGAAGGCATCAAAGGACAGGGTCCAGACCTTGGCGTGGATCCCATCTAGGCCTGGGGCCGTGGACTTGCCCTTCAGCTTATCCATTACGGACTCTAGCTCCTCCCTGGTCACCGGTGGCACCTGTGGATCTTGGTTGTCGACGAACCAAGCAGGCACCATCGGTGGGGACTGATGGTCTGCCCTGGTAGGGAACAGGGAGGAAACTATAGACCGTAACAGATCTGGCTGGAGCGTCTCCGTCAGCGGGGGGGACCATGGGCGGAGCTTGTTCCGCACCATGTGATAGGGCCTCCCCCACGGATCTCGGTCTAGGAGCTCCAGCAACTCCTTTCGGGCCTCATCCACAGCTCGGGCAATGGCGACCTTGAGGGCCGCGCACTTCTCCCTATACGTCGCGTAGAGAGACTCCTCTCGCGCGACGTCTCTTCGCCCCCTGCGGCGGCTTCGGGTGTAGGCCCGTCTGGCCGCAACGCAGGCGCGGCGGAGTTCCGCGATTTCGGCCGACCACCAGTACACCTGGCGTCGACGACGGTTGGGACTGCCCCTCAAACGCGACATGGAGGCGTCGCAGACTATGGACATGGCTCTCCGGAGCCGGTCTGCTTGTTCGTCCACGCTAGCGTCACCCCTCGACTCGGAGAGCCAAGTCTGGACGAGCGCCGCCTCCTGGAGGAGCTCCACGTCGAGGGACTTCAAACTCCACCTAGGAGGGTCCCTCCGTGTGTCCCTGGGGCCCGAGTTGGTCTGGGTCCCCCGTCTCGGCTTGATGCAGTACCGGATGTACCGGTGGTCGGACAGAGTCTCCTCCGCGACGAGCACCCTCCATCCTTCAAGCCTACTGGCCAGGGCGGGGCATGTGAATGTGACATCCACGATGGATCCGCCCTGTGCCCGGATGCAGGTCAGCTCCTGGCCCACATTGGCCACGGACAACCCCATACCCAGCAACCATTCCTCTACCGCCTCGCCCCGCGCATCCGTCCCCGGACATCCCCATGCCGTGGATTTGGCATTAAGATCCCCGGCGACTAGCACGGGTCGAGGTCGGCATTGTTCCACCAGGGCTCCAAGCTGAGCGAGGAACCCCTCGAACTCGGCTAGTGTCTTGTTGGGGGAGAAGTATACAGAGATGACTACTATCTCCCCCACCACTGCTGCAACGTACCCCGTCCCCCTGAAGATGGTACCAAAAGGAGGGGCACCAGCGCTCGGCCGTCTCACAATGGCTGCCGTGCTCGTGAGGTCCCCCACCCAGCAGTCGCCGTCTGGGGGAACATAATAGGGCTCCGACACCACCGCCAAATGCACCCCCCACTGTGTCAGGCTCTGAAAGAGAAGGTTCTGAGCCCTGGCACAGTGGTTGATGTTTCCCTGGAGAAATTTTAGCGGGGTGTGGTCCATTAAGGAACGGTCATTTGGATCTCCTCGCGGCTGTCCGCGGCCCTATCAGCGCCTTGGGCGCTCTCGGGAGCTGGGACCTGGGCCTGCTGCTCCTGTTCTGTTCGAGCTGCAGGCTGTCCTCTCTTGGGCTTGAGCGGTTTGAAGGCAACGGCGCAAGCCCTGCTGCCGACGCTGTGCTGTGCCGGTTTTCCGGCCATCGCGCATATGGAGCAGTACGGGACTGCTGCGGTGCACTGTCGCGCAATGTGGTCTATCTGACCGCAGCGGTAGCATTGTCTGCTGCGGTCGACCTCCGCTTTGCACTTGTCCCGTACGTGCCCCGGCTGCAGGCATCGGAAACAGCGCATTGTGCGCGCCGGCAGCATCTTGACTTGCGTCGACAGAAAGCCGACGATGAGTCTGCCACCGCTATCCACCTTCTTGGCGACTGCCACGGGACAGTTCACCACGACGGAGCACAGCCCCGATCTATCCTCGCGGATCACCCCGACCTTGACTTGATCCAGTGGGCAGTCGCCAAGCCTAGCGACGGCAGCCTGGATCTCTTCCGGGGTCGTGGAGTCGTCGAACCCTGACACTCGGAAGTCCGCCTTCTTCTCCGGCCTGGAGACGTAAATCCCATCCTGAGGGAAAAGCTCCTTTAGTTTGGCGGCCAAAGAGTCCGCCTTGTCGCCACTTGCGGAGCCCGGGAGTTGGAAGATCCGGGCTCCCGTGGCCGCAATCTTGACTCTGAGGCCGTTCTCAATCCCCAGGCTCGGTAGGTCTAGGTCTTGCTTGGCCTTGGTCATGACCTCCTTGTAGGTCAGGCCCGACGCTTCCGACCCCGGCTGCAGCTTGATCATGACCGCAGCCGTCTTGGGTGCGCGCAGCCGTACCGTGGTGGGCTGCTGCTGCCTCCTCTGTATCCGCTGAGACTGGGGCTGACGGGGAGCCGGAGGAGGGTCCCGTTGCGCGGCCCTCTGCGCTCTTTGGGCCTTGCGCTTGGTTCCCTTCCCCATAACCGCAGTCCAGGGAGCATTGTTATGTCCGGTGGTTGGTGGGGGAGGCTGACGAGGCGCCTCCCGCACCGTTAAATCTGGTTGGGCCCTTCCCGTGTCCCTGTTCCCCGTCCCCTTCGTCTGGGGTCGGGTACTGCCGGACGTCGGATCAGGCCGCGAGTTCGCTGCAGGTGGGGAACTCTTCTTCTTCTTTTTCTTTTTCTTCTTTGCCGCCCCGGTCGCGGCCTGCGGGGCCTCCTCCACCTGAGGGGCGTCCCGCGCATTGTCTGCCGCTAACGGGGGGCGATGGCGCTTGGGAGGAAGAAGACGTCCATCCACCTGCAGCCCCTCGATCTTCGCATCCATCATGAAGCTCAGCTGTTGGACGAGGGCTCGATCCCTTTCCTCGAACCAACTGCTGAGCTGTGTCACGTCCAATGCCGTCGGAGCAGCGGGAGCAGCAGGGGCTAGCGGAGCTCTTAGAGCCAGTCCCTGTGCCATCCGCGCTATGGCTTCTGCTCGATCGGCAGCCATGTCCTCCATCAGCTCCTTAAGCTGGGAGCGAAGGCGTTCGTTCTCCCTAAGGAGCCGACGGTTTTCGTCACTGGCCGTCCGCCGATGGAGTTCGTCGACCACCTCCCTCATGTCATCGGCGGCCTCCTTCATATCCTTCTTTGTGGTCCCCTTCATATTTTTCGACTTCTTAATGGAGTCCCTAATGAGCCCGTAATCCCTCTCGGCCCGCTTCAGTAACGCAGCGGCCGAGGCCTCCCTCTTGTCCTCGTCCTCGGATGACGCGACGGAGAGCCGCGATGTTTCGCGCGGACGGACATTCCGCGAGGACAGGGTGAGCTCCTTCTGCTCCTGTGGAGCCTTGTCCTCCTTCTCCTTCGCGATCAATTCCCTTTTGGCCTGCCACAGCCCCACATATTCGCCTGTTGTGGGCGGGCGGCCACGTACTTTTTTGGGGATCGCCGAGGTCTTGAGCGGCGAAGCATCCCCTTCTGAGCCACTCGAAGAGAGCGCGCTCACGTAGCGCCTCTTGCGCTCAGCGTTAGTGGAGGCTACTGATCTGAGGCTCCGACCGGAGTCGGAGTCCTCGAGCCTCTCACATATCACCATGGGCACCCTTGCGGGTGAAGCTAACTCGGAATCCGTTTGCATAGCCTTAGTCGTTGGTGCGGTAGGGGGGTCCGCCCTACCGCCGAGTGCAACGTTGCCCCCCCCAGAGAACGCGGGGCAGCCCGGGCTGGAGAGAGGCTCCAGCCCGGGGAGGGATTCTCCGGCCGCGGAGCGGCCAGTACCCTCCTGGGGTAATCCTATTTTTTGTTGCACTGCCATGATAATTTTTAACGTTCGTCAAATTTTCATTCCTATCGCGCTGGAGTTGAAGAGAAAAGAAAGGGGAAGGAGTAAGGTAAAAGGGATAGAAGAAGAAGAGATATAGAAGAAGAAGGGGGGGGATAGAATAGAAGGCGTAAGGAGGATAATTCGTGGGAAGGATAGAGTGTCGAGGAGGGAAACAAGGAAAAGGTAAGGTGGGAGTGAGGAGAGGGCTGACTGACTGCACCGGCGAACCGATGGGCGATGGGGTCGTCACGTCCCGACGCCGGGAACCCAACACAACCCAACACAACCCAACACAACACAACACAACACAACCCAACCCAACACAACCCAACACAACCGAACACAACCGAACACAACCGAACACAACCGAACACAACCGAACACAGCCGAACACAACCGAACAAAACCGAACACAACCGAACACAACCCAACACAACCGAACATAACCGAACACAACCGAACACAACCGAACAAAACCGAACACAACCGAACACAACCCAACACAACCGAACAAAACCGAACACAACCGAACACAACCCAACACAACCGAACATAACCGAACACAACCCAACACAACCGAACACAACCGAACACAACCGAACACAACCGAACATAACCGAAAACAACCGAAAACAACCGAACACTACCGAACACAACCGAACACAACCGAACACAACCGAACACAACCGAACTCAACCGAACTCAACCGAACACAACCGAACACAACCGAACACAACCGAACACAACCGTTTTTTTTTTTTTTTTTTTTTTTTTTTTTTTTTTTTTTGTTAACCCGGTGGAAATCCCTAACGGACCGTCAGGGTAAGTGGTGAGGGCCACTTCCCCTGGTGTGTCGGACCTGCCCCGACTAAAACCACCGGGGTGCCAGCACTGCCTCTCCTCGCCTTCGCCGAGCCTGGGAATCCAGATACTTCCGACGACTCGGCGAGCGTTGGCCTTCGGGCAGGCCTCCTCTCTTGGAGGGGGAATTTAAACCCCCTCAGGACCTCTCTTGGGGAACGGCGTGTGGGCACACACACGCCGACCCTTCCTCTCTGCACTGGACGGGGACGCCCTCAACGTCACCCGCCCAGCCTGTGTCAGGAGGGGAGCGCCTCGCGCTGGGAGTCCTGCGCGAATTGCTCCCTTCTCCCGAGCCGCCTTGTTCGGCGGCGGCGCCGAGGGTTGCGGGGATTGGCGACATGCCGCTCCCGCTCCCCCGCTTCCTTCTTGCTTATGACGGCCTCACAAAAGGCCGCCAACCCTCGCCATGCCGATTCCCTGTCAGTGGCCGCTTTGATTACGGCCGACAGGGAAAGGTCGTGGCCGACGACCTGCCGTAGCTCGGCTCTCTCATTGGCCCAAGATGGGCACTCCTCCAGCGCGTGTTGCGCTCTCTCGACGGGGCAGCCGTCACAGTGGTTGCACATTTCCGTCGGCTCGCTCCCGGGGGTCAGACACAGGTATCTCCCGAAGCTGCCGTGCCCCGAGAGTACCTGTGTCATCCGGTATGTGAGCGAGCCATGACCGCGTGACAACCACTGTTTTAGAATTGGACGGACTGCCTCGATAGTCCACCGGCCGGCGCTAGGATTGCCCAGCCTGGACTCCCACTCTTCTATGGCGCTCTCATTGAGGAGTGCCCTCTTCCTCCTTACTTCTGCCGGGGCCAGCCGCAGGCCCTGGGCTCTCTTCTCCTCGCGCCACTGGTACAGCTGCGCGAGGGTTCGTGCGTCCAGGTCCCACGGCACGGACCCAGCCAACACGCAGGCCGCCTCACACGAAATCGTACAGTACCCCCTGATCACTCGGATGGCCATAGCTCTCTGTGGGCGACGGAGGAGAGCTATGTTCCGGCGGCTTAGTCGATCAGCCCACACGGGGGCACCGTACATCACCATCGAGCGGACGACCTGCGTGTATAGAAGTCTGCAGGCCACGCTCGGGCCTCCCACATTGAAAGAAAGAAAGAAAGAAAGAAAACGTTTTATTAACAGCAGCCATATAACAAACATTGAACAATAGAACACACATAAAAGACCAAAAACATAAAAAAAGAAAAACCAACCAAACAATACATAAGAAAAAATGTTTAGGCCGCCGCCAATAAGGGCCCTGTCTCAGCTTGTGCTACAGAGCACTGGACTCTGCAGCGCTGGTATTCTGACAGGCCCTTGCGATCGACACAGCCACTTCACCGGCACAGCTCTACATATACAAACTCAATGAAGTATTTCAGTGATACAAATATAAAATCATTTTACATAATATAATACAGAAAAGACAATCAATCAACAAAACACAATAAGACAAAAGAAAACAATAAAAGAGAAAAAAAAAAAAAAACAATAAACCAATATACACCTTTAAATACTATATATTATACCATAAAAAAATAAAAATATAAAAAAAAACATATAAAAAAAAAAACAGATCCACGCACATCCATGAAATTAATTTTGTTGACATAAAAGATATTTTTTAAATTTAATTTTAAACGTTGCCCAAGACTGTGGGGAATCACGGATAGGTGGCGGTATATCGTTCCAGCATTGGGCATTATCCTGCTCAGGGCCCCTAGGACCTTCTGGATTCTGGGCATCAGAAGGTCAAAGTGGGGCCCAAAGTCCCATCGGCTATCGAGGACGAGTCCTAGGTACTTCATCGTACTCTCGATGCCGATGCGGACGCCACTCACGATGATATGCGAGTCTGGGGGAGGTGCTCTTCGGGGGCCATGGAAATAGATGGCCTCTGATTTATGGAGCGCTACCTCTAGCCCCAACCGCCTGATCCTCCCCACCACCTGGGCCACTGCAGCGGTGGCCAGGATCGTCACGTTCCGGTATGTATCACCGGTTGCCATGACCAGCGTGTCATCCGCGTAGCAGGTGACCTCCACCCCTCGGAGATTGGCACCCCTGAGGACGAAGTCGTAGCCGATGTTCCACAGGAGCGGGCCGAGGACTGACCCCTGTGGAACACCGCACGTCACCTCGTGCCTCCCCCACTCATTCCTCCCGGGGTAGACAATGCTTCTCTCCGAGAGGTACGCTGCTATCACGCGGCGGATGTACCCCGGCAACCGATGATACCTAAGCGCCTCATGTATACATTCCCAGGGGAGGGAGTTGAACGCATTGGCGATGTCAAGAGATACCGCCAAGGCAACCCCTCCCCGGGAAACCGTTTCCTGCGCTTTTGCCCGGACCTTCATAATCGCAGAGATGGTGGAGCGATTTCGGCGGAAGCCGAATTGATTTTCCGCCAGGTCCGGGCCTGTCCCCTCCAGGTGAGCGGTGATGCGGTCGACAATCACCCGCTCAAACATTTTATTCACCTCTTCCAACAGGACAATGGGCCTGAAGGACGAGGGGGTCTCATCTGTGCGCCCTGGCTTCCGCAGGAGGACAAGTCGGCCTGTCTTCCACCTGCGCGGAATGGTGGCTCGCGCTAGACAGGCGTCGAACGTCCTCCTGAGTCGCGGTTCCAGGGCGTCGAAAGTCATGGCCCAGATCTTGCCATGGACTCCGTCGAGTCCAGGGGCCGCTTTCTTGGCCTTGAGCCTCTCTATCACCCTCTCCAGCTCTTCTCGGGTGACTGGTGGGGGAGGCTCAAGGTCTTCCTCTCCTGGGATCGGTAACGGAGGTTGGTAGTCACCTCTTCTAGGGAAGAGGGCCCCAACAATCTCCTCCACTTTGGCGGGTTGGAGAGTTTGGGTCTCCGGGGGGGCATATGGGCGCATTTTGTCGCGCACTAACTTATACGGCCTCCCCCACGGATCCCCGTCCAACTGCTCCAGAAACTCCTGTCTCGCCTCGTCAATAGACCGCGCGATTGCCACCTGCATCGCCGTCTTTTTGTCCCTGTAGAGGCCGTATAGGCGGTCCTCCTCTGACTGATCGCGCCGTCTTCTCCGACGATAGCGAGTGTACCGGCGTCTCGACGAGACACACTCGCTTCGCAGCAGAGCTATCTCGTCGTTCCACCAGTACACCCGACGTCTGGGGGAGGGACGCTCTCTCACCCTCGTCATGGAGGCATCGCAAATATGCGTCATGGCCACCCGCAGCCAGTCCGCCTCTTCTTCCACACTCACTTCACCCCCTGGCACGGGCAGCCACGACTGCACAATGGCCGCCTCCTCCAGCATCTCCGGATCCAGACTCCTGAGGCTCCACCTGGGATAGACTTCGTTCGGGGCTCGGGTGGTAAATGCCCCTTCCGAACGCCAGGCGGAGACCTCGAACCGGATATACCTGTGATCCGAGAGCGTCTCCTCATTGACCTTGACCCCCCACCTGTGCACGCGATCCGTCAGAGAAGGACTCGCGAAAGTCAAGTCTATGATGGAGCCTCCGTTCCTCCTGACACACGTGTCCTCCGACCCGCGGTTCAGGACGCAGAGGCCCATTTCGATTGCCCACTCATTAAGTCTCTCGCCCCGTGCGTTGGTCGTCCTGCTCCCCCAAGCAGGCGACTTGGCGTTGAAGTCCCCGCCCAACAGCACGGGACGAGGATGTGACCGTCCGATGAGCGCGCCCAGCCGGACGAGGAACCCCTCGAACTGGGCCTGGGTCTTACGGGGGGAAATGTAGACCGAGACCACAGTTATCTCGCCCAGCAGGGCGGCTACGTATCCATCGCCCCTCTCCACACTCCTAAAAGAGGGGACGCCCAGATTGGGTTTCCTCACTATCATCGCCGAGTCCGATCGGTCCCCCACACAGTCGAGGCTGTTCGGGGGGACGAAGTACGGCTCGGCGATGAGGCCCACTCCGATGCCCCACTGCACCATGCTCTGCGAGAGGAGGTTCTGAGCTCTGGTGCAGTGGTTCAGGTTCGCCTGGATGAATTTGAGGCGAGACCTATCCATTAGTGGTCATCGGAGTGGGCACGTCTTTCGGCACCAGTTCTGGCGCCGGTTGACCGGTCTGCGGCTGAGTCGAGGGAGTTTCCCCAGTAGCAGCAGTTCCACTTCCTCTCTTCTTGGTGGGCTTGAAGGCCGCAGAACAGCCTTTGCCCCCGACTTTGTGGTCAGCCGGCTTGTTCGCGAGAGCACATACCGTGCAGTACGGTTTTTGCGTGCACTCCCGCGCTATGTGCCCCAGCTGACCACAGCTGAAGCATTGGCTGCCCCTGTCCACTTCAGCGGTGCACCGGGCCCTGACATGGCCAGGCTCGAGGCATCTGAAGCACCTCAGTACCCTCGGCTGGAGGAGCCTGACCTGCACCGCTCCCCATCCCACTACGACCCTGCGACCGTCCGTCACTTGTTTGGCTGCTGCTACTGGGCAACTGAGCCAAAGCGCCCCCATGCCGTTCACGCTCTGCCGGATCAACCCCACCCTTATCTCACTGACATGGCAGTCGCCAGCCTTGGCTATCGCCGCGACCACCTCCTCTTCTGTGACAGAGTCCTCGATGCCGGTGACCCTAATATCTGCCCGTTTGATGGCCCGGCTGATTTTAACTCCGGGGTCATCAAACTTGCTCCTCAGAGCGGCGGCCAGCGCGTCCGCTTTCTCGCCGCTCTCGAGCCCCGGCACCTGCAGGACTCGTCCCCCTGTCACGGACTTCCGGACGTGGAGATGCTCGATCCCCAGGCTGTCCAGATCGAGCTCTGTTCTGGCTCTCCTCATCACGTCTGAGTAGGAGAGCCCGGCCTTCTGCGACTCCTCGGTCAAGACGAGAGTGACAGCCGTCGTCTTTGGCTGACGGAGATTTGGCTGCCCACTCTTCTTTTTTTGCCCCTTCTTTTTTGGCTTCTTCTTTTTCGGAGCTGGCTGGTTGGGCTTAGCGCCTTTGGGACCGCGCTTGGCTTTCCCATTCTTGCCAGCAACCTGCCAGTCCTCGTCTGTCCTCTCTTCTTCTTCTCTTCCTTTTTCCTGAGGCTTGGCCGTATTCCCCTTCCCAGCCTTGTCCTCACTATTCTCTCCCTTCTTGTCTTTCACCACCTTCTCTATCTTCCTCTTCTTTCTCTTGGCGATGGGTGGTCCCAGTTCTGGGAACGACTCATCGTCCAAGGTCACCTCTCCTTCGGGCCAGTCTGGATCCGTGAGTGCGGGAAGCGTAGGGGCGTCCCGACTCCTTGCTTTGTCCGAGGCAAGGGGCGGCCTCAAGCGAGGCTCCGGAGGAAGCAGACTCCTGAATGGAGCCAGCCTCACATCGAGCAGCTTGCCAACGGCAAGCAGAACTTGCCGCTCGATGCTGTCTGCCTGGGGCGCTGGAGTCGGCGCAGGCGGAGGGACTGAGACCTCCTCTCGCCGCGCTGCGCCCCTGATCATCTCCACTCTAATCTCCTCAAGTTGTTTTCTCAGCTCTGCATTTTCGGACCGTAACCTGTCAATGTCCGATTGGAGCTTTGCCGTCTCTCCTGTGACTGTCTTCTTATGCATGGTTTCGAAGGCAAGGGTGAGTTCCCTCGAAGCCAGCTTAAGATGCTTTACGTAGGTACCTTTCAGGTTGCCCGACGTGTCCGCTACTTTGTTGATGAGGCCCGTATATTTTTTAACTACGTCCTCAATCTCGTAAGCGGTTTGGTCCTCGCTTACGTTCGACGACGTCTCTGACTGACGTGTCGATCTCGTCCTTGGGAGGCCTCTGGCTTCTTCCAGGAACTCTTTTTCTACCTGGAGTTCCATGGCCTCCCTTTCCACCCGTAAGAGGTCCGCCTTTGCTTGAGCCAGGCCCACATATTGGCCCGTAGTGGGCGGCCTGCCTCTACCTCTGCGGGGTTCCAGAGATCTGGTTCCCTCTGGTGAAGTGCTGCTCGAGCTGCTTTTGGAGCGAGCACTTTCGTACCTCCTCTTTCTGCCGGAGGCACTCGATGCGACCGACATCAGGCTCTGATCTGACTCGTCGCCTGAGTCGTCCGCGCTTCCTCTCTTGCTGTTGCCAGCGCCGTCAGATCTGGATCTTTCGTGCTCCAGCACGCCTCGTTCCGTCTGACTCTTCAACTCCCTACTCTTCATCTTCTTGGTTTTTTGTTTTTTGTTTGTTTTAGGTGACATCTCAATTTTGTTCCCACGAGTATGGGGGAAATAAACCGTCCACCCGGGCAGTGCCCCCTGTACCCGGGTAAGCCTTGCGTAACCCGTCAGAGGATTGGCCGGTACTCTGACGGGGGTCGCACTAGAGACTGACATACCCTTCAGCCATGCATCCCCTCACGGTGCGCCGCCGCTTGGGATTAGGGGTAGTTTTTTATAGAGGTTGTCCTCCTCGCGGCCCGGCCAATGAAGGCAAGACCCTCGGTCCGGACCTGCAGCCGTGAGACATGACCACAGACGCCGCAGCCCGGATTACGAGCTCCTGACGCTTGTCAACAGACGCCGTACAAAGAAGACATCAACAACGAATCCTACCACAACAATCAACAGGTAAGCACCCTTAACATTACAGGTGATCCTAGCAGACGAAATCGAAGAAGATGGAGCTTCTCAGCACGACGACTGATGACTTGCCCGACGGTATGGTAAGTACACGCCGGACACGTCTCCACTCCGGGGAAAGGAAATGACAGGTAGGGATTTCAGGTAAAGGAGAGCGGAGGGGAGCAACGAGAAAGGTAAGGATTAGCTTGGAAGGAAAGAGAAACAAGATAGGAGACAAGGAAAGGTAAGGTGGGAGGAGGAGAGGGTTGACTGACTGCACCGGCGAACCGATGGGCGATGGGGTCGTCACGTCCCGACGCCGGAACCGAACACAACCGAACACAACCGAACACAACCGAACACAACCGAACACAACCGAACACAACACAACACAACCGAACACAACCCAACACAACCCTTTTTTTTTTTTTTTTTTTTTTTTTTTGTTAACCCGGTGGAAATCCCTACGGACCGTCAGGGGAGCAGTGGGGGCCGCTCCCCCGGTGTGTCGGACCTGCCCCGACTAAAACCACCGGGGTGTTCCTCTTCCCGTCATATGCTGGGGTCGGTGGTACAGTGAGATCAGCGTCACCGACCCACAGCGACGTCCGGCCTTTGAGATAGGCCTCTGTCTTTCTCAATTGCAAAGGGTGGTGTAAAGAGCCACCCCTCGCTCACCTCGAAAATTTGTGTCTTGGAGCGGTGTGCGGGAGCACATCACAACACCGCTCTCGCCTGGATAATGGACGGCACGCTCCCCCAAGCGGCCGCCCGGGCGTCAATCCGGTTCAGGTAGGAAGGCCATTGGCGAAGGCCCTCCTCCTTTGTCCAGTCCTGCGTGGGCGACGGATGGGGTTGTCGGGGGTAGAGAGTGCCTCCCGTACCCTCTCCGCTGCCTCTTTCTTCACCATAATGTCCTCACAGAATTTGAGGACCGCCTGCCATGCACCTTCGCTGCCGAGCATCGTGCGAACGAGCGACGGCAGCGACAGGTCACCACCCACCACCCTGGTCAGGTCGGTCCTTTCGGAGGCCCAGGCTGGGCATTCCTCTAGCGCGTGCTGGGCGGACTCTTCGAGGCATCCGCCGCAGTGATGGCATCTGGGGTCCGGCTCGCTACCGGTTATGCGACACAGGTACCACCCGAAGCTGCCATGCCCCGAGAGTACCTGCGTCAACCGGTAGGAGATATTGCCGTGACCCCTTTCCAGCCATTCGGCCAACACCGGACGGATAGCCTCGATTGTCCGCCGGCCGTATCGAGGGTCCTCCAGCCTCGACCTCCATGTCATAATTGAGTCGGCATCCAGCAGACGCCTCTTCGCTCGTAATTCGGTCGGGGCGGTTCGCTGGCCCCGGGCTCTTCGCTCCTCGCGCCATGTAAAGAGGGACGCGAGGGCTCGAGCATCCAAGTCCCAGGGAACCGACCCCGCTATCATGCAGGCCGCGTCGCATGATACTGTAGAGTAGCCCCGAATGATCTTGATGGCCAACGCTCTTTGAGGCCGCCGCAATAGTGGAATATTGCGGCTGTTCAGAGCGTCGGCCCATATCGGGGCTCCATACAGCATCATGGAGCGGACCACGTTGCAATAGAGGCGTCTGCTAGACACCCCTGGTCCTCCTAAGTTGGGCATCAGACGCCCAAGGGCTTTTGTTGCGCCCAGCACCTTTGGCATCATTTGCCGGAAGTGCTCTCCGAAATCCCATCTGCCGTCGAGGACCAGGCCTAGGTAACGCATGGTCTTCCCGACGGCGATGCGAGCACCCCCGACAATGATGTGGGCGTCTGGAGGCAGCGAGGTCCGAGGGCCGCGAAAACACAACGCCTCGGACTTGTTGAGCGCCACCTCTAGGCCCAGCGCCTTGATCCTCCGCACCACATGCGCCGTGCCCGCAGTAGCGAGCATTGCGGCTCGACGGTACGTGTTGCCCCGCGCGGCCACCAGCGTGTCATCAGCGTAACAAATGACGCTGACGCCGGGTAAGTTCTGGCCGCGCAGGACCCAGTCATAACCAATGTTCCACAGGAGCGGCCCGAGGACCGACCCCTGTGGAACCCCACATGTCATAGCCCGTGACTCCCATCCCTCACGGGTCGGGTACCTAACGCTGCGATCCGTCAGGTAAGCCCCTATGATGCGGCGCAGGTACAGCGGAACGCCGTGACGCCGCAACGCCTCTTTTATGCAATTCCAGGGCAGGGTGTTAAATGCGTTAGCGATGTCGAGGGACACCGCCATAAGCACCCCGCCACTGGAGACGGCTTCCTGCGCGAGGGACTTAAGCTGACGAATCGCATGCACCGTCGACCTTTCCCTCCGGAACCCAAACTGGTTGTCGGCCAGATCTGGACCCTCTCCCTCGAGATGCTTGGTGATCCGGTCGGCTACCACCCTCTCGAACAGCTTCGCGACCTCATCGATAAGGACGATGGGCCGGTAAGCAGAAGGGGAGTCGGCCGGACGTCCGCCTTTCTGGAGGAGGACCAGCCTGCCCGTCCTCCACGCCCGTGGAATCGTAGCTTGGGACAGGCAGGCGTTGAAAATCCTCCTCAACCACTCCTCGAAGGCATCAAAGGACAGGGTCCAGACCTTGGCGTGGATCCCATCTAGGCCTGGGGCCGTGGACTTGCCCTTCAGCTTATCCATTACGGACTCTAGCTCCTCCCTGGTCACCGGTGGCACCTGTGGATCTTGGTTGTCGACGAACCAAGCAGGCACCATCGGTGGGGACTGATGGTCTGCCCTGGTAGGGAACAGGGAGGAAACTATAGACCGTAACAGATCTGGCTGGAGCGTCTCCGTCAGCGGGGGGGACCATGGGCGGAGCTTGTTCCGCACCATGTGATAGGGCCTCCCCCACGGATCTCGGTCTAGGAGCTCCAGCAACTCCTTTCGGGCCTCATCCACAGCTCGGGCAATGGCGACCTTGAGGGCCGCGCACTTCTCCCTATACGTCGCGTAGAGAGACTCCTCTCGCGCGACGTCTCTACGCCCCCTGCGGCGGCTTCGGGTGTAGGCCCGTCTGGCCGCAACGCAGGCGCGGCGGAGTTCCGCGATTTCGGCCGACCACCAGTACACCTGGCGTCGACGACGGTTGGGACTGCCCCTCAAACGCGACATGGAGGCGTCGCAGACTATGGACATGGCTCTCCGGAGCCGGTCTGCTTGTTCGTCCACGCTAGCGTCACCCCTCGACTCGGAGAGCCAAGTCTGGACGAGCGCCGCCTCCTGGAGGAGCTCCACGTCGAGGGACTTCAAACTCCACCTAGGAGGGTCCCTCCGTGTGTCCCTGGGGCCCGAGTTGGTCTGGGTCCCCCGTCTCGGCTTGATGCAGTACCGGATGTACCGGTGGTCGGACAGAGTCTCCTCCGCGACGAGCACCCTCCATCCTTCAAGCCTACTGGCCAGGGCGGGGCATGTGAATGTGACATCCACGATGGATCCGCCCTGTGCCCGGATGCAGGTCAGCTCCTGGCCCACATTGGCCACGGACAACCCCATACCCAGCAACCATTCCTCTACCGCCTCGCCCCGCGCATCCGTCCCCGGACATCCCCATGCCGTGGATTTGGCATTAAGATCCCCGGCGACTAGCACGGGTCGAGGTCGGCATTGTTCCACCAGGGCTCCA
Organism: Automeris io; assembly: GCA_036320925.1. NCBI lineage: Eukaryota > Metazoa > Arthropoda > Insecta > Lepidoptera > Saturniidae > Automeris > Automeris io. The sequence continues at coordinate 220,645 of JAUDJH010000039.1, forward strand.
AGCTGAGCGAGGAACCCCTCGAACTCGGCTAGTGTCTTGTTGGGGGAGAAGTATACAGAAATGACTACTATCTCCCCCACCACTGCTGCAACGTACCCCGTCCCCCTGAAGATGGTACCAAAAGGAGGGGCACCAGCGCTCGGCCGTCTCACAATGGCTGCCGTGCTCGTGAGGTCCCCCACCCAGCAGTCGCCGTCTGGGGGAACATAATAGGGCTCCGACACCACCGCCAAATGCACCCCCCACTGTGTCAGGCTCTGAAAGAGAAGGTTCTGAGCCCTGGCACAGTGGTTGATGTTTCCCTGGAGAAATTTTAGCGGGGTGTGGTCCATTAAGGAACGGTCATTTGGATCTCCTCGCGGCTGTCCGCGGCCCTATCAGCGCCTTGGGCGCTCTCGGGAGCTGGGACCTGGGCCTGCTGCTCCTGTTCTGTTCGAGCTGCAGGCTGTCCTCTCTTGGGCTTGAGCGGTTTGAAGGCAACGGCGCAAGCCCTGCTGCCGACGCTGTGCTGTGCCGGTTTTCCGGCCATCGCGCATATGGAGCAGTACGGGACTGCTGCGGTGCACTGTCGCGCGATGTGGTCTATCTGACCGCAGCGGTAGCATTGTCTGCTGCGGTCGACCTCCGCTTTGCACTTGTCCCGTACGTGCCCCGGCTGCAGGCATCGGAAACAGCGCATTGTGCGCGCCGGCAGCATCTTGACTTGCGTCGACAGAAAGCCGACGATGAGTCTGCCACCGCTATCCACCTTCTTGGCGACTGCCACGGGACAGTTCACCACGACGGAGCACAGCCCCGATCTATCCTCGCGGATCACCCCGACCTTGACTTGATCCAGTGGGCAGTCGCCAAGCCTAGCGACGGCAGCCTGGATCTCTTCCGGGGTCGTGGAGTCGTCGAACCCTGACACTCGGAAGTCCGCCTTCTTCTCCGGCCTGGAGACGTAAATCCCATCCTGAGGGAAAAGCTCCTTTAGTTTGGCGGCCAAAGAGTCCGCCTTGTCGCCACTTGCGGAGCCCGGGAGTTGGAAGATCCGGGCTCCCGTGGCCGCAATCTTGACTCTGAGGCCGTTCTCAATCCCCAGGCTCGGTAGGTCTAGGTCTTGCTTGGCCTTGGTCATGACCTCCTTGTAGGTCAGGCCCGACGCTTCCGACCCCGGCTGCAGCTTGATCATGACCGCAGCCGTCCTGGGTGCGCGCAGCCGTACCGTGGTGGGCTGCTGCTGCCTCCTCTGTATCCGCTGAGACTGGGGCTGACGGGGAGCCGGAGGAGGGTCCCGTTGCGCGGCCCTCTGCGCTCTTTGGGCCTTGCGCTTGGTTCCCTTCCCCATAACCGCAGTCCAGGGAGCATTGTTATGTCCGGTGGTTGGTGGGGGAGGCTGACGAGGCGCCTCCCGCACCGTTAAATCTGGTTGGGCCCTTCCCGTGTCCCTGTTCCCCGTCCCCTTCGTCTAACCCAACACAACCCTTTTTTTTTTTTTTTTTGTTGACCCGGTGGAAATCCCTACGGACCTTCAGGGGAGCGGTGAGGGCCGCTCTCCCGGTGTGTCGGACCTGCCCCGACTAAAACCACCGGGGTGTTCCTTCTCTCGTCTGCCGGATGCTAAGGGCAAAGCCGAGCCATCTTCCTCGGCATCCGGCGACGTCCGGCCTTGTGCAGGCCTCACCTACTAGGCGGGGGGACGGTTAAATAGTCGCCACCCCCCGCATGCACCTAACACATTTCGGGGAGAGTGGTGTAGAGAGCCACCCCCCCCTCACCTCCTTGAAGTTGTCATCAGAGCGGTGTGCGGGAACACATCACACACCGCTCACGCCTGGATCTGGGCGACGCACTCCCTCAAAGCGCGCCGCCCGGCGTATGTCCGTGTCACGGAGGCAGGCCGTTGGCGTAGGCCCTTCTCCGGCGTCCAGTCCGAGCTGGGCGGCGGATTGGGTTGTCGGGGGTGGATATTGCCTCCCGATCCCGCTCCGCCGCCTCCTTCACCTGCATTGTCGTCTCCGTGAAGGAGAGGACCGCCTGCCATGCCCTGTCACTACCGACCATCGCGCGAGCGAGTGCCGGCAGTGACAGGTCACCACCCACCACCCTGACGAGTGCGGCCCTCTCCGTAGCCCAGGCTGGGCATTCGTCTATGACGTGTTGTGCGGACTCATCGAGGCAATCCGCACAATGGTGGCACCTCGGTGTGGGCTCGCTGCCAGTTGTACGGCACAGGTATCCACCAAAGCTGCCATGCCCAGTGAACACCTGCGCCATCCGGTAGGAAACCACACCGTGGCGCCGCTCTAACCAATCCTTAAGTATCGGACGAATTGCCTCGATCGTCCGCAGGCCGTAAGTTGAATGCTCCAGCCTGAGTCGCCATTGCTCTATGGAGTCAGCGTCCAGCAGACGCCTCTTTCCCTTGACTTCGGTCGGGGCCGGTCGCTGGCCCCGGGCCCTTTGCTCCTCGCGCCATGTATAGAGTGACGCGAGGGCTCGGGCGTCCAGGTCCCAGGGAACCGACCCCGCCAACAGGCATGCCGCGTCGCACGACACCGTAGCATACCCCCGGACCGACGCTATCGCCAGAGCCCTTTGTGGGCGGCGCAACAGCCTTGTGTTGTGGCTGTTGAGAGCGTCGGCCCAAACCGGGGCACCGTACAGTGCCATGGACCGGACCACATTCATATAGAGGCGTCTGCAGGACACCCCAGGTCCACCGATGTTGGGCATCAGCCGCTTCAGAGCAGCGGCTGCACCTACCACTTTCGGCAACAACCGGTCAAAGTGTGCGCCGAATTTCCATCTGCCGTCGAGGACGAGACCGAGATACTTCATCGTGCCCCCGACGGCTATTCGCACTCCGCCTATGATGATATGGGCGTCTGGAGGTGGTGCGGACCGGGGCCCATGAAAACACAGGACCTCGGTCTTCTGAAGTGCCACCTCCAGGCCCAAAGCGCGAATTCGGCGCACAACATGGGCCGTACCGGCCGTTGCCAGCATCGAGGCCAGGCGGTAATTCCTGGCGCGGGCAGTAACCAATGTGTCGTCTGCGTAGCAGACGAGTTCTACGCCTGGTAGGTTCTGCCCGCGCAGGACCCAGTCGTACCCGATGTTCCACAAGAGGGGCCCTAAGACAGACCCCTGTGGAACACCGCGAGACATCTCCCAATCCGCCCAGCCCCGCTGCGTTGGGTAGGTGACCCAGCGGTCCCCCAGGTAGGCGTCGATGACCCTGCGCAGGTACTGCGGTATGTTGTGGTACCGCAGTGCCTCCTTGATGCAGCTCCAGGGCATGGTGTTGAAGGCGTTGGCGATGTCAAGGGACACCGCCAACATCACCCCACCACTGGAGACTGCCGCCTGCGCAGACGCCTTAACCTTCAGGACCGCATCAACGGTGGACCTTCCTCGGCGGAACCCAAATTGGTTCTCCGCCAGGTCTGGACCCTCGCCCTCAAGATGTTCGACTATGCGGCCGACCACCACCCTCTCGAAGACCTTCGCCACTTCGTCGATCAAGACGATAGGTCTGTAGGCGGAGGGGGAGTCGGCCGGACGTCCCGCCTTGGCGAGGAGAACTAGCCTGCCCGTCTTCCACCGCCTGGGTATCACGGCTTGCGACAGGCAGGCGTTAAAAAGTCTCCTCAACCATTCTTCCATGGCGTCGAAGGCGAGGACCCAGACCTTGGCGTGTACGCCGTCCAAGCCCGGAGCCGTAGATTTACCCTTTATGCGCTCAAAGACAGAGCTTAGCTCCTCCCTGGTGACCAGTGGCACCTCAGGGTCGTCAGTGACGACGGCCCAAGGAGGCACCATTGGCGGGGGCTGATGATTTGCCCCCTGTGGGAACAGGGAGGACACTATTTGGCCGACCAGTTGCGGCTGGAGAGTCTGTGTCAGCGGGGGAGACCACGGGCGGAGTTTGTTCCGCACCATGCGGTATGGTGTCCCCCACGGATCCCTGTCGAGCATCTCCAGCAGCTCCTGGCGGGCTCTGTCTTTGGCCCTCGCAATCTCTATTTGGAGGGAGGCACATTTTTCCCTGTATGTGGCGTACAGGGAGTCCTCCCTCGCTAGATCGCGTATCCTTCTTCTACGGCTCCGGGTGTAAGTCCGTTTTGCCGCCACACAGTCTCTCCTCATCTGTGCAATCTCCTCCGACCACCAGAACACCCGTCTCCGGCGTCGGTTGGGACCACTCCTCGCGCGCAACATGGAGGCGTCGCATGCGACCTTCATGGCTCTCCGGAGCCGGTCCGCCTCTTCCTCCACTCGAACTTCGCCATCCGGCCCCGGAGTCCAGGCCTGGACTATCGCCGCCTCCTTCAGGAGCTCCGCATCCAGGGTAGGCAGACGCCACCTTGGAGGGTCCCTGCGCGCGTCCCTGGGGCCCGTGTTGGGCTGGGCCCCCCGACGCGGGTTTAGCTCGTAACGGATGTAGCGGTGGTCGGAGAGAGTCTCTTCTTCCGTCACCACCCGCCATCTTTGAATGCGGCGCGCCATGGCGGGGCAGGCCAGTGTAATGTCAACAATGGACCCACCCCGCGCGCGCACGCACGTGTTTTCATTGCCGGTATTGACGACGGACAAGCCGACCCCAAGAATCCACTCTTCCATAGCCTCGCCCCGGGTGTCCGTCGCCGGACAGCCCCAAGCCATGGACTTGGCGTTGAAGTCGCCGGCGACGATCAGGGGGCGAGGAAGAGTCCTCACCACGAGGGCTCCGAGCTGGGCAAGGAACCCCTCGAACTCGGCGAATGGCTTGCTGGGGGAGAAGTAGACGGAGATGACCGTCAACTCCCCCAGTGTGGCCGCGACGTAACCCGTACCCCTCGTGACATTGCCAAGGGGAGGGATACCCGCGGCTGGCCTGATGACAATGGCCGCCGAGTTCGTGACATCCCCCACCCAGCCGGAGCCGTCTGGGGGAACAAAGTACGGTTCGGAGACCACACCCAAATGGATCCCCCACTGGGCCAGGGATTGGGAAAGAAGGTCCTGAGCCCTGGCACAGTGGTTGATATTCCCTTGAAGGAACTTTATTCGGGTGTGATCCATTAACCGGCCGTAGATTTCGGGGTCGGCTCGCTCGTCGTCCTATTGACGCCAGAGGCGCCTTCAGACATCAGAGCATCGCGCATTTGCTCCGTGTCAGGTGGAGCAACTGGCGTCTTCGTCTTCTTTATTCTGAGGGGTTTGGTGGCCACCGCACAGGCCTTGCCCCCCACTACATGTTTTGCCGGTTTTCCGGCGGCCCCGCAAACGGTGCAGTACGGAGTTGCCGTACTGCACTCGCGAGCGAGGTGGCCGAGCTGGCCGCAGCGGTAACACTGCCGGCTCCTATCGACCTCGGCCTTGCAGGTGCACTGCACGTGTCCCGGCTCTAGACACCGGAAGCAGCGCAGGACACGTGACTGCAGGAGCGTCACCTGGGCCGAGACGATTCCAACGAGGATTCGGCCGCGGTCCACCACCTTTTGCGCGGCGGCCACCGGGCACTTTACCAAGGCCGAGCCTAGTCCAGTGCGGTCCTGGCGGATGACACCCACCCTGACCGTTTCGGCTCGGCAATCGGCCAGCCTGGCGACCGCCTGTGCGACCTCCTCCTGGGTCACTGAGTCATCCAGCCCAGAGACCCTGACATCGGCCATCTTCACCGGCTGTGTCACCGCTACTTCCTGAGGAAGGATCTGCCTCAGCTTCTCCACCAGCTTTTCTGCCGCATCGGCGTTGGCGGTCGCGGGGATCTGAAGGATGCGGGCTCCCGTAATCGCCACCTTTACCCTGAAACCCTCACCTATCCCGAGCTCACCAAGGTCGAGCCGGTTCTTGGCTTCGGTGAGGACATTTCCATAGGTGAGGCCCTTCTCCTCGGCTGCGGGCGGCAACCTAACAATTACCGCTGCCGTGCGCGGTACCCTCAGCCGAGGCTTCGGCGGTTCCGCTCGCCTGGGAGCCCTCTGTGGAGGAGGGAGAGGAGGAGCTGAGCAGGTAGGCGCCTGCTCTGCCCGACGAGCCTTGCGCCTGGTCGTTTTGCTTACGACCTCCTTCCAGCTCAGCTCCTGCGAAGGTCCCGACTCAGGAGGGAGCTGTGGCTGCTCAACCTCCTGATCTGGCTGGGCGGGAACCTTCGTCCTCTTGCCCTTACCCTTCCCCTTGGATGATACGGGGTTGGGCGCGGGCTCTTGCTGTTGTTGGTCGACTTGCGCCGACTCCTCCTTGGACTTCTTGCTCTTCTTTTTCTTTTTGTTTTTTCCTTTCTTCTGTCCTTCAGTTTCCTGCTGTGCCTCTTTCGGTTTCCCGTCGAAGGACAGAGGGGGACGGTGGTTTTTCGCAGGGAGGAGTCGACCGTCGACCTGCAAGCCCTCAATCCGTGCGTCCTGCCTGAAGGCCAGCCTTTGGAAGAGGGATTCCTCAACCTCTTCCAAGGATCTGGGCTGTGTCTTATCCGGTGTCTTTGAGGAGGACGGGAGGTCCAACCCCAAGGAGTTTCTGCTGCGCACCTCCGCGCGCAGCGCCGCCACGTCGTCCTGGAGATCGCGTACCTTGTCCTTTAGACGCTGGTTCTCCAGGCGCAACTTTCGGTTATCCTCGTTTGCTGTGGCGCGGAGGGCTGTCTCCATAACCTCCATGGCGCCTCGTACCGCCTCCTTCACCTCGTGAATAACGCTGCCCTTGACATTTTTAGACTTTACAAGGGCATGCGTTATCACCGACAGGTGCTTCTCCATGGCTTCCCGGCAGCCATAGGAGGTTGTGTCTTCGTCTATGGTGGGTGTTGCAGAGAGCTGGGTCACTCGCGGGCGGGCACCCCGCGACGCCTCGGCTAGCTCTTTCCGCTCCTGGAGCAGCCTGTCCTCCTTCTCCAGGGCGAGCAGCTCCTTTTTAGCGACCCAGAGGCCGACGTGCTCGCCGGTAGTCGGAGGACGACCTCTGCCCCGTTTGGCTGTCGCCACCACCTTTTGGGAAGCGTCCTCGTCGGAGTCGGACGAGCGAGCGCTTCTATATCGCCTCTTGCGATCTGACGCCGTTGACGTGACCGACATGAGGCTCTGGCCGGAATCAGAGTCCTCTAGTCGTGTGCACACTACTAATGGAACCCTTGCGGGTGAGACATCGGAATCCTTGGGAATAGCTTTCGTCGTCGGAGCGGTAGGGGGGATATCCCTACCGCGGAGTACAATTTTGCCCCCCCCAGAGAACGCGGGGCAGCCCGGGTCGGACGAGTCCAACCCGGGGAGGGATTCTCCTGCCGCGGAGCGGCCGGTACCCTCCTGGGGTAATAACTTGTTTAATTGTACTGCCATGGTATTTTTTGACATTCATCAGATTTTTATCCTTCCGCAGGTAGTGAAGAAAGAAGAAAAGGGGTAAAAGGGGACATAAGGGGGGAAGAAGAAGAAATAGATAATAGAAGAAGAAGTGGGAAGATAGAAAAGAAATCATACGTCGCCTAACATAACCTAACAGAAAAACCCTATCGAAGAAACCTAACATACTATACCAGGAGTTGAGGAAGACGGGAGTAAATGGGGATGGGGTAGGAGTGGGAGTAATAACTGAGAAGGGATGAGAGAGACGAGACGGGAATACGAGGTAAAGTGGGAGATGGGAGTAGGAATTGTTGGTCCTCTTCGCCAATAGCCAGCAATGCCTAAAACATTACTGCCTATTGTTGCCCAGGGTGCACCACGGGGAGGTGAGACCAACTTCGCACCCCAACCCAACACAACCCAACACAACCCAACACAACCCAACACAACCGAACACAACCGAACACAACCGAACACAACCGAAAACAACCGAACACTACCGAACACAACCGAACACAACCGAACACAACCGAACACAACCGAACTCAACCGAACTCAACCGAACACAACCGAACACAACCGAACACAACCGAACACAACCGAACACAACCGAACACAACCGAACACAACCGAACACAACCGAACACAACCGAACACAACCGAACACAACCCAACACAACCCAACACAACACAACACAACCGAACACAACCGAACACAACCGAACACAACCGAAAACAACCGAACACTACCGAACACAACCGAACACAACCGAACACAACCGAACTCAACCGAACTCAACCGAACACAACCGAACACAACCGAACACAACCGAACACAAACGAACACAACCCAACACAACCGAACACAACCGAACACAACCGAACACAACCGAACTCAACCGAACTCAACCGAACACAACCGAACACAACCGAACACAACCGAACACAAACGAACACAACCCAACACAACCGAACACAACCGAACACAACCGAACACAACCGAACACAACCCAACACAACCCAACACAACCCAACACAACCGAACACAACCGAACACAACCGAACACAACCGAACACAACCGAACAGAACCGAACACAACCGAACACAACCGAACACAACCGAACACAACCGAACACAACCGAACACAACCGAACACAACCGAACACAACCAAACACAACACAACACAACCGAACACAACCGAACACAACCCAACACAACCCAACACAACCCAACACAACCGAACACAACCGAACACAACCGAACACAACCGAACACAACTGAACACAACCGAACACAACCGAACACACCCCAACACAACACAACCTAACTTGGGCAAATAAAAGCTGTTGTTCACAAAGTGTTGGATATATCAGAAACCGTTATCCTCCAGTGAACATTGTCCAGTGAACAAATTAAATCAAATTTGCTGCAGGGTTGTTTTTGTGTTAATTTCTATTTTACTTAATTTAATGTAAATTTAAAATAAAAAAACCTTTTAGTAATAAATTTAAATTTACATTTAGTTTTAAATTTAATAATTTAATCATATTTTTTTAATATAAATTTTAAAAAACGTCTTCTGCAAATTAAGTAGCACTGATTGTTTGATTAATTGATATTATGTTTCAACAACATATAAAGTAAAATCAAATTAATTGACTGCAACAGTGGTGGTGACCTCCGATGAATACCTCCGATTAAAAAGTTTCGGAACCGAAGTCGGAACCTAAGGTGTAATAACGATCGGAAGTTCCGACTTATCGGAGTCGGAGACGAAGCTCTGTGACATCCCTGGTCTCTAAGTAATCGAATAAGCATAATGAGTCTACGCTAAAAATACGAACTTAATAAAAAAAATGTTAAAAAGTAATAATTAAAGTAATATATTGTAACGCTATATTCCTTTCGGGTGTGAACAGAGATATATTGCTCTTAAAGAATTTATATCGTGCCCAACGTGACGAAGGATTTATACTCCCACCCCTTCTAGAGAGATAGCCTCCACAAGGTTATCCGCTCCCCGGACATATGTATAAATTTGGTTTCCGAGGACCAAGTGGCGCAATTAGCTCTCTAATTCTGTTAAGTCTCTGACAGCGCGGGGGCTTTTAGTCAGTAGGAGTATAACACACCGGGGTTGCTGCCCTCACAGGGAACCTGGCTGGCCATGAAGATTTCCACCTAATACCAAAAAAAAAAAAAAAAAAAAAAAAGATATTTGGACAAGGAAATTCGAAATATTTATATAGTATTTGATGCATTAAGCATGAGTTTCACCTAATCCGACCGATCTCTATAACTGACGCAACAAACTTTTATTCTGAAGGTAGGTAAGTAATAGTTCGTCAACAACTTGGTTGTAAAAGTTACTTTGTAAAATTAGTATAAAAGGTATACTTTCTTACGAGATTATTATTTTCTTCGCACTCACGGAAAGTAATCAGAATAGTTTGAACTTTATAGCCTGCTTTTACACGGTTATACCCCAATAAAAACATTGTTATTTGATTCATTTAATTAAATTCCGACAATACCAGGAGAGTATAACGCGATAATAGTTTGACTGCACTTTAAAATACCGTCGGCTTACGTAGTTAGAACCATAGTAGTCAAAAACTAACCGCACACACGCGCCAATAATGGCCATAGATATGTTTTTAAATAGATTTATTTATAGGAAAACAAACTATTATAATAATACATTTAAAAATACAACAATGATAGATTGAGATCAATCATGTTTTTACAGTATACTGAAATATACAATTGAAGTAGATAGAACAGATTAAAAAAACAATAATAAAAGAAAGGAAAAGCTATGTCAAGTGAATTGATGTGCAATGGTGGCAACACATGCTGCGTAACTGAAAGTCTCTCAAATGTTTTTGTGACGGAATTGTTAGTTGAGTGAATTCTCACTTATCTATTGTTCTACCTGCAAGGATACCGTTGTAAATATCAATATGAGAGTAGAACTTAATAACAATGATGATGATGATTTCCTAGCCGGATTCGGCCACGGCGACTGTTTCAACACCGATTAAAAAAAATCGAGGTCCAGTTTTCGGAAACAGTCAATTGCGCAGGAGATATTTCAGTGCATAACTGGACGCCCTGCCATAAAAGCACTCTCTCGTCCGAACTCCCTCAGGGCCGATGGAATGGAGAACCAGTACGATCGGGAGGAAGCAGGATGCAGGTTTGGTCGAGTTTCCCTTCTCTGAACACCTAGTTTAATTGCGGTGTTAAAGAGATACCTTAGTCGCCTTTTACGACACCTCAGCAAGAAGAGGGGCGTGCTATTCTATTCTGCCGGCTGCCACCACGGCACAATAATAATATATCGTCACGCTATATCCCTTTCGGCGTGAGCAGATATACATTAGTCGCTGTATCCACTTTGTACTTATATGTATGTCGTACACAATGTGACCAGTAGCGTAGCTCATCATTGTTCTCTGGGCACTTAAATATGGAATTTCTATTAGATGCCATGCAGGTTTCCTCATGATTTATTCCTTCGCCTGTGAGCATGACTTGCCAAAATCAATACTTAATCCAGAAACTCTAGAAGTACGTGACGCGATAGGATTATTCACGGTTTCGCACAAGGATAATCCACTAAGAAACCACATCCTGGTTTATATAATCAATATTACAGTGACAGATTAATTGGCAAAAGGATTAAAATTAATGAAACTTTATAACGTGGGCATACTAGTCACGATCGTATCACGGCGGATTCCACCCCCTCCCCGTCTCACCCGCGCCTCACCCCGGCGGATAATAAAACTAGTTTTGTGTAGGAATCCCTTCGTTGCTGACATCTGAACTTTAAAGTTAAATGGTTTTACCATTTCAAGATTCCTCCTGATTGAAATGTGTTTTTTGATTCTTTTACAATCCTGTTAGAAACTTCTGTATCGCTGAGAGGTTTATTAGATTTGTTGCATTGTTTATTTTAAACGACTAACAAAAATAAACAAATAGGTTAAACAATCTATCTGATGATAAGTTTCTTCAGCATTAACATACTGCTTTTAGAGATGATTGCTACATAGTGGAAATGAGACTCTTTCATTAATAACGTCTTGTAAAAAAATAATATCCATTTTATAATTTCAGATATAAGTAATTTATTTCATTTATTTTTTCTTATACTTTTGCTTTTGTTTTAAGTATATATTCATATTATATTAGTATCAATATTACGATTGCAGTTGGTTTGATTATTATACGTAATAATATGTTTAGTAGTATTTAATTTTAAATTGTGTATATTGTTTTAAGTTATATATTTTATAGTTTTATTGCTCTTCAAGCAAACCAGTGCAGCAGACTTCCTCAGTGGCTTTAATCTGTCGGGGCCCATTTTGCCATGTTTATATATTTTTGTGTTTTCTATTTTGTTTGTTGTACGAGTATATGTTACTGAATTTTAAATTGTTTGTTTGAGGCGAAGTAAATGTATTTCATTTCATACACATAGTTTTACAGGAGCTTCAGATGCACGGAGACCCTTTTGTTTCATACTATCGAGCCAGATCTTATCATGGTTCAACATCCCGGAAGGGTTGCCGAGACTCTGCAAGCCTGAATATAGCGTTGGGCAAGCAGGAGCTCACGCCTTGGTCGCCAAATTTTAAGGGCAGCAGACAAATACCTACTCACGGAAGAAACTAAACTAAAACTAACTAAAAAAAAGTAGAGCAATTTATTCATACAAAATAGGCTTGAAACATTTGTACAAATCTTTAGTTTGACGTTTTAAAAGTTACCTTAAATACCTCATAAGATATCGTAACCACGTTTTGCAAAAATGTAGAAGGGTTGTCGACAAACAGTAATATTTTGTCTGCCTCATAATTCAAGATCTGAAGCTAGGACTCTGGTCTCATGCTGGCACGCGCTTTCTAAAGTCCTACTGTCCAGGTCAGAACTTTCCATACCACCTTTGCAAGAGTCCTTGAAACCGAACATGAGACGAGGAATAAGCTAAATGCAGCTATACATTAACATTAATTAAAATAAATTAATATCAGTGAGTCACACGGAGCCAGCGCTCCGCCCGATACCCGCGCCGATAGACGCTTTTAAACTTTTGTTTTTATTACAAACGGACGAAACGTTACCCGTTTTCGATCTCGATTCGTGATTGCTCGAGTCAAGCCCTACTTATTTACACAATATACTTTATATGCGACGATTAATGCCAGAGCAAGGAGTAAAGCTAACCTTTTTGTTATACTCGAAAAAGTAACTAGTTACATTGCACTTCATAGAATAAACCGTGTTGTCTAAAAACAGCAACGACCCCCAATTCACGAAACCCTGTTGACAATCGCTATAGCTGAAAAATGTGGTATATATATGTGGTAACACCTCAACTAGCCCCGTCCCGCCACCACCTCACTCTCTTCCCTCCCCTCTTTTTTAATACTTGATAAAGTGACTAAATCAAACTTGATGAAAAGCACAGTGTGGCCAAGAATGATAGCAACTATCAAGAAACTGGAATCAGCTGACATGGTCGTCATATCGGCTCACCTATTCCACGATTGAAGACCTATAGGTATATGGAAAAGGGGATATACACAAACTGATTCCGAAGCGCGACAGGCCTTTTTTTTTGTAACGCGGGGGAAATCCCTAACGGACCTTGGGGGGCAATGAGAGCTGCCCCCAAGTGTGTCAGACTTGCACCGACTAAAGCTCCCGGGGTGTTCCACCTTCCACTTACCGGCATCGAGGGTACGATTATGATCTCATCCTCGATGACCGGCAAGGCATGCGGCCGTAAGTAGACCTCTACTCGTTTGAGGAGGAGTGGTGTAAAGAGCCACCCCTTTCATATATCTTTGTTGTAGAGCGGCACGCGGGAACACGTCGCGCGCCGCTCGCACCCTTGTTGGACGACACACTCCCTCAAGTGTGCCGCCCGGAAACGCGACAGGCCAGAGCGAGTCACTATGACAGTCTTTGCACTTGTTTTCTGTAGTCACGACCTAGTTCGGGCAATCGTCCTACCACCTCATAAAATTAAATTTATTTATTTAATTTTATTTATTTATTTAATGGTAACTACACAGCACATTATAAGAAAATAATATATAAAAATAGGAAATAAAATAAAAAATCTAATATGCCAATAACGTAGTTACTCAACATATTAAATTTTGTTAAATATTTGGGTCGCTTCCCGCATCGTATAGTGAGTGTGTGGGTGCATTTGTGTGCGTGTGTGTGCTCATGTCGGTGCTGTATGAGATTCATCTAACTGCAGTCCAGAAATAATAGTCTTAATGACCTGATTACGGCTCAAGTGAAACAATTATATTTATTAAATATCAAAAGAGTACTTACAGTTTTTCATATAGACACGCCGACATAACGGCGGAGATTGTCAACGAGTTCACGTCCTTTGAAAGCCGCTGTCGTATTTGGATTACACTGTACTTACCCGTAGGTACAATTGAGTCACTTTATCGAGCTAATGTAAAAAAAATGTTTAAGTATAGTGTACACGCCATTATATTATACAGTGTAAACTCCATATAACGTCACTCGATTTAACGACAAACTCCCTAAAGCGTTGATATCACTCGGTTTTGGTTGGTTTAGCTTGTTTCCCATACATTGATACACTCTATATAGCATTACACCCACTCTCAATAACGACAGAAATGTAATAATATAAAGTACTTTTTAAGCTAAGATGACTTTTTAAGTTGCCAAATATAGTAAAAACTGCGCAGCTGTGTATGCACTTTTGTCGGTTTATTATCCTAGCCCGTAATAAACTCGACTGTCGGCATTACACATACCGAACTTTATAAGAAATCCGTTCTTTTGTTTACCAAATGGGATTGCTTGCACGTGTTGACTGTTGTTAGTAGGAGTCATGGATTATCTATACATTATCATATTCTTAGTTGCTCACAAACTTTCAAACTGTAAACATGGCAAGTAAGAAATTAAAACTTTTTCTTTTTCTAATACAGATTTTTCTTCTCTCCATTTAACGACAACTCTCTATAACGTCAATATATGCACAGTCCCTTGAGAGTCGTTATATAGAGTTTGCACTGTATATATATATATGTATTTCGGCAAGCCTACCGCCAGATGGCGTTATATGGTGGGCAAACGTCACACTCCTTCGGATGCAACTGTACCGTGCACATCGGATTTTTATACGGAAGACTTTTGTTGTTTTAATTACGGCTACGGACTATTTTTATTGTTTTTATGGGGATTTGTGTTGCGTGGGACAATATTACAACAACGAGGGATAAGGCAAGCGGGATTATATATGTGTATATTTTATAATGGTCGTGTGCATTTTTTAGGGCCCGGAAAATAACCTACCAGCACCTACAAAATACAGTCCACTAAATTCTTTGTTCGGAAAACCCCAGTGCAGCTCTGAGCGGTGTGCACATATAGTCTAAGAAAAGTCAAAGTCGCATATAAACATAGGCTAAGAGCAATGTCAGTTACTGAATATAATACAGTGATATATAACAATACATTAGTGCCGCATTGTTGTACGTCTCTCTGTCCGCTCCCGTCAGCTGCACCGCGCACGTATCTGTACACAAGATACTAAAGAAACAGAGGGACACTCCAATAATTTATTATTCAAATTAATTATGTTTATTATTAGGTCACAGTGCAGCCTTATACAGAATAACAAGACTGTACAATTATATGTCTAGATCTTCTGGTCTCGATATACTCAATGATGATATTTTGAACTTCAAAAAAAGGTTGTTATTCGAGAAGATTGTGACAAAAGCTATTGTTTTTTTTTTCTTTTCCTCTCTTTTGCTTCTTTTTTGCAGATTAGACTAGTATTTTTCTTTTTCTTACTGTTTTCCTCCGTAGGTTGCTCTTATTTTCATTTTACTTTCTTACTGTGTGAGTAAACTATACTTCTAAATATAGTCACATTACTAATTTAACTTTTTCATATTTTATATGATTACATTAAAAGTACTGTATAATCGAAGAACGACAATATTCGCCACGAGTCAAAAATCCGTTGGAAGTAGCTATCGCTATATCTACCTACATATACCACGACGAAAGGTCTCTAGGTATATGAACGACTGGATATACACAAGCTGATCCCGAAATACAACAGGCGAAGCGAGTCACTATGACGGCCTTTACAATTGTGTACTGTGGTTACGACCCAGTTCGTGCAATTGCCTTACACTTCAAACCATTCTCTTACATCTTACTTCTTTTTGCGTTTGAGGTATAAAACAGCCATGTAAAAAATATTAGTTTTTGGCGTGGTAGGTATGTTGGTAGAGAAATTAGACCTACCGTAGGCTAAAGCGCAGAATAGCGTGATAGATGAGATGATGAAGAATGAAATGAAGAAAGTCCATACAGCAAGTAATTAGACGTTTAATGAATCACAGTACAAAGTCTAGTAGAAATAATGAAGCACAAGTAAGATAGTCCAAGTAAGATAAAGTTCACGACACAATAATACAAGTAAGAACACGAAAATCACAATAACGTCGAAACTATAAATAGCGGGCGAGTGGTGCGTAGTGGCGCGTCCAATGTCATAGCCAGACTACCGTGCCAGGTGCGCGGGCGGCGAAGCGCTGGCGTCGCGTGCGCCTGTGCAATCCCCCCGCGCGCGCCGGTACACTGTGGCTCTCAACTTTAGCGCCCACTGCATATGATTCCAAAGCATGCCACGGCACGAAAAGAAAAAAGTTGAAAGATAGTAGGCTACAAGTTTATAAAATGCTATACTGAATTCCTCATACCTGTAGCAATGTGCCCGTTATCTAAAGTCGCATCTGGGACGCCACGAGTCGCGCACCGGATGGCGCGTCGCGGGCTAATAGTTGTTTGAGACGCTTTCGTGACGTCGGCTGTAAAACCACCGCTTCGAGAGCAGACCAGTAACAATGATGTACCAGCCGAAATGAGGTCTTTTCATTGATCGATTTCGATGGAAGTTAAGGCTGTAACGCACCGCAACGGGCAATAGTCATGAGGTCTATAGACCGGATGAGGCGGAGGCGTCACCTGATAGAGAGGTTCTCCCAAAGAGTCTGGGGAAGACGGTTCGCCTGTTAAATATTAGGTCCTTACATATGAAATTGGCGTTTTGTATGGGAGGAACAAAAAGTCGAATATTTTTTAATATAATATATTTAATTAATCAAAGTATGAACCATTATTTTCTATGCACTTTTGCCATCTCATAGGTAGTTCATTGATCCCTTTACTAAAAAAACCAGTCGGACGGGAATCAATAAAATCTTTGAAGGCGATTTGGACTGCCCCATCAGAGTTGAATTTTTTCCCTTGCAAGAAGTTATCCAAATTTCGAAAAAAATTATAATCTGTTGGAGCAAGGTCCGGGGAGTACGGAGGATGTCTTAGACTTTCCAATTGAAGCTCTTCTAATTTAGTAGCCGTCTGTTGCGCAGTGTGTGGTCTAGCGTTGTCGTGAAGCAGCAGTGGCGTGGAGCGATTGACCAGCCTAGGTTGTTTAGCCGCTAGCTTTTCCATCATGGTTTGCAATTGCTGACAATAGACATCGGTCGTAATAGTCTGGCCAGATTTGAGAAAACTGTAATGAACAATACCGGCACTAGTCCACCAAACGCTTACAAGTAACTTTTTTGGGGTTAATTTTCGCTTGGGGGAGGATTTGGCTGGCTGGCCAGGATACAACCATTGCGCTGAGCGCTTCCGATTATCGTAAAGAACCCATTTTTCATCACAGGTAATGATTCGGTTTAAAATACCTTCATTATTGTGCCGGTTTAGTAATGTAACGCAGCAGTCGACGCGCGTTTGCCGGTTGGCTTCAGTCAATTCGTGAGGTACCCACCTTTCAAACTTTTTAATCTTCCCAATTTGCTTCAAGTGAATTAAAACAGTTTTATCACTAACATCGCAGCCTGCAGCTAACTCGGACGTGGATTGCGATGGATCCGCTTCTACAATAGCCTTCAATTCTTCATTATCAACTTGAGTCTCAGGCCGTCCACGGGGCTTGTTCTGCAGGTCGAAATTTCCAGAACGAAAACGTTGGAACCAAAAACGAACTGTGTTTTCTTTTGCAACACGACCGCCATACACATCATTCACCCTTCAAGTTGTTTCCGCAGCACTAGTGCCACGGCGGAACTCGTACTCGTAAATAATGCGATATTTTAAGTTTTCCATTTTGTAAAATGAGTGACGCAAACAGAAAAAAAACAAAAGAAAAAACAAATGAATGACGATCATCGAAGCACAAATACATGAGTCTATAGCTGTACAAATGTGAATTTGGAATTCCTTACCAAAGAGGAGAAATTTGTGATTAAAGTGGCCAGTACGAAAAACGCCAATTTCATATGTAAGGACCTAATATTAATGAGCTCTATAGCTGTATAGCTATCTATGAGCTCATTACGATCACCACAAAGCATATAGATGATGATGACATTCCTTATATCCGCACGAGAAGATTCGCTTCTACATTCATCTTGCGAACATCTAAGGAGTGGAATATGCTACCAGGGGCCATATTTCCACGATCTTATGACCTGGGAGTCTTTAAAAGAAGAGTGAATAGGCATTTGTTAGGCGGACGCGGTTCATCATCGGACTCATCTTCACCTTCCACCAGGTGTGATCGAGGACAAGCGTTCGCCTATAAGTTATATAAAAAAGCATTCTGACAATACAACAGTAAAATCTAAAAAGTTCGGTTTGTCCGCAGTGCACCAGTATTCATAAAATAACACTCACTACCTATAGCTATTTCGGTCTAACAATATATGTAACCGATCGAAACCTGTCCTTGTACCTTTGTTTTTGTATTAAATGGATTAATCCGTTAAAAAATGTTTACAGCACTATTCTAATCTTAACAACTTTGTGCAAAAGTAAGTATTATTTATATTTACCGCATAAGAAGGAAACATATTCGAAAAACAATCTTTCAACATGCATAACTTAAGACGTGGTAACGATAGCTTTTTAAACGTCAAAACAAAGGATTGTAGACATTTTCCGCCAACTTTTATGGAGAGGTTGGCCCTCTTTATTAGATATATCATTATGTTGGGTGATGTGCTCACCTATCACAGATCACCCCCCCCCCCTCCCGCCCCTGTCCATAAATCCGGACCAGAAACAGGATAGACTAATATGTGAACAAGTTAAGTTACAAAAACAAATTCTAATATATTATATCGTATACCTCTAAAGTGGCTACATATTACTAGTCTATCACAAGACCTTTGGAATTAATTAAACTCGATGCATAGATCGATAATGTCTTTAGTGTAACGTTGAGTGTGCGTCTCACCTCTGAGTGAGGTGTAGGTGATTACGCACTGTTTGTTATCCGAATATGATCCGGAGCAACCATAGAACTATTTGTATGGTAGCTTACGCACTACCTCCGTCTGCTATAATCCAATTTGTATCATCATTCTCTGATTTGGATAACAATATTGACATACCATAGTATCCATATTTTTATTTGTATGAACACTCGCATACTACGTCCGAACTGAATCTTATTATGGTAATCCGGGGGAAAATCCTACATAGAACCATGAGAGTGCCTGTGAGGGCATCGACCCAGGTATATCAGACTCATATTGACTAAGCCTTCAGGGTGTCCCTCAAATTTCTGTACATGCGCCTGAGAATCCTTATTCTTCCAATAGCCCGTGGAGTGAATAGCCTATTTAGGCTTTTTCAACGGCGATTAGTGACGCTACTGGTCACATTGGGCACGACATATAAGCGCAAATTGTATACTGCCACTAATGTTTCTCTGCTCACCTAGTAAGAGATATAGCGTAACAATATTGTTAGCTTTATCAAAAACCGACAAACTCCAGCGAACACAATCTTTATAAAATAGGGTACTTATCGCAGTACGGGCACATATTTTTTTTTACACTGACACGGCAGAGTGACTACACCAATCCTGATAGTAAGCATGGTGCAGTCCAAAAAAGACCACCGACTATCGAAAGGTAAGAAAAACCCATTGGTAGTCGCAGTGATCATGCCGGCCTGCACAAATATCTCTTCACGCTACGCTTAAAGAATCCCATATCATAGGATGGTAGGAACACGCTTGCCAGAAGAGCATTCCACAGCCCAACGACACGGCGAAAGAAGGAGTTAGAGAACTTCTTAGTCCTGGCCGGGATGTGAGATACCGTATAGCTGTGACTCCGCAAACCCGCGCGCGTAGTTCTATTCAGGAAGGGAGAGGCTGGAACAAGGTTAAACAACTCTTCAGAACACTCGCCATGATATAGACGGTAGTAAACGCTCAGTGAGGCAACATCTCTGCGCAATTAGAGCGATTCAAGATGTTCAGAAACGTCTGGATATCGTACGTTCACTATGCGGACAGCCCTACGCTGCCACCTATCCAGGGCATCAAGTAAGTACTGGGCAGACCCGTCCCAGAGATGCGAACAGTATTCCATACAAGGCCTGACCTGGGCCTTATACAATAGATACAGTAAAAAACCGACGCACTCTATTCAGCATACCAAGTCTGATTTGCTTGTTGGGCAAACTTTATAGTTATAATGAAAATATCTCGTTTTTACTCTGTGCATTTTGTTTGAGCATATTACGGTCACGAGGACCATTTTTCTCGTTCAATAGCTGCGTTTCTTTATATTTTATTAACATATAAATTATTATGAAGTAGCGTTTCTCGGCCACTTTGTTTAAACTTTGATATTTGTAAAATTCTTAAGTAAAGTTTTGTTAATGTGTTTCTCGTGTTTTTGTTAATCTTTAATCCACTCTGTTTCTTATAATATATTATTATTACATTCATTTATTTAATTATTTATTTTTGCTCCCGAATTACGTGGTTTTCTAGATCCGTATTTTGACGGATCCGGGGGCAGTGCGTAAACGACTTTAGTAAAGCTGATCTAAAACAATTTGCCTTGATAGGCGCCTAATGCATACGCCACAGAGTCTGACAGACAGATCAAGTGATGGTTTGGCGTGTCTGTTTTGTTTTAATGGCTGTAAACGAAATCAAAAATTATTGTGCGTTAATTTTATAAGGTATACATGCAGTTCCTAACGATAATTTTTTTTGGTAACCCCGGGGAAATCTGTGTGATGTGAAAGTGGGTGCATTACCTCAATTACATCTGGTGAAAAGTGAATCTGTATCCAGACCGTGTTTGCCCAACTATGCCTGCTCACTCTTCACTTAAATGCTCCCAATAAATAATTGTTTTCTTTTCTCCCTTTTTTTCTTCATATTTATCTTGTCTTGTCTTATCTTCTTTTCTTTTTGAGTTGTATTTAAAAATCTTTAAAATAATAAGGACGAAATAAACTTAAAACACTTTTTGAACTAAATCAAAAACTTATCGGTGAGTACGACGTTTCCTCACGTAACGTTTCCTTTGGTCGATATTTTTAATAACATTTTAAAGCAAAGGTCAGTTGGTCTACGCTATCGCACATCTGACTCGGCTCCACTCCCCCAACATATCGCTACGTCCAAACAATTAATTATTATTTGTGACGGCTCTGTTTGAGATCGTGATAACTCATCGGTCGCTCCGATTGATCGGCCGAAACACGTCCGGACTAATCTCCGGCAGAATTGACAGCAGAATCACAGCATGCTCAGTGAACAGTACGACAACTTTTCATATAATTACTTTAAATTAAAAAACAGATAAAAGCTTATCTGACTCACGTACCCAGAGTTCCGTACAAATAAACACACATTATACTGCTTTTTTTTTCTGAAGGTGGACAACTCCGCACACCTTCCTTAATTTAAGGAGGCCTGAGTAGGCCATTCCCATGCCGGTACCGTGGCAGATTGAGCAGTTCGCTCCCACAGCCGGTTTTTCGTGGCGAGATAGTATCACCCTGGAGTTTTTAATCACTTAGAGTATAACAAAAAAAGGGGTTGGCATGACAACGGTGTCTATCAATGATTTCTCGTCCCCTGGTAGTCGATACTGCTCCTGAACTACACTGTACTTTCCATAAGGTGAGCTGTAGTCACTTTGTCGAGCTATAAAAAAACACTGAACATTGCTCTAACGAAATGACAAACAAGATTTAGAAACAAAAAACGGTAGTTCTTATGCATAGTTTTTTTTATATATACTTATTCAACAAAGTGACTACAGTGCACCTGATGGTAAGTACATGTGCATGTAAGTGATGGTAAGTAAAAACGAATGTTACCATCAAAGCATGAAAATACATTGATAGTCTCTGTCGTCATGTCGACCCACATATACCACGGCTGAAGGTCTCTAGGTATAGAAGTAACTGGATATACACAAGCTGATCCCGAAATGCGACAGGTCAAAGCAAGTCACTATGACGGTTTTTACACTTGTGTACTGTGGTCATGACCCAGTCCGGGCAATCGCCCTGCCACCAAAAAAATGTAGATATAGGTCGCGGTTTATTAACGAACGGTAAATTTTATAATCTTAAAAACTTTATTCTTATAGCGTAACTACTTCACGCTTTTCGGATTATCTCTATACTTTTGTGTAGAAGTTCAATTTCTTTCGGAAATAAAAAGGACTGAAAGCATTTGATATTAATTTTAGGTCATACGCCTACGCGTATCTGGAAAAATAAGTTTTGACAGTAGTGCAGAAAGTCTATAAGGATTCATTTTTTTTCTGTTGAGCCATAGAACAACAAATAGAAGATTTTTTTTTTATTGCGTTTGTATTTATTTCATTAATACAGTTACAAAAAATACAGTACAAAAAGTAATTTATAATTTATCCACTGTACGGTAATTCGGAAGCTCGGAAATAATGGCACGGGCTGCCTATTGAAACTTACTCAGTGCATTCGCTGACTTACCAACTCCTCGGGAGCCCCTGCTTCTCAAGGGAACTGGTAAAATGAAAGGTCCTTTTGGTATACTCAGACACATGTCGGAATCGTATGAAAAGGATCGTAGAAAATTTTGATTACGTAGTTTACCGATGCATGTCGTTGAATGGCGGATGGATCGAGAAAGTCTTTCAACTGATAGCTCGTACGATATTATCAGAAATAAGTAAAAATTTCCCAATGTACACATATTTGGCGGAACACTCAATTATATTGACTTGGCCGATTTTTTACACGTCATGATTTACTTTACAAATATAATTCGATACTGTACTTCTCAATATAATGTCTTGTAGCACTTGGCGCGTTTTGATACATGTACACAACATTTGATCTTATTTCAATGGAATAGGGATTAATATAGAATGGAGAGCAATATTTGGACCACAAATCGATCGCTCACACGGCACACGATAATCCGGCGGACACGACCTGCCGCTAATAAGGCTTGCTATAATTATTAACTTCAATGGAACTGTCCCCAGCGATGGGATGTTGGTTCATTCAATAAAGTTCAAGGTTTGGTCTTTGAAGTATCAGAGTGTCGACTTAAGCTATCTGGACAAAGACGTAAAACTTAATACTGACACGAATGTAGTTTTTTAATCGTCTGAAAAGGATGAAGCTTATGCCCCAATATCTATATCCATCTGACTCGTAGTTTTTTACCGGTTACACAATGGGATGTTTTCTCAAGAGCTATTTTCTCTCATTCCACTAGCCTTATTTCACTATGTATCCACTAGACACCGTGTCGCAAATCATACATACGTAGTGGATGATTCCCATGTCTGCACGTAAAGATTCGCTTCTACATTCATCACGCTAACCGCTAAAAAGTGGAATCTGCGTCCAGCGATTATATTTTCAGGTTCTTATGACTTGGGAGCCTGTACGAGAAGAGTGAATAAGCTACTGGGCGGACACAGTTCATATTTTTACACTTAACATATTTTTTGGTGACCCGGGAAATAATCCTGCATAGAATCATAAGAGCCGCTGTGAGGGCAGCGACCTCGGTGTGTCAGACTCCTACTGACTAAAAACCGCCGGGGTGTCCTTCCAATCACTCCAGATCCACCATCATTACTTGTAATTGGCTATTTTTATGTCAGTTATCCAAAAATATCCGCGACTATCATGGTACGGAACTCCATTAAGGAAGAAAGAAACGTTTATTGAGAAAAAAGGAATAACAGATAACATCACATCCTATATCCAATGTGCTGTCATCAATGTCAAAAAACACTTGATTCAGCTTGATCTGGGTGGCGCTGTTACGAGTCCACCACTGATTTTCAACCAACACTCGATGGAACATTAACAGTGTGTGCTGTTTTTTCGCTTAGATTTGTTCTTAGCCTGGACACATGCCTGCGCATCGCCGCACGCCAGTACATTGCACTTTCGATACTGTTCCATATTTCACTGTGCCTGCATTGTCTATATTTGCATACAAATCGTGCGACGTCACATCGATGTGAGCAGACATTGCGGCGACAAAAACATAATCCGATACCATAAAATTATGCAACCAATTATAAGTGCAGACCACACCACAGCTGAATAAGCCGGTCGTGGCTGCATCATAAAAATACTTATGAGCATTGAGACTAATATTTATTAATGTGAATACTTTTGTTTTAATTTTATATGAAGTCATTTTGTAACAATGTATTTACCCATATGTTCCGTGTTTTGTTTCATTTATGAAAATGTAAATATGTAAAAAAATAAACCGTTTTGTTTAATGCAACGTAGAGTTTGAAAATTAACTGTTCGATGGAATAAATCTAATTTAAATGAGATTTGTTTTTCATGATTTAAAGGCGGATGCTTGACTTCGCTTACATCCGATGGACCGTGAAAACGTGTCCGATGATGAACCGCGTCCGCCCAACAAATGCCTATTCACTCTTCGCCCAAAAACTTCCAAGTCATATCCTAAGAATATGCTCGCTGGAAGCATATTCCACTGCTTAGCTGATCGGATAGTGAATGTAGAAGCGAATCTTTTCGTGCAGATATAAGGAACATCCACCATATACGGATGATATCTGACACGGTGTCTAGTGATTTTATGATGGAATAGGGTTCAAAATGGAGTTCGGAATCAGCTTTTGAGAACATTCTTCATTTTGCAACCGGTAAAAGACCGGAAAGAAATTGATAATTTTGAGTGAGGTAAAGCGAGAGGTGCGCTCTTTAAAGACGTCGTATAAAACGAAATATATCGTTAACTAATGTGTTTTATTTAACGGAATAAAATGCTGTTGACTTGGGGGGTCTTTTCAAGTTTATCGACCGAGAGGGGAGAGTACATAAGGAGCTCAGCCAATGAATTTTGTAGATTGGTGTCAACGCAAGTACACTCCAATGGGCACGGCTCTTTTTTAGGCTGCACCTCGGTTGTGGCGGCAATTGGTGTTCCTTTCAAAAGAAATTTGCTATGACAGGGGGATAAGCGATCAGCAATATCCCATGAGAAATTAAGAAAAGCACTAACTATTCAAAAATGGGTATAGACTCGATAAAATTACGATTTTTGGGAGTTGAAGCTGCTCGCGTCCGTAGGCTTTACCCTAGTTTCCCTACACGTGACTCCTGGGTGCTGCTAAACGAGCAGCAGCGAGGTGGTAGGGTGTCAGCGTCCGTCTGGATCGCGACCACAGTATATGGGTATAAAGCCCTTACCTATACCTAGAGACCTTCAGTCGTGGTATATGTGGGCCGACATGACGATGGAGACTATCAACGGATTTTCATCCTTTGATAGTCGCTTTCGCTTTTCGGACTACACTGTACTTACCATCAGGTACTCTGTAGTCACTATGTCGAGCCAGTGTAAAAAAAAAATTACCTCGATGAAAGCTGAACAGAGTATTCCAGCAACTCTGCTTAGCTATTAACAGTTAAATAAGCGTGAATATTCGAACTTTCTCACCTGTTTCACTTTAAATTATGTCCGCTGGTAACTCGTCTTGTGTTTGCAAGCGAGTTCACTGCACTATCGCGTTAAGTTTGAACACATCATAGCTGCTATACTATTGCAAACTAAGCGAAGTAATTAAAAAATATATTTTTACTACCAACTGGCGTAACTTTTTCGTGGCCAACGTGACCAGTAGCGCATCTGATTGGCTTTCTCATAGCACTAGTAGACATGACATTTCTATTAGATGTCACGCTGGTTTTTTCACGATGTTCCTTCTTCATCGGTAACCTTTTTTTTTTTTTTTTTGTAACCCGGTGGACATCCCTACGGACCTTCAGGGGAGCGGTTGAGGGCCGCTCCCCCGGTGTGTCGGACCTGCCCCGACTAAAACCACCGGGGTGTTCTTTCTCTCGTCTGCCGGATGCTAAGGGCAAAGCCGAGCCATCTTCCTCGGCATCCGGCGACGTCCGGCCTTGTGCAGGCCTCACCTACTAGGCAGGGGGACGGTTAAATAGTCGCCGCCCCCCGCGTGCACCTAACACATTTCGGGGAGAGTGGTGTAGAGAGCCACCCCCCCCTCATCTCCTTGATATTGTCATCAGAGCGGTGTGCGGGAACACATCGCACACCGCTCACGCCAGGATCTGGTCGACGCACTCCCTCAAAGCGCGCCGGCCGGCGTATGTCCGGGTCACGAAGGAAGGCCGCTGGCGTAGGCCCTCCTCCGGCGTCCAGTCCGAGCTGGGCGGCGGATTGGGTTGTCGGGGGTGGATATTGCCTCCCGATCCCGCTCCGCCGCCTCCTTCACCTGCATTGTCGTCTCCGTGAAGGAGAGGACCGCCTGCCATGCCCTGTCACTACCGACCATCGCCCGAGCGAGTGCCGGCAGTGACAGGTCGCCACCCACCACCCTGTGTAACCTAACCTAACCTAAATTCATATGTATTCTGGAAAGATCCAAAGGTAGGTGCCGGGATTCGAACAGCTACAAATAAAATAATAATAATAAACAAGCCTTTATTTTTCCACATTACATTTTCTACAATTCAAATCTGTTAGTATTATTAGTTTTTTTTTTCTTAATTCCTAATGTTACTGGTGTTAGTTAAGATTTGTGTCGTCATTATCATTTGCGGACCCCTTTTGGGTGAAGGCTTCTGTTAGAATCGAATAGCGCCGGTAGATTCTGGATCTACGCGTATTTAATTACGGAACAAATAGTTCGTTCAGGCTCAGTGACAATGAAATATTCAAAAGGCACTTAACTGGAAACTGGATGATGAAGACAGGCTACTGGAACACCGGACCGTTCACCGTATACAGTTAATTAGATGTTCCGCCGTATTGCCCAAAGCAACTACCTATTTCGTAGTGTAACCGAGTTCGATGCCAATGATAAGTGTAGC
This sequence comes from Automeris io, assembly GCA_036320925.1. Taxonomy (NCBI): domain Eukaryota; kingdom Metazoa; phylum Arthropoda; class Insecta; order Lepidoptera; family Saturniidae; genus Automeris; species Automeris io. The sequence goes on from JAUDJH010000039.1 coordinate 247,208, forward strand.
GATACCGCCGTGCGTACACATGTATCACTGTGTAAGGGCCGAGCGTGGAATGGGATGTAGGGAGGCGGGAAGGATTTTAAGTACCTTTTTTATACTCATGCCCTGCGCCTGAACAGCCTCCTCCAACCTCCTCCAGTTGACTCTATCTTGGGCTAGATCTGCCCACTTCTTTCCCGCCACCGAAAGAATCTCGTCTTCCCGCAGCTACAAATAAGTATATCAAATACTCATCAAGTGAGACATTAGGACTTGTCCTAATATCTTGATGTTGATATCTTGATTTTGTATCGCAAATCAATCGCTGTAGATTATTATTATGAAAGCGGCCTACTAATTATCGCTTATAGTAGCATCGCTCTAAGTGTCCACAAGCCGTAACCCTGAGCGCGTTACCACGGCCGTGTTTATTAGTTTCGGCGTGTAGCGGTACTCCCCGAGATCATCTCATTAGAGCGTGTTTACGAGTGTCCTCACTCCACGGCGGTATCTACAGCACAACTTACAATTTACATTGTTTTCGTTTTAATTCCAACGGTCCTCTACAAGATAACTTTAATATATCGCATATATACCGGGAGATAACCCCAAAAATTCAAAGAAAATTACATTGATTCTTATTTTCATGCTACCGGCAAGGCTGGAAATGTCTTAGACTGAGATTTATAAACGCTAATTCGACTTTCAAAATATAAATTTATTTTGACAAAAAACTGAATATATAATTGAAACTCGAATATAGCCATAGTATTCGCAGAGCTAAGTCAATGTTGACAAATAGGAGACTTACCAAATCCTTTGATATAATTTTTTTTTCGTTACAATACACTTTAATATTAGTTAAATAATAAAATTTGTAATATTAGGGTAAAGTTTCCTCACGGTGTTCTTCTTTTCCAGTGACTTTGTGGCGCCTAAATCTGGACGAACCCAGAGCTACGTGCCAGTATTCGAATCTACAACCATTCGCGTTGTTGCGTATAAAGCCTACCCCTTGACCACTAGGCCTCCACTCTTACAAAACATTTGTAGGTTTAAGCATGTTTTAAATTGTGTCGCTATCAAAAATCTTTCGGTTACTGGCCGTGATTTTGTAGGCGTCTCTCTGAAGTACTGTTTATAACTCATTTACAGTCAAATTGGAGTCATATTGAGTAAATCTGATATAATATAAATACAACATAACATGTCTGATACATTTATATTGTCGTTTTTAAAATAAAAAAAATGTTTGAGTGCTGCAAGAAGGTACTTTACAAAATATATAATATTTAAATTTGTTTATTGTGGGAACTTTCTTCATTTTTGTTGGTACAATAAAATTAGAAAAAAATATATTATACATATATTTGACTGATATTTATACCACTAGACATCGTGTCGGATACCATCCGTATGTGGTGGATGTTCCTTATGTCCGCACGAGAAGATTCGCTTCTACATTCATCACGCGAACGGCTAGGGAGTGGAATATGCTTCCAGCGGCCATATTTTCGCGACCTGGGAGTCTTTAAAAGAAGAGTGAATAGGCATATGTTAGGCGGACACGGTTCATCATCGGACGCATCTTCACTTTCCACCAGGTGTGATTGAGGTCAAGCGTTCGCCTATAAGTAATAAAAAAATAGACTTTGACTTTGCTTAGAAATGAAAAAATAGGTATTTAGACATTTTTGGGAAATCAACCTCCAAAGGGGATAATTGTATCTGCTCTGGTAACTCCGGGTCACCTCAGCTAGTTATAAATATATACAAATTATAATAAGAACCATAATTTAATTTCACGAGAAGCAATCAATCGTAATTAATCATTATGTACTTTCTATTTAAATTTATGTTCACGAAACAAGGCTTACTCAGTTCAAAATATAAAAGATACCAAAATCGCATCTATACACAGCAATATCCAATTAAAAATGATTTTTGTTGATATAGATTTTGATATTCATAATAAAATGAAATAATCTAACGTTTCCTGTAGACTACCAACAACTGTGATGTTTATATGCGGGCGTATCTTAAGCATAAATCCAATGTATAGGTAATGCACAGTATGGAATGTCATTTGACATAAAGCTTGCAAAAAATGTCTGTAAACTTGATACAAGTCACATCATCATTACGTCATATAGTATAAAAGACCAACTATAGACATTACATTGTATACTGTTTATTTATTAATAGGAAAAAAAACATAGCTTAAAGGATTAGCCAGCTAAAGGGCCAGTGGGCTGGTCAGATTTTCTAAAGAACATATAACCGCTAGGGTAGACGTGCTGTTGATTGAAAACCACGACTCGTTAGGCGTAGTGTACGAAGCCCTGGGGCTAGGTGGAGTGACGATTTGCCCAAAGTGGTGGATGAGAAAAGCCTAAGATCGGACTCAGTGCTGAAGTTCGAAAGAGGCCTATGCCCAGCAGTGGACGGATACTAGCTGATGATGAAGAAGAAAAACGACAATTATTATATGTTTAAAACAATACACTTAAATCCATGAAGTGTTCATAATATGCTGAAATATACAACTGCTTCAGACTTTTAAGATAAAAAACAACAATAGTAAAAAAGCAATGTTGAATGAGTTGATGGCTGTTTTTTTTTAACCTTATATAAATATATAAAGAGCGATTATCTCCTGAGTTTTATAATTACATTAGAGTCGCTACGCGCTTCTTTATATCATTAACCGATTTTATTGATTTTGTTTCTATATTTATCTTTTAATGGTTGTGATGGTCTACTGCGTAAGAAACAGGTATCCATCACCTTCACTTAATGTGCATAGCCAGCAATAATTATGGGTTCTCAAAGGCACTTTTGTGGGTTCGATCCCCGACTTGGGCGACCAACGGTGATCTACTGGCGCAATTGTGGTCACATATTGTATTATAATTGGGTCCTTTAGACGAATGGTGAGAAGAAAAATGTTAACTTAAATTCAATTTTGTTTTTTTATTGTTTACTGTATTTCTTTTTATATATGTACCGTTTATATGTATACAGGGTTATAGGTAACTAACGCACAGCCTCTTAAGGGTGGCTTTGATTTATCAAGACAGACAACTTTTGTTGTACGACTTTTTCTAATTCAATTACTTTTTTTCCCATACAAAAAAAATAAAAATCAGATTTGCAGTTCTGAACTTTTTAACTCTTCGTAAGGCGACGATCGCGCCACGCCGACATAGGCGACCGAAGACAGACTTACGTAGTGCGCGGCGTCTTGTGTCGCTACTAACGAAGAAAGGGGTCTGCGGCGCGGTGAGCGGGCGTGGCGACATGTGCTTGACTACTGTGTAACACGGGTCATGTCAGTCGCAAATTTGCTTGCGTGTGCGCCGACGTGTTAGTTGTCCCAGTGACGCGTTCGTTTCATAAATCACAATGTCAAATCGATACACTAACATTGAATATACCGAAATGGTGCGTGTTTATGCTCGGTGCGGTGACAATCTGTCTGAAGCTTGCCGTGAGTCCGCGAGACTATTTCCGAATGTGTTGACACCGAGTAAATAGATTTGTGAGTATTTTTGTAAATAGTTTAATTATTGTAAATAGAGTGATTCCACTTTTTAAATACGCCTACATTAAAAAATAGTTTGCAATTATCATCTTCAAACAGACCGCGCGCCTCTTTTGGTGCGATGAATTGCTTGATTACGTATCAATGTTCGTGTTTTTCTATTTACTTTTTTATTTTTTAGTGTAGCCAGTCCTATGTCTGGATAAGTATGAAGGGATTGTGGATTCAGTGTATAAATATGTACAGATTGTACAACCTTTGAAACATTAACTTACGTAGAGGCCTTTACCTTGTTCATTTTACGATGTTCCCTATGGCATACAAATAATAGGTTGGTTTTGTTTGTGAAACAATTATTTAATGTTTTATTTTGATTCTAGTTTGTTTTAATAGTGTATTAGTACGTCAATCAATAAACATTTATTTTCACTATTTAACTAAATATGGAAATTTACGTTCAAATAATTGTTATAAGCGAGTTTGTAAAATAAACAAGGTATAGGGTTAATAAACTTTCTGCTACACGATCCTTAACGCTGCGTAGCAACGTAACTTTGCGCACGACTGCATAGCACCAGCTGATTGGATACCTACGCCTGATCGAATTTAAGTTGGAATATAGAGCTAACGATGACTAGATATTCACACTAAAACTAAAAAAAAAAAATCTAACGATGTATTAGGTTTTGGCAAAAGTCGTACAACAAAAGTTGTCAGTCTTGATAAATCAAAGCCACCCTTAAGAGGCCGTGCGTTAGTTACCTATAACCCTGTATATATGTATGTGTATATGTATATTTGATTGATTTTCTTTTATTGTTTGTGTTTCTTAGCTTTATTTTTGTTTTTGTAGAATTTTTATATTTTTTGTGGAAACTTTTCTGGCCTATAAATCATTTTTTGTGTATTTTTTATTCTTTGTATGTTGCTGTATGTTTCCTTTTAGAATAAAGAAAATAAAATATGTCTTTTGGAGGCACGCAAGAACTATAGGTGTTCATTTAGCTCTAGTTGATACTTTGTGGGCATTATCGTTAATTAACGCGTCAGTCAGGGCTTTGAACTGGTCGCTCCAGTGTAGATGAGCCCTTCCACGGCATCTGACTCGTCTAGTCTACCCTAGACATAGATAGGCAAAATGTAATCAGATTAATAAAAATGATTAACGATTACATTTTACGTTTTTTACCATTAATATGACTGCATTTTACTCATTTATGTTTTAAACACTACAGAATCCCAGATTGCATACACATTTATTATTTTTTAATGTATTAAATGGATTTAATCATGATTACAGGGCAAGAAAATTAAAATTACGACTACATTTTGTAATCGTTGATCATTAATCAGATTACATTTTGCCCATCTCTAACCCTAGACTCTTTCAATATATTCAATTAAATGTTACACTACTGTTTGTTTATAATACATTGTGGGTTACCTTTTTGTACCCCCTCTAATGAGATGTATCGGCGACGCCCGAGCAGCGGCGGAAACAGCCGAAGATTCGTTCGGTTTTTGCGAAGACCGCCAGCTGGGTCACAATCAACGTCGACACAAGTATCAATCAACTTTTAATTTGTATTCACGAAGTATAAACGCAAGTCGGACCAGTTCTTGTGTATTTTTTATTAATTTTATTACTATAGTTATTATTAAGGAGTTGTAATTGATTTTCATGGCTGTGTTCGGCTAAAGACCCAGGTTGAGTATGAGTAAGCAGATTCGATTTAAAATTTATGAAATTAATAACGTAGACTAGGTTTTCCCTACAGATTTGTCCGTTATAACTCATCATTTATTTTGTGTACATATATTAAAAAAATATTGTATATCGTTACGCTATATAGCTTTCGGAAACAGGAAAGACACATTAGTAGCTGTATCCACTTTATACTTATATGTCGTGTCCAACGTGACCAATAGCGCGGCTGATTGCCGTTCTCAGAGCTCTTACACATAGATTTTAGTTACAGTTAGCTTAGTGTTAGATTAATTAGTGGATACAGACACTTTTTTTTTACACTGGCTCGACATAGTGACTACAGAGGACCTGATGGTAAGTACAGTGTAGTCCAAAAACGAAAGCGACTATCAAAGGATGAAAATCCATTGATAGTCTACATCGTCATGTCGGCCCACATATACCACGACTGAAAGTCTCTAGGTATATGAGCTACTGGATATACACAAGCTGATCCCAAAACGCGACAAGCCGAAACTGGTCACTATGACGGGCTTTACACCCATGTACTGTGGTCGCGATCCAGACGGGCACTGACGCCCTACCACCTCGCTGCTGCTCGTTAAGCACCACCCAGGAGTCACGTGCAGGGAAACTAGGATAAAGCCTACGAACGCGAGCAGCTTCGACTCCCAAAATATATCTGCTTACCCTTTAAGGAATATAGCGTTACTATATATTTATTATTATGAGATTTTAGTTGGAAGAGATATTGCCCGAAATTGGTCATGCTCACAAATACAAGCGTGAAGACCAATACAGAGAATCACTGCAGATTATCTCGTTTCAGGAGCTTGTGTACATCCACTTTTTTATATACTTAGATATATATATATACCACTGGAGAAGGTTCTCTAGTTATATATGTCGGCCGACATAGCGATAGTGGTTGGCCCTTGGCGGTCGTGGCTGGTCTTTATTATTATTAGCCCGTTTTATCCCACTGCAGAGCAAAGGCCTTTTTCCACTATATTTATGGAATTCACGGGAAAGGGTTTGGACATTTAACCCGCCATGATTGTACAATACGGGACAGTAAGAGATTAGTTTATGTAATAATTAAATTGAAGGAAGTTTTAAAAATACACCCGACACAGGCTAATATAGCCCAGCGGATGAGCATGTTGACTTCAACTTGCCACTTAGCAGTGGCTAGGACGCAGTTCGTAGAGAAATGGCTGACGGGGCAGGAAGGTTCTCGAGTGAAGAACACGTACTGGCAAGCGCAGCGTGGGACGTACGCCTACAAGGTGGACAAATGACGTAATCCAGAACGCAAGACGACGCTGGATGCAAGCTGCTCCCGACCGGTAAGTATGAAACACTTTACGGTAGCCCTGTGTCCAACAGATGAGACCTGAAAAACGCCTGACGTCGTCAAATTACGTGAGGAAGCTGGCCTTGTATTTCTCTCAGCACTCGGCAGATTGGAGTAGGAACACCCCAGAGCTTTTAGTCAATAAGAGTCCATGAGCATTCCACCAGGTCAAAAAAAGACCTATTTCCAGCAGTAAACTTTGTACGGTGATATGATAGTAAGAAACACCAACGAAACCAACTGCGAGTTGGACTTACAACCTAGATTTCCGATCAAATTTGTTGGTATTACTTTTTTATTTTCTCTTTATTTTAAAGGGACTTTTGTTCTATTGAACATGTCAGCCCCATCATACCTTAACCTAAAAATACAAAAAAATATTAAAACTAACAAAAAAGAATTATAAACTATTTATACATGTTCCAGATCATTCCAGCGGCACCAGAGGTTGGTTCCGCTAGAACGCTGTGAAACATGCCTACATTATATAAATTAAGGTTTAAACTATTTACAAGGACAGATCTTTCCTTCTTATACTTGTCACATTCCATCAGGAAGTGATGGACATCGTCAATTTTGTCACATGTTTCACAAAGCGGTGAGTCGACCAGTTTCATGAGATATCCAAACTTCCTTGATGGAATGTGACCTGATCTTAACCTAAATGCTGCAGTTACACAGGATCTGCTTATATTAATATTAGCAAACCAAGGAATAGGAGGAGGCTGGCACTGTAGCGTCTTATACCAAATTCCCTTTTCTTTAGACGTTCTATTAAAATATTCCTTCCACATAGCCCGCCCTTGATTTTTATACTTGCCTAAAATTTCTGTGTAAAACAATGGAATACTAACTAGAGAACCGTTTGCTAGAGCTAACTTTGCTGGTATTACTTTGTAATTGCAATTTTACTGTTTCCAGAGTTTTTACTATTTGAGTGATATAAGATCTTTCTTCTTGCCAAATTTCATTATTCTAAGTAAACTCCATAATAGTACCACGCGCACGGGGTTACAAAATCCCGGCTATACGGTATCTCACATTCCGGCTAGGACTAAGAAGTTCTCTAACTCTTACTGGAATCAAGTCGTTGGGCTGTGAAATGGTCTTCCGGCGAGCGTGTTCCCGCTATCCTATAATATGGGATCCTTTAAGCGTAGCGTGAAGAAATATTTGCACTGGCCGGCATAACTACAAATGGCTATCTATATCTTGACTTGATATTCGTCGTTTTTTGGACTGTACCATGCTAATCACCATGGGTGATGTGATCTTTGTTCCAAGTCGTTTTGGGAGTCGAAGCTGCTCGCGTCCGTAGGCTTTACCCTAGTTTCCCTACACGTGACTCCTGGGTGGTGCTAAACGAGCAGCAGCAAGGTGGTAGGGCGTCGGTGCCCGTCTGGATCGCGACCACAGTACATGGGTGTAAAGCCCGTCACAGTGACCAGTTTCGGCTTGTCGCGTTTCGGGGTCAGCTTGTGTATATCCAGTAGCTCATATACCTAGAGACCTTCAGTCGTGGTATAGGGGCCGACATGACGATGTAGACTATCAATGGATATTCATCCTTTGATAGTCGCTTTCGTTTTTGGACTACACTGTACTTACCATCAGGTACTCTGTAGTCACTATGTCGAGCCAGTGTAAAAAAAATTAAAAAAAGTAATAAATAAAAAAACCAATATAAATAACTGTGGTATTAGTCTTTTATATACATTCAACTAGATCTGGAAACAAATTTATATGATCCGTTCGAGTTCCAATAACACATCAATATTAATACCGCAGTATTAGTTCAAGCGATTTTTTATTATCTCAGCAATATCTGTTAGGGATGTTCTAGATATCCGAAAGCATCGGATATCTAAAATGAGAATAATCTTATATTAATTAATTATCTATATATCTTAAGTCTATATGCCTTTCGAGGTGAGCAGACATACTTTAGTGCTTGTATCTTCTTTGCGCTTATATGTCGTACCCAAGTATAATAGAAGAGTCGAACATCTATCTAGTCTGCGAGAGAATGAGATAAAATTTACCAAACAGATATACTTCTACCGTGTGTGAGGTCCGCGGCACATATTCTATATTTATATCTGATATATCGTATACGTAAGAACTCTAATATTGATTCGTTGATTTTATTGGCATTTTAGCAGTCAGCAGCTGTGAAATTACATGAAATCGTTTAATGTGGTTTGAATTAATTTCATACGATTTTATCTATGTCGGTTAATGGAATGAGGTTAATGAAGCTTGCTAATAACATATCATCACACTATATCCGTTTCGGTGTGACCAGAGATACAATAATGGCTGAATCCACTTTGGGTTTATGTGTCGTGTCCAAGGTGACCAGTAGCACAGCTGATCGTCTGTGATGATGTTTTCCTTCATCAGTGTGCACGTGGTGCCTAAAAGCCGGTACTTAATCTGGAAAAATGCAGAAGTACGTGCCGAGATTTGAACCTACCTACCACTGGTCCCTTATCCACTAGGCCGTGGTGGCTGCCAGCAGAATAGAATAGCACCCCCCTCTTCTTGCTGAGGTGTCGTAAAAGGCGACTAAGGTATCTCTTGAACACCGCAATTCAACCAGGTGTTTAGAGAAGGAATACTCGACCAAACCTGCATCCCGCTCCCTCCCGATCGTACTGGTTCTCCTTTCCATCGGGCCTGAGGGAGTTCGGATGAGAGAGTGCTTTTCTGGCTGCGCGTCCAGTTATGCACTTAAATATCTCCTGCGCAATTGACTGTTTCCGAAAACAATTGGACCTAGATTTTCTTAACCGGTGTTGAAACAGTCGCCGTGGCCGAAACCGGCTAGGACATCATCATCCACTAGGCCAAGCCATCAAAAAGTAGAAGCTTACTAACCAAAAAAATTGTATATGGATGCTATTTTAACAGCAAAATAGTATATATAAATAGAGCCACATTATGGCAAAAGTATCACTACAAATAAACCTATGAAGATAATTTTTATTCTGACTAGGCATAGCGACCGTCACACTTGATGGTAAGCATGGCGCAGTGCACAAAATGGCTACGACAATCAACAACAAAAAAATCTATGGATAGTCGCAGTGTTCATGCCAGCCTGCACAAATATCTCTTCATGCTGTTTAAAGAACCTATCATAGGACGGTAGGAACACGCTCGCTGGAAGAGCATTCCACAGCCAAACGACACGGCTGCAGTAGGAGTTAGAGAACTTCTTATTCCTAGCTGGGATACGAGTTCCACAAAATGCTCTATAATTATAGAATCGGGAATTAAATAGACGGATACCCTAGTACAAAACGGTCATTCATGCTTTGTTCCTTCGTGGCGAATATCGATATTTGTCAATTATTTTCGTTAACGCGACGCGCTCACATACCACTACAGAGCCAAGGCTTCCCCTTTTCCACAATATTTGTGCAATCCGTGGGAAGGGATTTAGATATATAACCCAGCACAGTTGTCCAGCTGCGACGAATTGAATACAGGACCCGCAGTCCCCACTAATTCGCAGAAGTAGTCACCTTGGGGTTTTTAGCTGGTAAAAGTCCGGCACACCCCGGCTGCCTACCCCCTTCGCGGCCGGGACGGTCCTATGAGGATTTTCCCCAAGTAAAAAAAAAAAAAAAAAAAAAAAAACAGAAGCTGATCCGGAAACCCAACAGGCTAAAGCCAGTAACTATGACGGTCTTTAAACTTGTGAACTGTAGTCACGATTCAATTCAGTCAATTGCCGTAACACCTCACCGCCTCCTTTATCATATGTAATTTTATCTACGCCCACACATAGTAGAAATTTAATATTATTATATGTAAGAACATGTTTTTGGCTTCGCTTGTGGCGTGTGAATGTGATTTCCTTATATTTTTCTATTCTATGACTATAATACGGGATGAAAGCCGAGACGACGGTGTAAGAATTATTGTCTGTTTATTTCCATAGAAAATCGGTAGTCAATATAAATCGTAGATTACACACAAATCTGATATGTGGACAAGGTATTTTCTAATATTATTCGATTGTTACAAAATATTTTTTATAACACGCAGAGTAGATACAACAAACTCCAATCGACAAAGGTTTCAGAAATCCAGTTGATGAAAATACCCGAAGTTCGGCCGTCGATACTCCAGTTGTGTCCCTTTGCAAGTAGTCGCATAGTACAGTCACAAAAACCTGTCAAAACATTCGCACATAAGCACAATGTCCAATCATAGTAATTCAGTATGCTTGTCAAAGTCATATTCGGTCACTTGGAAATATTACGGTCACTTCCAAACAAAAACTATCCTACGATTAGGTCCTCCTGGTATTTATTTCGATAGGTCGGGCTTCCAGCACTTTCAAAAAAGATCTAGAGACATATATGCGTCTTATATATTTACTTAGATGTTCCAGAATAGTTTATTTATCTTTCGTGGCTCGACATTCCACAGATAAACAGCTACCGAATTAAAATTTAAGATACCCACGCCTCGTTTCTTGAAAGAACGATGTAGACAAGCGGTAATCATTTGATGTTCATTAATTATCTGCGTTTTATTTAACAGTCCGTGCATTCGAAAGAGTACTTTAAGACAATCTCTGAGTTTTAAAATTATAACCGTAGAGTAAGTCTAAAAATAAAGGGTTAAAGTTTCACTCTAGTTCCGTCGTAACAATACAATCGTTAGCACGAGTTCGTTGTATCAACTACATAGTATATCAACATATAATCGATAATAGATCATTTTCTCTATGATTGCGCGTTACACGCAACGTTATAAATCGTAGTTAGATGCGCGTGCGTCGATAATTATTGTGACAACTCTTATTAGTGGGCGCGGATTACCCAATATCTATACAGAGGTGTTAATCATACCCGATCTGTGACTCTAAAGCTTATGTTATTTATAAAAAAATAATAATATATGATCACGGAATGTCTCTTCGGAGACGAATAGAAATATATTAGTGGCTGTGTCCATAGCTGGCTACGTGACAGTAAGCTTTCTAATGAGATCCATGCTAATGGACCACGTTTCTGCACCATATGTCACTAGTAACACACATGTATATAACGCTCCGAACCAGTCGTATCGTTTCTAATAAAACAGCAGATAGATATATTCAATGACTTGAATGCGATCCACGTGTGTCGAGACTTTATGATCAATTTTTCTCTCTGCAGCGTAGAAGCTATGAAAGGTCTATGAACTAAGCGAACACAACGATTGCGTGATTCATTTAACTATTCACGCCATCTATTGGTGTAACGCTGCACTGCTCCATTATACTGATATAAATAATGTTGGTTACAATACCAAATTATGAAATTAATAATAATGTTTATAAAAATACTTACAACTAATTTATTTATTGTATAGAAACACATTCAAGGCACTAAGAAAGCGTTGACAGTTGTCTCATAAATGAAAAATAGTTTTTATAGATAAAACTTTTAAGGAATATTAATAATCATTACACAATATTTACGTGTAATTCGTTTAGGATTAACATCAAAAGATTATAAATACTGCTTCATATTTCACCTATTTATGGCTTATGGAGACAAATGGTTGTTATTTGGTATCATTCAGTACGTTAATGTTAATAAATCCAAATTAGTTACTTAGAATTTTTCAACAAGTTTTAAGCTTGGTTCATATGTGTATCATTTGGCGGCAACGACCTTCGGAGAGTAGCCGGACACAAGGCAGTAAGGCGTTTGTTAGGAGATACTTATGGCCAGCAGTAGACTAGAGCTAGCTGACGATGAAAATATCCATATCTCATTTGAAGATTACATTAATACGGATTCGACGTAACAGCCCACTTCGCTGATTGTAATACGTGTCGGACAAAATGTTACGGTGAACGTATCAAGCAAATGATACGCATGTGAACCCGGCTTAAACGATTTTAAATAACGTATGCAGAGCAATCTTATGAAATTACCTAACAAGCGACAATACTTATCACTTATTAGTTTGTGAAGAAAACTCGTTAAAAATCGTCGTAATCAATACCAGTATTCTAACGCTAGGGTAGCAATTTTACACTTGTGGCATACTATACTACCACGCTAAACACTTACTCTAGGGTTGTCAATTGTCAACGGGAGAGTGTGGATGAATGTGATGTCCTTTAGCGAAGATTAAATAAATCAGAAGGACGCCGCCAAAAGAGAGAAGGAGAAAACGTCCAGACGACAGGGCTGTTTGAGAGCGTCTGCTGCGGAGATGATGCGTACATGTCCCGCGCACCGCTTGATAGAGAGGTCTTGAGGGGTGAGCTCTTTACATCCACTCTGCAAGAAATTGACCTAAAAAGCTATTCGCTGATAGGATTGTTGGACGAATACGGACCCCAGGCCTTCTAGCAGCGATTTGAGAGACGCCTCAGACGTTTTTAGTCAATAGAAGTCTGACACACCGGGATCGCTGCCCTCACGGATGCTGGATTTTCCCCCGGGTTACAAAAAGGGTTGTCAATCGTAGTATATTAAAGTATTTTATCATGTTTTGTGCCTGTAGTGGTCTAGCGGACAATAGACCGATCTCCATACGCAGCAACGTGAATATCTGTAGGTTCGAATCCCGGCACAAACCTCTGGAGTTTTCAGCTGATGCACGGATTCAGGTACCACATGCGCATTGGTGGATGGAAACATCGTGAGGAAGCCCGTATGGCATCTAATAGAAATGTCATGTATACTAGTGCCGTGAGAACGGCGATCAACTGCGCTACTGGTCTCGTTGGGAACGACATATAAGCTCAAAGTAGATACAGCCACAAACGTATCTATGCTTAACCTGAAAGGGATATAGCATGACGATATATTATATTTTTATTTATCTATAATTATATAATACACAAATGTACACAAATGCACTCACACACACAACACTCACTATACGATGCGGGAGCGACCTAAACATTTAACAAAATTTAACATGTTGTGTAACCACGTTATTAGCATTTTAGATTTTTTATTTTATTTCCTATTTTTGTATATCATTTTCTTATAATATGCTGTGTAGTTACCATCAAATAAATAAATATTTCCCTGGAGTTGACAACCATAACTTAATCTCTAAGTATCTAACATTGCGTGCAGTGAACTATTTGCAGTAATTATTTATTCTGAGTGTTCTATTGGCTAGAGAGGAGCTAATTCCACCCTCCTTGAACAACGACAGGGCTAAAGACACCAGTGGCGTGTACAAGGCTTTAAAAGTGGAATAAAAAGTCAGCTAACCACGGTAATCTGGTATTCTCCAATACTGGTTATTTGCTGTGAAAGAGGCGACATCTTTGAATAAACGTTTTACTTTATCATTAAGGCATATTCTTATAAAAATCGTGTACAGCATTATAATTTACAAGAAAAATAGTATTCCTCATAATCTAAATATGCATTTTTTTAATGTATTTTCTGTGGCCTTAATTAAAAGTTAGGTAATATAGAAAAGATATCTATTTTAAATCAAATACAATCAATAATTTCATCTTTTTTTAAATTGGTGTAAGGGTTGAACGATTTAAACCGCCAAGGGTTGAAAATCCGTTGACATTCGGCATCGCTTTGTCGACCTACATATAACACGACGAAAGGTCTGTAGGTAGATGAACAACTCGATATATTTATACACAAACAGAACCCGAAACAAGACAGGTCTAAGAAAATCACTATGACGGTCTTTATGTATATACTATATGTATATACTGTGGTCACGATGAGTAGCGTTCATTTCATAGATGCATGCAAGCATTGCATGTCGTTTTGATAAACAAGTCTGGAATAAATTGCTTAAAGTTAAACAAAAAAAGGAACCATTTATATTCATTGCTATGCTATATTCATCCCATCTATCTTTCCTAGGAGAGCAATATAATATTTACTATCATAATATAATATTCAAATTAATTACGAGAATTGTGCCTACCTTGTCCAAATACCTTACGCACGTCATTTTCCCGCCCGATTTAGTTGTGAAAACCTTTCACGGTCAATCAGCGCGCGTCATTTCGAAAAATAAAAAAAAGCACGTCACTGGTCATGATCTAGTTCTAGCAATCGCCCTACCATTACAACAAAAACTGAATAAATAAAGTATAAGTAAAAAATAATATATCGTCACGTTATACCCCTTTCGGGGTGAATAGAGACATAAGTGGCTGTATACAGTTTGCGTTTATATGTCGTCCTCAACACGATTTACTACAAGTATTTATACTAGATAATTTTGTACTTGCATGTGATTATTTTATCAGTAGGAAAAGTAAGTATCGGGTTGCGGTATCTAAGGCATCGGGTATCTAACCGTATCGCAGATCGCAACCTTCAGCATAACGGAGCGCGACGCACGAATCCGGTAAATTATAAATCCCATTTAATTAGACATTCATCTAGACATGCGTGGCAATGTATAAAGCCCTCTCTACTGCCGTACTTGCTCTGAACGTTTGACTCTGAATACTGAGGCTAATACGCAATTTCCTATTAGATATATATTCAGTTTTTTTTATTAAGTAGTATTTATTTTCTGAGCAAAGGAACACTTCGGATTCTGCCAGTCACTATGATTTTATTCCTTCACAAGCGTTTAAACGCCCATATACATTAAACTAATGCAGAAACTTTTATGGTCAATTCGTGCGCCCGCACAGTTCCGTGCAGTGTAGCCTCATCAATAACCCCGGATAATGTCGCCGGAGAAATTAAGACTTTAATTTCAACGGTTACTTGGAAAATGTACCGCTTATATCCCGTGGAAACGTATATTATGCTAAATAAAGTTAATTAAGTTAAGTTTTATGCACTTCTAGCGCCGGTCTTCGGACAATTGAGGCGGTGCGCCCTGTCTTGCACTCGTGGCTGGACAGACAACACGGCGCGCTCTCCTTTCGGCTCACCCAGATCCTCACAGGTCACGGTAGTTTTGGCCGTCACCGGTGGCGGGTGTCCGGAGGAGAGCTTACGGCGGAATGTCACGAGTGTGAGAGCCCCGAGGACACGGCGCAGCACACGCTTCAGGTGTGCTCGGCTTGGGCTGAAGATAGGAAGGTCCTTCAGGACCGCATTGGGGACGACCTCTCGCTGCCAGTGGTGGTAAAAGCCATGGTCGGCAGCGAAGAGGCATGGCGAGGAGTCACAGCCTTCTGCGAGGTTGTGATGAAGCAGAAGGAGGCCGCCGAAAGGGTCAGAGAGCGAACATCTTCTCTGGCTATTCGGCGGCCAAGGCACCGTCGCCGGAGGGATGCGTTCGCTCAGAGCGAGCGCGACATCCCTCGGTGACAATAGCCGGGCAGTAGACTTGAGGGAGTCTGCTGTCCGGATGAGAGGGTGGCGGTGTGCAGTGTCCGGCGCGCCGCCTGTGAGATAGGTATTGGAAGGGTGGGCTCTTTACCCCTACCCCTAGCCTTTAGCCTCGACAAGGCATTTCGCTCTCCGGGCGTCTGGATGAATTTGGTTTCCCAGGCTCGGGTGGAGCGATTAGAGGGACACCCCGGGGGTTTTTAGTCAGTAGGAGTCTGACACACCGGGGTTGCTGCCCTCACAGCGGCCCTGATGGTCCTATGCAGGATTTTCCCCCGAGAAACCAAAAAAAAAAAAAGTTTTATGCACTTATTGCAACGTAAGGTTATTCAGTTCAAAGCACGATATCTAAGTTACGTGCATTATATATAAAGCACGCCACATAAGAAATAAATGGGATTCAAGTAAAGACTTATTTTCAATCAATACACCTCCCACAAGCGGTAGAGGCCTCACCACATACGGTGGCCAGTAGGACTATTCACTACTCCACAGAAACATTCTCTATAGAACTGCCAAGCATTGAATATTAGAATTGCTTCGAATTGTCTTATTTCAGTTGATTGCACTATTTTCAGAGGTATACGTGATTTCTATTTTTTTGGTGGTTATCGGTGTAAATGGATATTCTTTTGACACGGAGTCAGCACCGTGTTCCATGAACCTTATCAATTTCTCATAGGACCCACGGCGGTATGCAGGGTTCGCTGTTCCTAGATCCAAGCAGAGAGACACCACGCCGGCAAAAGTAATTGGATTGAATATGCATGTTTGGTAATCGTCTTGTGCATTTTTGTGCCTAAATTAGAACCTTACCAGCACGTAATAATACACTCCACTTAAAACGGAAAAACATCGCGTCGCTGGACTTCATTAATAGTTCTTAAGTAACTTTAGGGGGATTTCTTGAGTGAGGTTGGCAACACTGCCCCCCGCCGTCAACTCGACAGATATTGATACATTCGACAGCCGACGATGAATCCATTCGCGCAGCGTCCAGACGCTCACAAATCACCGATAGACATCGCTCGCAAGCGCTTCGTTAATCTAATTCATTAGTTTAATTAAGTTAATGTTACTGGCACGATGGCCGCCCGACGCACGACCCGAACTAATGCGGCTTCACATTTAACATCAGCTCGCGTTTTTTATCACTAATCGCTATTTTGACGCGTTGAATATTACACAAATATTAATATAGTTTTTTGATTATGTCTTTAATAGTTAGAAACGAATCTTTGTGTTTTTCTAGTTATTTAACCTTATTCCACCCTCTTGCTTTCATAAAAGAATTACTCATATCCCGGTTAGGAATAATAAGTTCTCTAGCTCTTTGACCGAGTCTTTGAGCTTTGGAATGGTCTTCTGGCGATTACGTTCCCACTATCCTCCTATAATATTGATTTCTTTGAACAGTGCGAAGAGATATTTGTGCAGGCCGGCATGATCACTGCGATTATAATAGGATTTTCTTTATGAGTTACTTAAAAGTTTAAAAGATTTACGCGTACAACAAAAATCCGCCAAATCTTTAACATTGAAAGTGCTGAACAGATTTTGATGTTTTTAACATAGAAATAGAGAGGAGAGGGACATAGGCTACTTTTCGTTTCAAAAATAAAACTTTAAGTGGTTGAAAAAGGGGATGCAATTTCCTACGTGAAAATGATTATTTTTTAAGTCAAGAATATAAATATTGATTTTTACATTGGGTCCTTTAATGTAACATAAAGAGTAGAGGTTTGAGGTAAGAGAAGGAGTTAGAGAGTGTAGAGGCCATAAAGAGTTTGGAAGTGGAAAATGTGGAGTAGGCTTAGCCAAAAGTTAACATGTCATTCACTGACTGTTAAACATTAGGAATTATGCAGGGTAAGTTACTATTTTTAAATAAGACAAACCGTTATTTGCGTCCGACAGCTTCACATGAAAGCACCCTTATACTCCCGTGCATCGAGATAAATACCCGCGATCTAGGAAAAAACTACGGTAATAAATCTTATTGCGAATTGCGCTTGATTTCTCCAGAGAGGAATGATATAATTACATGATTGCGGGCCGCAACCGGCGCGGTGGGCGACTGGGCCGCGAACACCATACTAGGAGACCATACAGTATCGTAACTTATCTGTGTTTTTCTTCTATCTATCTTTTATTTTTTTTTTACATATATGACAGCGCTATCTTCAATTATTGTGAGCAACAACCGCCATTCGGGCTACATCATATACATACTGCTCTAGGACATCATTAGGTGGGCAACGGTTGCTCGATGCACGTGTTGCAAAGTAATCGTTTACAGTGTCAATTTTAAATAACCCTTTTATTAAATTACAATAGTTAATAGGCTCAAAATAAAATTCTATAATTAACCAAACTGTAAACGGAAAGTAAAGATAGATGAAGTGGATTGTGAAGGCTTCGTTATTTTAATAAATGATGTTGGTTCACGTGCCACTTGTCCTGACTGATATTAAATCAAAAAGCATAAACTACAAAAGTTAAAAATTCGAAATTTGGGCTTAGATTTATTCATCGGCTCATACATTCATGTCATTGCAAATGCATCCCATACAATCATGAGTAGCATTATCTTGTTATATTTGGACATTTCATATATATATTGACTTCAGATCTAGTAATTACCAAAATAGGAATCTCGGAACTGAAATCTAAATAAATGTACGTATTAAATGTCAACAACAATATTATTAAATGTCAATAACAAGATAATGCTTTTTGTGATTTTATAAGATACACACCACTGCTTCAGAGCCAAGAGTTCAGAGTTGCCTGTTGCGTTACTGTACCTTCACTGTCCTGTGTACAAAGCGCATCGCTCTCAGAGTTCCCCCGTTCACATTCTTAAAGTCCATTCTTTGTGCGGACAATTTAAAATGACGGATGTACAATTAATACACATTATATTTAAACCAAACGATTACGTTTGCACTGACTTAGACGAACTTACCGGGGAGTGGTGGGCTGCCCCATCCCCCCTTGGATTTTGTATACCTCCCTATTATCTATTGTTGCTAATGATGATGTCCTGGCCGGATTCGGCCACGGCGACTGTTTCAACGCCGATTAAGAAAATCAAGGCCCAGTTTTCGGAAACAGTCAATTGCGCAGGAGATATTTAAGTGCATAGCTGGACGCGCAGCCAGAAAAGCACTCTCTCGTCCGAGCTCCCTTAGGCCCGATGGAAAGGAGAACCAGTACGATCGGGAGGAAGCAGGATGCAGGTTTGGTCGAGTTTTCCTTCTCTGAACACCTGGTTGAATTGCGGTGTTAAAGAGATACCTTAGTCGCCTTTTACGACACCTCAGCAAGAAGAGGGGGGTGCTATTCTATTCTGCCGGCAGCCACCACGGCTAATATGCGTAATCCGTTCAACAAAGCGGCGAAATAAAAATTGCAAAAATGTTTGGAGGATATATCCAAATTTTAAGAATTAGAATGGATCACACTGGATGCCGAACTATGCTGGCTTTCTTGAATAAATAAGTAGCAGGACAGAGATAGATAGCAGATCGTGTGAGGTCACACGCGAGAATGTCAAGCCCAAGCTAAATACAACCATTTCTTTCATTTGCAGTTTAGGTTACATTTAATATATCAGGGCTATCGCAAATTGAAATGCCATTTTAATTTGGATTTTTTATTTCAAAATCACGCATGCGTTATGTGCTATGAGAGATTATTGATCCTCATTTGCAATTAACAAAGATTTGAGTTCGTCTACCTCCACACCTTGAAGAAAGGTAAGATATTAAATGTCTGATAGAGAAATCTTAAAGGGCATAAATCTAAAAAATGGCACCTAAAACGCTATCCGCTCGCTAGATCGTTGGAGGAATACGGAGGACGGCTAGAAGCGATTTGAGAGACACTGGAGGTATTTAGTCAGTAAGAGTCAAACTCCAGGGTCACTTGCCCTCGTATAGACCCTGATTCTTTTATGCAGGATATTCCCCTGAGTTATAAGAAAAATGTGTATCAATATGTGTAAATGTTGGGTCTAGGGTTACCATTTTGCCGGACGAGTGTAAAAGCTGGGTATTATCTGGACAGAAACATCTCTTTACGTCATCGAGGGTATTCGAAAGTCCTGTACGCCTCGATATCGCTGTGAAACGATCGGCGAATGACCTATCTGTAATTAACATCGGGTGATCGATAGACTGGGCCCGTGCAGCTCTACGGTTAATTGACAGTTCTGATTTGGAATAATCCTTATCTAAGGACTTTGGAAGCTGGACGCTGCCGACTAATTTATCCTAGTAATCATTATAGAACGAAATTAGGAAAAAAAATCTCTTGCACGTAGTAATAAAAAGTACTGTAGTAGAGTATGTAGTGTGACGCTCCACAATTTTTACGTACTATCGATGTTCACGACGATTTCAAGTTGGAAACGATCCCCAGTTTCATGTATAAAGCGTCTCATCGATATCTCGATCAAAAATCCGCATCAACCTACTCCGTTAGTCAAAAGAGCGTAATACACTTTCTATTATCGTCGCGCCAGATAAAACCGCCTACACTAAGTGCTGTTTGTATCCCGAAGATCTAATTACCGTGGCTTTAGCATCTGCAGTTCAGAATAACAGCCCCCTGGTTGACCACCCATCATCAGATCGACAAGGCATTAATAAGCGTAGAGGACATTAAGCAGCTCTTTAATAATTTAATCAAAAGAGCTCAAGAAAAAAATGACTATAATGAATGCTATTATACATACTATTTAAGGATAAAGAAGAATATAAATGGCTTAAAACTGTTGTTCACTATATAGAGATACGTCATCGCTTATTGCTAAATTTTTCTAATTTAAACCGAGAGGGGGTCATTTTTAGGTTAAGGTTTAGTTCCATTAAAAGATATGTATCAATTAAATTTATAATTATTATTAGAAGATAAAAATATCATAATACTCGAGTTCTACTGTTTATAAATCTTTTTTTTTTTTACGTTACGGCGTACCGAGAGTTGGATAAGAGCCCCGTGAGGAACACAAGCGGATCGCACTGGGTGACGAACATGTTAACAGGTATTATAATTCCTTGTAGTAAGTGGGACATAAATTATACCATGTCTATTAACAGCCAAATTTTATGAAATCAAAGCTACAAATGATCGTCCATCGCTTTCATTACACAAGCACCTTTATCACCGCGTCGGTGTAAACCCACAATGGGTCAGGGAGACAAATGACCGCTGACAATGTGTATCAGCCCTTAAAACATCCCTTATCCCTACCCAGGATTAACGGTTGCACAGCTGCATATTAACAAAGGTCTTTCATTAATGAATGGTTTCTTTGTATAAAAACAAAACATTCGCCCCTCGACGTCGTAATTATTTTGTTTATGTTAAAGTAACCGTGACTTGTTTTAATCCTGTTACAAATGAGTATCATTATTAGGGTTCTGTAGCTTAACTCTTCAATTCCCATGTCTATGTCACTGTTAATTTTATATTTCTCTTCTACTAAAATAGTTTAGATACATTCAGCAATGAGAAAACCAAATAAAAAAAAAACTACCCTCCTATTTTTAGGAAGGTGTCATACAGTTGACACTGGGCATTGTGAAAAAATATATGAATAGTTTTACTCTTCAACTTTGCTGTGATGTTGGTAGAATTAAAAAAGAAATTATCATGTCGTAGAAAAAAAATATTAAACTACTGTCACCTACAAGTGACACTGGATATTGAAGAGTTAAAAAGATAAAAAAAGGCGCGTTTCCAATCTTAGAGTTCCGATTCGGCAGCCAACACCTCAGCTCACAATCCGGCTAGGACTAAGAAGTTCTCTAACTCCTTCTTTTGCCGTGTCGTTGGGCTGTGGAATGGTCTTCCAGCGAGCGTGTTCCCACCATCCTATTATACGGGATCCTTTAAGCGTAACGTGAAGAGATATTTGTGCAGGCCGGCATGATCGCCGTGATACCGTTGGGTTTTTTCTTACCTGTCGACAGTCGTTAGCATTTTTTGGACTGCACTATGCTTACCATCAGGTATGGTGGCACTATATCGAGTCAGTTTAAAAAAAAAGATTCTGAGTTAAAAGGTTTTACATCATTTTTATAACTTTTACTTCGACGACAATATTCCTGTGTTTAATGCGTTTGTCATCACGTCACCTATATCTGGGTGTCGGGTATGCTTCCGTGTATGCCCGTCACTCAAATATGGGTGACGCTTTTATAGCTGAAGTTAATAGGATTTTTAAAAGGAATTTATTGGACTAAGTACTTATATGTAAACATGGTGCAGTCCAAAAAACGCCAACGACTATCGACAGGTAAGAAAAACCCATCGGTAGTCGCAGCGATCATGCCGGCCTGCACAAATATCTCTTCACGCTACGCTTAAATGAACCCATATCATAGACAAGTAATATAATAATCCCATATCATCTCGTGGTATTTCGATTCAACTGCGTACAACGTGATAATTAAATAGAGAAATCGCGCCCGCCCCCCGACAAATTGACGTCGTGATGCTGATAAAGAGCTATCATCACGCAGATGTTGATAATGTCATCGGCAGATAAACGAGGGACCCAATGACGCGCCGATGCGGAGATAGTGACCAATGCGTTGACCATCCCTGCTATATTACGTAACCTTATAGCGATTGGTCATTGCAAAGAATTTTGAGAGGAATAATTTCATCATTTAATTATAATAATATTCAACATATATTATTTATATATTCTTTTATAGATTACAGACCGGTAACCATGCGCGGCAAAGCAATGATTGTTTCAGATCAAGTACTGATTCAAGCCCCAGATGCTCGGCGAATAATGAAAACATCGTGAAGAAAACTCGCATGACGTCTAATAAAATTGTCATGTATAATAGTGCCGTGAGAACGGCGATCAGTTGCGTTTCTGGTCACATTAATAAATAATAAATAATAATAATAATAATTTATTTCATAGATATACATTTGTCATTACACATACATTTGGATATTAAATTCTTAACATTATTTAGGTCGTAATAGTGTTGTTGAAACTCCGGTGCCCAAATTAAGATTTAACTTGTGTTATGGGCACCGTTGCTCACATCTTACAAATATTGATCTTATGCTATTTGTGAATCTTATGGACCCGACATATAAGCGCAGAGTGGATACAGACACCAATGCATCTCTCGTCACTCCGAAAAGGATATAGTGTGACGATATTTTTTTATTAATATCTGAGGACAATACATTGTACTAGCATGAAACTAAGC
The DNA here is from genome assembly GCA_036320925.1 of Automeris io. Lineage (NCBI taxonomy): Eukaryota > Metazoa > Arthropoda > Insecta > Lepidoptera > Saturniidae > Automeris > Automeris io. The sequence goes on from JAUDJH010000039.1 coordinate 270,351, forward strand.
TTGCGGTTGTACTATGGATACGAGACAAATATATAATTATATAGATATTATGTTATATGCACGCATGCATTATAGAAGTTTTCGATTACATTAGTTTTTTTAAATACTAGCTTCACATAGTAGCTACATTGCACCGAATGGAAACCACAATGTAATCGAAGAACGTCAGCGAGCACCAAGAGACGAGAACTCATTGACATCCGTCATCATGGCATTGCAAATATACGAAAACATAAGGTTTCTAGATATATCAATAACTAAACATACACAAACTGATTCCGAAACGCCACAAGTTGAAACAATTAACTTTGTCTGTCTTTTTACTTGTTTATCGTGGTCACAGACAAGAAAATACGCCGTTACAAGCTTCATAGCACAGTAATGTATCTTATATTGTAAAAATAATTGACATTAGCTATTTCTATTTGAATACATGCAATAGTAATAGAGTCTGACATGTAAAACCGGTTATCGTAGCACACGGCTATTGTCTATGGCATCGCTTTGTGTCGCCGCCAATTGCAACGCATCGCGACAATGTCTCAGTGACGTAGACACGAGGCGCATCGATCGTACCGCTAACTTATTGAGCTTAAAATAATCTATTCTAATTGAATATTAATTATTTAATGACTTTGTTGTAATTTATGTGTCAATTTGACGCATGTTTTTTTATACTGAAGTGGCAAACAAGTTGACAATCTACTTAGTGGAGAGTCGCTACTATCACCTTTGGATAATTGCAATACCAGAAATTAGAAGCCCATAGTTCTTACTTTGAAGAATGGTTTTAACCCCTTTTGAAGAAGCTCATGTCATATTTCCAGGAAAAACAGCCACATGTAAAAGTAACAAACAAACAATAAAGAAAAGGTAGTGAAGTCAAACTCAGATAGAATATCTATATAATAACATTATTAATACCTGTGCTAATATAATATTGATACAGCTTAATTATCCGTAGTACTCATCAACATTTACTACAGAGGACAGTTAGTGAAACACTGGGAGTTTCTGAGCCTGAGATTTATAGACGGTATTTCGACTTTGCTTAGCAAAGTTCTCAATAATTACAAAATTCGATTTGACAAAAAACTGGATAACTAATAGGAACTTGAGTATAGCCATAGTATTCGCAGAGCCAAGTCCATGTTGGCTAAATTGGTGACTTACTAAATCCTTTGACAGTCATTGAGTAATATAAATTGTAATGTTTTAGTCATGTCTAAGCTGCGGTTATAAATCTCAGCCTATCGTAGATTAAATTACATGTTAAATTTATAATTTCTATATCAAGGCAATGGAATAGTAATAGAGTGTGACACGTAATGCGACCCGGCTATCGTCCACACGCGGCTATTGTCTGCAGCGGTCGGGCGACATGTCGCCTCGTGTCGCCGCTAATTGTAACATATCGGCGACAAGGTCTCGGCGACACCGACACGCGGCGCATCGCTTGTACCGCTCACTTATCGAGTTTTATTACTCAAAATTAATAAAAAAGCTTTTATTATTTTAAACTAGCTGTCCCGGCAGACTTTGTTCTGCCCTATTTCTCTAAAACAAAGACACATTGTTTTTTTAATGTTAATAGCTTCCCCGTCAGATTTTATTCTGCCAAAACCTATTGGCCTGTCGGCTGTTTTTTGAAAATTGTTTGAAGGAACCTGGCCTTAATGTTATATGTATAAAAATTGACAAATATTGACATTAATATTTATACGTCACTCAATAATTGTTTTGCCTTCCCGGAATCCGTCCACTGACATTTAAACTTTATGGTATGGTGTTAAAGTTCAAATTGACTTTTAAATATTATTACGAATTTTTTTGTATGAGAATATAGAAAAGTGGTGTATTTAGACTTTTTCAGACATTTTTTTAATTTTTCTCTCCGTAATAATCTTCCCCAGACTTCAACAAACACAACAAAAAAGAAATCAGCCAAATCGGTTCAGCCGTTCTCGAGTTTCGCGCTTATCAAGACATTTTGCGATTCATTTTTATATTATAGATAGAAGAGATGATTAAACACACAACGGCTGTGTTGTGATTTGTATCTTTTTGACACATTTCTAGATATTATATTTCACAAACGGCATCCAACGTTACTATGGACTCTGTGAAAGGAATATAGAGCTATATTTATATTATACTCTCATATAAACCATAGAACAAAATATATTACATTTAAATATGAAATTATAGATAATAATATCGAGGGGTAAAAGGCTATTTGGTTTAAGCGACAATTTTTGGTGATATAGTAATATATATATATATATATTTTCGGAATCAGCATTTTTTACCGATTCTAAAAATATATATGTATATTAATATATAATCGATATATCGTCACCCTAAATTCCTTTCGGGGAGCGGAAATATATTAGTAGCTGTATCAACTTTGCGCTTATATATCGTAGTCAACGTAACCAGTGGCGCAACTGACCGCAGTTCCTAGAGCACTTGAAGATGACATTTCTATTAATTCCTCGCGATATTTTCCTTAACTGCTGAGCATATGGCGCCAAAATCTATACTCAATCTGGAAAACTTAGAGGTATGTGTCCGGAAACGAACCTATGACCATTCGTGTTGCTGTGTATGGAGGCCGGTCCCTTATCCACTGGGCCGCCACATCTGCTTAGGAATTATTTATAAGTAAGACCTCTGTAAAAAAAATACTCATGTGTATGACATACATAATTTTAGACACAGTCGTTGTATCATTATCGTTGAAAAAATAATGCATGTTTTGTACCTATTTTTTATATTTTCATAATACATATAAGTATTACGAAAATTGTAAAAAATGCAGTAGCGTTCATTTCATAGATGCATGCAAGCATTGCATGTCTTTATGAGAAATAAGTCTGGAATAAATTGCTTAAAGTTAAACAAAAAATAATAACCATTTATGTTCATATCTATTTTTTATATTCACGCGGTGTATCTTTCCTATGAAAGCAATATAATAATGTAGTTTAGGGGATCTTCAGATCAAATAAACACTGCATAAACTTTATATACTTCTTTATTGCACTTTTCAATATAATTTAACGTTTTAACACTTTTTCACATCTTAAAATTACAGAGCGCTCGCGTCGAAAAAAAACCGTTTATCCTCCCTCTCTTTCTATCTTTCCTGCCTTTCACTTACTTACGTTCCGATCTACGCATTTACTACTTCATACATAATAATATTTTAAACAATAACATCCATCCTACAATAATTACTATCATAATATAATATTCAAATTAATAACGCGAATTCTGCCTACCCTGTCCAGATATCCTATGCACATTACTGAAAAAATGTATTTTGTTTTCTATGGACATCAGTTATATATTTATTTTAGAAATAAAAACTTTTTATAATTAAGCCACGGGCGTGACCCTTCGAGTCGTATCGAATTCGGTATTCAAAAATGGAAAGCAAAGTTTCAAATTTCAGGCGCATTGTGCGCAGCGGCGCGTGCGACTGCGTCGGCCAATAGAATCGCCGCTCGCTCGCGATTGGTCGCCATTGTCGGGCGACCGATTTCACGGTCAATTTGTTCCGCGATCGGATAGAATCTGCAATTACTCCGTCGCTAGTTAATTGAGCTTCCGAGAACAATAGATACACGGCGCCTTATCTAAAGGCGAGGTTAGTAAAGAGATTCTCTAGTTTATCGTTTAACACCCGTATTTACAAACGACACTGTGTTAGTATATTTCATTTTTTAAAGTGGGTTAAAAAATACGCAGCCTTGAGTTTCTTTCGGCGTTTCTTCGCAAGGTAGTCGCTTCCGAAACGCTAGTAGATAACCTTAGGTTTAGGTATTAATCTAATTGGCTGGCCGCCCAAGTCGAGGTTCGTACCCACAGGGGTGCCCTTGCGTAGCCACCCAACCCATAAACCGCTGGCTGAGCACCTTCAGTGCTCGCCCACTCTAGTCCGGTGTAGCTTTAGAGGCCCTTACCCAGGTCACAAGTAAACGTCACTTAGAAATAAAAAGGGTTTAAAAATTTACAGATCTGAGGGTTTTATGCTGTATTTATTTTACAAAATTGGGTGCCCAACGTGGGTGTCATAGAGTAAAAAACAAAAAGATCGTGGTATCAAAATAGAACATATAAATGCCCCCACAATTATAGGGCGCCACAGCATGGATAATAATTTATATACATATAATGCTAGTTTATACTAAAGAATATTAGCAAAGTACCAAAAAAGAAAAAAGGATTATACATACATACACACGTGGACACAACATAAAAAACTATTAATTGCCTAAATAACAACTTTTAACAAAATTCTGATTCTAAGGAACACACATACAAAAAAAAAGAAATACGGTCGCTATCCACACGCTGTTGTAAATTTTGAGAGAGAAACCGTTAATTCCGTCATCCGTTATTCTCTGATTCGGATCATAATTTTGACGGATCGATTTACCCATAGTACTATTTGTACGAAGCTCACGCACTGCATCCGAGAATTTGAGTTAAATCCGAGAAGTGTAGCGGACGGTAGGGTACGGAAACAGTAATGTGACTCAGCGCGAAGTTCATATTATATTTAAATATATTCATATAAAATAATGTATCGTTACGCCATACCCCTTACGGGATGAGCAGAGATGTATTAATGTCTGTATCCACTTACGCTTATATGTCGTCCCCAACGTGACCAGTAGCGTGATCGCCGCTCTCAGAGCACTTAGGTACTCATGACAATTCTATAAGATGTTATGTGGAATTCTTCACAATCGTTTCCTTCACCGGTGAGCATGTGGTGCCTGGAAAAATCTAGAAAAACTCATAGGTAGGTAAGTGCCGGATTCGAACCTACGGTCGTGTGCGTTGCCGTGCGTGAAAACCGATTCATTATCCACAATTCCACCATAGCCACACAGTCACACAAGTCTCAAAATGTCGATTACAAATTAATAGAGATATTTTGGGCGTGCAATGAACGACGAAATCTTTGAAAACATCAAAATTAAAATAAAATATTCGAAACGCAACGTTAATTTATTAATCCTTAAGTCGTGGGTCATGCATGCCGTGTGAAAGGACTCGATCCACGTCAGGTAGAGCAACATTCTTTGTCTATCAAGGCAAAGCAATATCAACCCTATTCACAAAATTATAAGGTCTTTTAAGCAGGTATTAAGAAATTGTTTATTTGTACAAACAAGCATTAGAACGATCTAGATAGGTTAGCTACCTACTGGGGGTAGCGATAGCGTCGCGATGCGTAGCTAATATTACAAAGGATTTGCCTTTTTAATTTATTTTATGACGTAAACACGTAAATTTGCAACCAAATTCTAAATGGACATATTTATTTCAAAGATTCAAGAAATAATAATCTTGTGTCATGAGATAAGCTATCAGTTGAGTTAATTTAAATCGTCACCAAGGCGGCCTACATATTCTACGACGGAAAATCTCTAGATATATGAACAACTAGATATACACAAGCTGATTCCGAAACGCGATAGGCCGAAGCGGGTCGCTATGATGCCCTTTGCTTTTATGTACTGTGGTCACAACCCAGTTCGGGCAATTGGCCTACTACCTCAAAAAGGTTTTTTTTTTATTCTGACACAACTCAGTGACTGCACCGTACCTGATGTTAAGCATGGTGCAGTCCGAAAATGCCGACGACTATCGAAAGGTAAGAAAAATAAATCATCGGTTGTCGCAGCGATCATGCCGGCCTACACAAATATCTCTTCACGTTACGCTTAAAGGATCCCATATCATAACTACCGGAAGTCCATTCCACAGCTTTTTTTAACAAGATTTTATAGACAAGGGAGATATTCCACTCTAATGCCATACATGTAACTAGCTGATCCGGCAAATGTTGTTTTGCTATACAGGGTTATAGGTAACTAACGCACAGCCTCTTAAGGGTGGCTTTGATTTATCAAGACAGACATCTTTTGTTGTACGACTTTTTCTAATTCAATTACTTTTTTTCCCATACAAAAAAAATAAAAATCAGATTTGCAGTTCTGAACTTTTTAACTCTTCGTAAGGCGACGATCGCGCCACGCTGACAAAGGCGACCGAAGACAGACTTACGTAGTACGCGGCGTCTTGTGTCGCTACTAACGAAGAAAGGGGTCTGCGGCGCGGTGAGCGGGCGTGGCAACATGTGCTTGACTACTGTGTAACACGGGTCATGTCAGTCGCAAATTTGCTTGCGTGTGCGCCCAGCATGTGTTAGTTGTCCCAGTGACGCGTTCGTTTCATAAATCACAATGTCAAATCGATACACTAACATTGAATATACCGAAATGGTGCGTGTTTATGCTCGGTGCGGTGACAATCTGTCTGAAGCTTGCCGTGAGTCCGCGAGACTATTTCCGAATGTGTTGACACCGAGTAAATAGATTTGTGTGTATTTTTGTAAATAGTTTAATTATTGTAAATAGAGTGATTCCACTTTTTAAATACGCCTACATTAAAAAATAGTTTGCAATTATCTATCTTCAAACAGACCGCGCGCCTCTTTTGGTGCGATGAATTGCTTGATTACGTATCAATGTTCGTGTTTTTCTATTTACTTTTTTATTTTTTAGTGTAGCCAGTCCTAAGCCTGGATAAGTATGAAGGGATTGTGGATTCAGTGTATAAATATGTACAACCTTTGAAACATTAACTTACGTAGAGGCCTTTACCTTGTTCATTTTACGATGTTCCCTATGGCAGACAAATAATAGGTTGGTTTTGTTTGTGAAACAATTATTTAATGTTTTATTTTGATTCTAGTTTGTTTTAATAGTGTATTAGTACGTCAATCAATAAACATTTATTTTCACTATTTAACTAAATATGGAAATTTACGTTCAAATAATTGTTATAAGCGACTTTGTAAAATAAACAAGGTATAGGGTTAATAAACTTTCTGCTACACGATCCTTAACGCTGCGTAGCAACTTTGCGCACGACTGCATAGCACCAGCTGATTGGATACCTACGCCAGATCGAATGAAAGTTGGAATATAGAGCTAACGATGACTAGATATTCACACTAAAACTAAAAAAAAAAAAATCTAACGATGTATTAGGTTTTGGCAAAAGTCGTACAACAAAAGTTGTCAGTCTTGATAAATCAAAGCCACCCTTAAGAGGCCGTGCGTTAGTTACCTATAACCCTGTATAAGGTTTTGTAATATCTTCTAAGATGTTCATTGAAATTAAGTGATGTCAAAGACAATTTTGTTCACAATTAAATACTCTTAATCAACAACACATTTATTTGGATAAAGATTAAAATTATTACGTTGATACAACTCTTAACATATAATGCATTAATATCGACCAAATTTGTTTACCATAAAAACGGTTCTAGTGACTTAACCTTAAAAGATAGACATATACTGTCACGGACATTTTTTTAGATCATTTCAAGAGGAATCATTCTTTTTTACATATATTTTTGGTATCTTGAACCGTTTTTGCAGCGCACGCAATGGAAGCCCTCAAGGATGAATAATTTTCCCCGTTTTTTTTTCACATTTTCCATTATTTCTTCGCTCCTAATGATTGCATCGTGATGTTATATAACTTAAAGCCTTCCTCGATAAATGGTCTATTCAACTCAAAAATAATTTTTCAATTCGAACCAGTAGTTCCTGGGATTAGCGCGTTCAAACAAACAAACAAACTCTTCAGCTTTATAATATTAGTATAGATAAATAGCGATATCTTAATATTTCCTTTAAAACAAAGTAAATTATAGTCAACATATTTGGGGGCAATTACATATATGAATAAATGTATAACAATCAATAATCAGGTAGGTATTTTGCCCGTCCTAAGCTGGGATACAGTGCGAAGGGAAAACGAGTCAATACCTGTTTATCTTAATTACGTAAAAGGAACTTTATCTACTTACCAATCAATCGTGCACCACACGCGGTACGGTGTTTAAAATTTTTACGAATCCATTCTCATTTGTTCATCAATTTTTCTTTATGATTTTGGCTTTGATGCAGCCAGGGAATTAAAAATATAAAATCGCATTGTATAGCATCGCAACAGAAAGCTGGGTGTGCGCAATCTTTAGATCTCGACTTCAGAATCCATAATGGTTTTAATTAAAAACGTTAGATGCAAGTTGGCGAACCGTGCGGTACAATAATGTTATACAATTTAATTAGCGGTGTGTAGCGGACCGAACACGGCTGAATATCGATAAGCAATTATTTGCAAACGAATCGTTTTTTTATAATTTTTGTTTAATGTTTTTATTTGTTATTTTGTTTAGTGTTTGTTAAATAGACCTAAAGCTGAGATTTGTAAGCTTTACTGTGACTTTGTTTACACTCTCAGCACAAAATAAGTTTGTCTCTGACAAAAAACGGAATATATAACAGGAACTTGAATAAAATTGAAAGTTTATATTTTTTGATGTATTTGTTTTTCTTTACATAATTAGTTATCTTATATTTCTGTTCCATTCTGTATATTTGACCTTATCGGATTCTCTTTCGGATGTTCACCGCACGCTAGTATCAATGGTAGCATTTCCTGGTATCGGCAAATAAAAGACCTGTCCAAAGGTTAAAGGTTATTCGATTTATATTCGCTTGAAATCTTAGAGGCTGTTTTTATGTGTGGTTGGAGTTGTCTTATCAAATAGGATCTAAATTGTCCAGCCGAGTGAGAAACTATTAAATCTAAGCATGTCATGCATAAGCATGACTGAATGACTTGAGTGACGAATGACGAGTGACGAATGACGTATAGACTTTCAAACAGAGTAAACATTTTACAAATAACAATTGTAAAAACAATGTTTACAATTAAACTTTAAAAAATAATGTTATTCAAGATGATTATGGAATAGGTTGTTGTTTGTTTTTCTTTTCTTCTCTGTTATGTATTTTATTGCAAATTAGATTTAGTGTTTTTATTTTTATTACTGCTCATGTCCGTGTATTGTTTGTATTTTCATTTTTCTTTTATTTCGAGCGAGTTTTCTACACTTTTAAATATACCAGTTGTAATATATCTGGTTCATATGTCTCGTATTTATGTATGTGTGAATGTAAGCTATGTAAATGTAATAATAAATTAAAAAATAAACTATAGTGTACCATTCCGGTTATATAAAACTGAAGCACACACTACAAAGCAAAATAATTTCTATTTTCACGTTCAAACAAAGCTAAATCTAAATTTACAAAGAAATAAAAGTGTAGATATAAACAAATGTAGTGTAAAAAAACTTAAACTAATAAATACTTTAATGTATGAACAATTTAAGAACAATTGTTTTGATAGAGGTCAAAAATGAAATCACATACATATTCTAATTTGTAGCATAAATATGATAAATAGTTCTGCATATTAAACCGCTTCAGTTGCGCAGAGATTTTGCCTCACTAAGCGTTTTCTACCATTTACATTACGGCAAGGGTTCTGAAGAGTTATTTTTTTTTACACTGGCTGGACATAGTGACTACAGAGTACCTGATGGTAAGTACAGTGTAGCCCAAAAACAAAAGCGACTATCAAAGGGTGAAAATCCATTGATAGTCTACATCGTCATGTCGGCCCACATATACCGCGACTGAAGGTCTCTAGGTATATGAGCTACTGGATATACACAAGCTGATCCCGAAACGCGACAAGCCGAAACTGGTCACTATGACGGGCTTTACACTTGTGTACTGTGGTCGCGAACCAGACAGGCACCGACGCCCTACCACCTCGCTGCTGCTCGTTTAGCACCACCCAGGAGTCACGTGTAGGGATACTAGGGTAAAGCCTACGGACGCAAGCAGCTTCGACCCCCAAACCTATTAACCATTATTATTATTATTTAACCTTGTTCCACTCTCTCCCTTCCATAACTGCCCAATTTTTTTATTAACTCGGTAGAAATCCCTTAGGACCTTCAGGGGAGTGGTGAGGGCCACTCCCCGGTGTGTCGGACTTGCACCGACTGAAACCACCGGGGTGCCAAGTCTGTACTCCCTTCGCCTTCGCCAGGCCTGGGTATCCGTGCACTTCCCACGGACCCGGCGAGCGATAGGCCTTGACTGGCCTTCTCTCTGAGAAGGAGCTTGTTTTTTTTACACTGACTTCACACAGTGACTACAGAGTACCTGATGGTAAGTACAGTGCAGTCCAAAAAGGAAAGCGACTATCAAAGGATGAAAATCCATTGATAGTCTACATCGTCATGTCGGCCCACATATACCACGACTGAAGGTCTCTAGGTATGAGTTACTGGATATACACAAGCTGATCCCGAAACGCGACAGGCCAAAGCGAGTCACTATGACGGTCTTTAGTTTTTACCTCCTCGCTACCTCTCAATAAGGCGTAGTGTGGTCACTACAAATCACGATAGAAAAAACACCCTGTGATGGAATCAGTTTGTCAGTGATGAGAACAAAACTGCTACAAGAATTTATGCTACAGCCATAGATTAGACTAAAGTCAAAATATTGTTGTAAACAACAAATACCGGTACATAAACTCGAAGTCAGCCTCTCAGTTTTGATCTATATCTTAAAAGCATTGCACCGTGTTGAATGCTTTTTATTTGAAGCAACAGCGCTGTGTATTGTTGCTGCTAACTAATAAATGCATTATCATTTGTTTCCTTTGTGTTACCTTCAGTGGTAAAGATAACGGTGTGGCTACAGGTCAGTGGATACAGATATTCTTATATATCGGCTGCGATTTATGGAGTGATAATTTTTCTTGATACTCGTTTTGACCAATTTTAAATTTCTCCTAAACGCCAACCAAATTATGATCCCCGCTTATATAGAGGGCTATTTACACGCCTCTCCAAAAGGCTTGTATATTTTGGCACATAGCTTTTAGGGTTTTTTCAGATTAAGTACGGATTTAGGGACCATATGCTCACCAGTGAAGGAAAAGGTCGTGAGCAAACCCCCTCTAATATAAATAAAAATGAATCGCTGAATATGTTGATTAGCGCGAAACTCGAGTACGGATGAACCGATTTGGCTGATTTATTTTTTGTTGTGTTTGATAAAGTCTGGGGAAGGTTATTACGGAGAGAAAAAATTTAAAAATTGTCTGAAAAAGTCTAAAAACAACAGTTTTCTATATTCTCATACAAAAAATTCGTAATAATATTTAAAAGTCCGTGCCATAAAGTTTAAATGTTAGTGGACGGGTTCCGGGAAGGCAAAACAATTGAGTGACGTTAGTATCGTATAAATATTATATTTGTCAAATATAGAAAATATTCACTAGAAATAATTTATAAGGCGGGACAACGTTTGCCGGGACAGCTAGTCTAATATAAATGTCATGTGTACTAGTGCCGTGAGAACGGCGATCAGCTGCGCTACTGGTCACGATGGGCACGACATATTAGTGCAAAATGGATACAACCATTAATGCATGTGTTATTGTAAGCATTCGGACTAGGGCCTCTGCACTGTATATTTCAAAATCATGTCTGTTACCGATAAGGCAAGTAAATTAAAACGAGTACAAGATTTTTTCAACTTAAAATCGTTGATTTGACAGAAAAATCGTTTTTTTATCGATTTTTTTCCCAACGTCGCGCGCATTTATCGACATAAAAAATTAAAGTACGTCATTATGTTTGACTTGCACTTAGCATCGTTGATTAAGGATATCCTTGGTTGGTATTAAAATTCAAAATTATGCTTTTTAAGATTATTTAACGACTTCTTGTGCGGATAGATCAAACCAGCAAACTCGAAATATAAGCAACCGACCCCTGAATGTCTTCGAAGAAATTAACCATGGAATTAAGGCATTTTAGTGTGAAAAACAACTTTATTTAGTGACACAGTAGTGCTTAAACTAATTTACACTATTAACTTTAGAAATCTCTGGGGTTCGACTGACGATGTGGCTTTCGAACCGGAAGATGCGTGGAGCTAGCGCAAAAATTCAAGCGCGACTGATTCGAACAATTGGCTATTCTACAAGGCTAGACGGTCTACATACATCGGCGGATGTAACGCAATCTTGTTTCATAATACTAATTTTGTATCTTAGAAAATCCTTTTTATTATTCTAACTATTTATTTTATTTTATTTTATTATTCATTTATACACACACACTAAGTCACATACACAAAGTACACAACCACACTACACATGTCACATATAAATTTTACTAACTTAATAACTTTTAATAACTTTTTATTTCATCACAATTATTTGAATCGCATTTAAATGCTCTCATATAACCTTGTTACACAAATCATCTTGGTTAATCCGATTTTTTGTACGTTTTCATTAAATTATAAAATTATATACTGTAGATTTGTGAATAAATAAATAAAAAATAAATAACTCGTTATAACGACTACATTGCACCTTATGTAAAGTTTAGTTCAATCGAGATCAATGGCGTGCATATTGTTTTCACACAAGGCAAGCAATCAGTAAGAAAACTTACTTCAACTCTTCTATTACTCTTTCTTTATTAGAGGAATAAGAAATAAACGTTATATTTTACTAATTTTGATAAGCACGTATTCCCATCACAATCACAATGGTGAATTTATCTATTATTGATTGATTCATTCATGTTAGTATTAGATGCTCGTAGAGCTTAGGGTAAGCATAGCTATAATGCTTGTATGAGATGAACGCCACTGATCGAGATGTTTATCCATCATTATTTTTGTCGCGATCATGCCCGCCTGCTTTCTTCGCACTTTTTTTAAAAAATTCCAATATCATAGGATAATAGAAACACACTCCCTGGGAAACTATTTCATAATCTAATGACTCGGCAAAGGTAAGATATAACTAAAAGGTGAATTTAATACAAATCACGCAATTAAAATGAAAGCAGTATATTTTCTGTTTTCATGAGATCGTTTATGCTAACTCAGTCCTTTCCTGCTTATTGTTTATTCTTTAACTCTCTAGTATTTCTTGATGGAACAAACATGGTACCAAAATAGTACAATGTAAGTAAAATTAGAAGACCATAAAGTGGCTACTCCCTAGCAGTGGCGTTCATCTCATACAAGCATAAAAGCAATGCTTGCCCTAGGTTCTACGAGCATTTAATTCTAACATTATGAATTAATTAATCAATACTAGATACACTGTGAAGAGAATGCGTGTTTATCGAAATAAATAAAAAATAACGGGTTTTCACAGTTCTCTTATAAAGAAAGAGTAATAGAAGACTCGAAGTAAGTTTTCTTACTAATTGCTTGCCTTGTGTGAAAACGATATGCACGCCACTGCTCCCTAGAGATCGCTAAAATTTCATGTTGTTCTTTTAAACATATTATTGACACGTGTCAATAATACTCGTGTATGTGGTTTCTTTATATTTGTTAATTCTATGACATTAACCCACAAAACACAAATTATTTAAACCATAAAGATGATAAAATTACACATTATCTCATAAACACACGAATAGTTAAAACACATCGCATTAATTAAAACGTAGTCAAAATTGCTCGACAGTTGCCTTTGGACGACAATTAAATAGTGTTTAGTGCAGTGAACTGTGGGTAAGCGTACGTGTGGACGCGACGGAAGCGGATTGAGCGCACGAGCGGCGCGATTAGCGGAATAAACAGCACATTTTAAACTCCCATATGTTGCGTATTGTCGATATGCCGCGAAAAGCAACAAATCAATTTTTGTGACATAAGATTTTTTATATTAACTCGTTACTGTGACTGTGTGTGTGTGTGACTCGGCCGTACCTGATGTGAAATACATTTTAGTTCAATAATGTATTGGATGTGTAGATTTTTACAAACTGTTTTTTTTTTTGTTAAAACTTTGCTGATTTAAATACAATTTTTGTGTATGTTTTATGATTTATATATTCCTGTAAGCCGTGGTGGCTGCCGGCAGAATAGAATAGCACCTCCCTCTTCTTGCTGAGGTGTCGTAAAAGGCGAATAAGGTATCTCTTTAACCCCGCAATTCTACCAGGTGTTCAGAGAAGGAAAACTCGACCAAACCTGGATCCCGCTCCCTCCCGATCTTACTGGTTCTCCTTTCCATCGGGTCTGAGGAAGCTCGGACGAGAGAGTGCTTTTCTGGCTGCGCGTCCAGTTATGCACTTAAATATCTCCTGCGCAATTGACTGTTTCCGAAAACTGGACCTCGATTTTCTTAATCGGTGTGAAACCGGCTAGGACATCATCATATTCCTGTATCTTTAAAAATGAAGAAAATAAAATATTGAGAACGTATTTGTTTGCTAAGCATAATCTTTATATTAAACCCATTTTTATTATCTTTATTATGAACGCGCTTACGCTGGACCACAATCTCACCTGGTGTAAAACAACAGATGAGGTGGTAGGGCGGTTGCCTGAATTGTGTCGTCACCACAGTACACGAACACAAATTTTCTTAACTGTGCGTTATTTATGTTTCTGTAATAATAAAATGTTTCTGAAATAAATGTATTTCATTTTATTTAAAAAAACGTCGCAGTTATTAGCTTCGTCCTGTCGTATTTTTTTTTTACAGTGACTCGACATAGTGACTACAGAGTACCTGATGGAAAGTACAGTGTAGTCCAAAAACGAAAGCGACTATCAAAGGATGAAAATCCATTGATAGTCTACATCGTCATGTCGGCCCACATATACCACGACTGAAGGTCTCTAGGTATATGAGCCACTGGATATGCACAAGCTGATCCCGAAACGCGACAAGCCGAAACTGGTCACTATGACGGGCTTTACACCCATGTACTGTGGTCGCGATCCAGATGGGCACCGACGCCCTACCACCTCGCTGCTGCTCGTTTAGCACCACCCAGGAGTCACGTGTAGGGAAACTAGGGTAAAGCCTACGGACGCGAGCATTTTGGGATCAGTTGATGTACATTCAGTTGTTTGGATACTTAGAAACCTTAAGTCATGATACATGTCGGCTGGCATGACGACGTCGATATATAGATCAATTCGTCAAAAGATATTCGTCCCTTGGCAGTCACTGGAAGATGATAACAAAACATCGCGACTAAATATGACAAGAATATTGTGAAAAAAGAGACAGTTTAAATTTAATATATTTTTTTTTATATTTTTATCTTTTTATAAAATTAGTTAATTTTTTCTTATTGTACTGTACCCTTAAGTTTTGTTTTAGTGAAAACTTTATTTGCTTAATAATCTTTTTGGGTGTTTTTTTTATTGTTTATATATTTCTGTGTGATTCTCTAGAAATGTGTTTAAAAATATCCGCTGTTTTAAAACCGCTACCGCTCGTCACTAAGCTACTTCAAATTTATAGCAGTGAGGTAACACCGCCCTAATTACACTATATTAAACACTCGACTTTCACCGGCCGACCTCTGGGCCCGTCCGGTTTTCCTCCGCCCGTCTCTCGGAGCAAATGTTATGATTAGAACTCGTCAGAGCGACTCCACAGGAGACCACTGTTCTCGGAACCAATTATTACTAACTGTTTTGATAATAAAGTACCTTGGTCTTGTGTTGTAGTAAGCTAAACGTTTTGTTATACATATATTGGCTCTGCTTATTGACTAAGTAAACATGGGATTGAAAAATAAATAAATGAATTATCTAATACAAGACATGCGGAATAAAGTAAAACAACATATACACTGTTTTCATAACCACATTTTTCCTTTTTTTGTATTGCTTTCTATTTTTTTTATACATCTATAATAGGAACGGCTAAATAACTGATGACTCACAGACATTAATTTTACATGTGAAAATCCGTTAAGTATTTTGTATCATTGCTGTTAGAACTCAGAATGTCGACTGGTCATAATATTAGGTCCTTACATATGAAATTGGCGTTTTTCGTACTGGCCACTTTAATCACAAATTTCTCCTCTTTGGTAAGGAATTTCAAATTCAAATTTGTACAGCTATAGACTCATGTATTTGTGCTTCGATGATCGTCATTCATTTGTTTTTTTCTTCTGTTTTTTTCTGTTTGCGTCGCTCATTTTACAAAATGGAAAACTTAAAATATCGCATTATTTACGAGTACGAGTTCC
Organism: Automeris io; assembly: GCA_036320925.1. Classification (NCBI taxonomy): domain Eukaryota; kingdom Metazoa; phylum Arthropoda; class Insecta; order Lepidoptera; family Saturniidae; genus Automeris; species Automeris io. The sequence goes on from JAUDJH010000039.1 coordinate 286,357, forward strand.
GTCGTGGCACTAGTGCTGCGGAAACAACTCGAAGGGTGAATGATGTGTATGGCGGTCGTGTTGCAAAAGAAAACACAGTTCGTTTTTGATTCCAACGTTTTCGTTCTGGAAATTTCGACCTGCAGAACAAGCCCCGTGGACGGCCTGAGACTCAAGTTGATAATGAAGAGTTGAAGGCTATTGTGGAAGCGGATCCATCGCAAACCACGTCCGAGTTAGCTGCAGGCTGCGATGTTAGTGATAAAACTGTTTTAATTCACTTGAAGCAAATTGGGAAGATTAAAAAGCTTGAAAGGTACCTCACGAATTGACTGAAGCAAACCGGCAAACGCGCGTCGACTGCTGCGTTACATTACTAAACCGGCACAATAATGAAGGTATTTTAAACCGAATCATTACCTGTGATGAAAAATGGGTTCTTTACGATAATCGGAAGCGCTCAGCGCAATGGTTGGATCCTGGCCAGCCAGCCAAATCCTGCCCCAAGCGAAAATTAACCCCAAAAAAGTTACTTGTAAGCGTTTGGTGGACTAGTGCCGGTATTGTTCATTACAGTTTTCTCAAATCTGGCCAGACTATTACGGCTGATGTCTATTGTCAGCAATTGCAAACCATGATGGAAAAGCTAGCGGCTAACCAACCTAGGCTGGTCAATCGCTCCACGCCACTGCTGCTTCATGACAACGCTAGACCACACACTGCGCAACAGACGGCTACTAAATTAGAAGAGCTTCAATTGGAAGGTCTAAGACATCCTCCGTACTCCCCGGATCTTGCTTCAACAGATTACCATTTTTTTCGAAATTTGGATAACTTCTTGCAAGGGAAAAAATTCAACTCCGATGGGGCAGTCCAAATCGCCTTCAAAGATTTTATTGATTCCCGTCCGACTGGTTTTTTTAGTAAAGGGATCAATGAACTACCTATGAGATGGCAAAAGTGCATAGAAAATAATGGTTCATACTTTGATTAATTAAATATATTATATTAAAAAATATTCGACTTTTTGTTCCTCCCATACAAAACGCCAATTTCATATGTAAGGACCTAATATTATTAGCAAGTTTTGTCCCACTACAGAGCACAGATCTCCATTCCCTTTTCCACTATATTTGTGGAATTCATGGGAAGGGAATTGGATATATAAAACCCAGCACGCTTTTCCAATGGCGGGTGTGTACCAGAGATGGGCAAAATATAATCTTATTAATGTTTAACGCTTACAAAATGTAGTCGTAATTTTAATTTTCTTACTCTGTAATCATTATTAAATTCATTTAAAACATTAAAAAATCACAAATGTGTATGCAATCTGGGATTCTATAGTGTCTAAAACGTAGATGAGCAAAATGTAGTCATATCTATAATATAAAAATGAATCGCAAAATGTCTTGCTAAGCGAGAAACTCGAGAACGGCTTAACCGATTTGACTGATTTCTTTTTTGTTGTGTTTGATGAAGTCTGAGGTAGGTCATTACGGAGAGAAAAATTTATAAAATTAAATGCAACTGTCTAAAAATAACACTTTTCTATATTCTCATACAAAAAATTCGTAATAATATTTAAAAGTCAATTTGAACTTTAACACCATACCATAAAGTTTAAATGTCAGTGGACGGGTTCCGGGAAGGCAAAACAATTGAGTGATGTATAAATATTAATGTCAATATTTGTCAATTTTATACATATAACATTAAGGCCAGGTTCCTTTAAACAATTTTCAAAAAACAGCCGATAGCCCAATAGGTTTTGGCAGAATGAAATCTGACGGGGAAGCTATTAACATTAAAAAAACAATGTGACTTTGTTTTAGAGAAATAGGGCAGAACAAGGTCTGCTGGGACAGCTAGTTAATGATAAAAAACGTAAAATGTAATCGTAATCATTTTTATTGATCATATTACATTTTGCCCATCTATGGTGTGCAGTATGTGCAGAGCAGATGCACAGAGCAGCTTAGATGCCAGCAATCTGCGTGCTTTTCGGCTAGCTTTATACCTTAGTCAGCTCTTATAACACCTCGGTATGGAGAAGAGGGAGCCACTATTCTGTACCGCTGGTAAATCCCACCGCCGGGCTTGCAGAAGTCCTCGGTGTGCCTGGAGTCCGGTGTAAACGCGAGTGGCGGATCACCCCAGAGGTTTTAGCTGGTGCAAGTCCGGGGGAGTGGCCCTCACCACTCTCCTGACGGTCCGTTAGGGATTCCCTCTGGGTTAACAAAAAAAGGTAAATCCCACCGGCTAATAATATAATACTGGGCATTATATGTTTTCAATGAAGTCTCCTAGCTTGAGAACCTAGAAGAATGAATAAGCGTTTATTGCACCGACGCGGTTCTTCAACAACCTCATCTTTACCGTCCACCAGGTGTGATTAAAGAATCGTCTTTGCCAGTAAGCTGAAAAGTATAATAACAATTAAACAGAATTTAAAACAAATGGCGCTGTGCGCCAATCCAGCTGGCAAAATCCAAGGGGCTTCTTTTAAATGCAATCCTGCGGTACAGTCGTGACAATTAGGGCGTGTACCGATAGCGTGACGCGCGAGCGACGCGTGCGCCCCGCCGGCGTGTCACGGCGCGACCCTCAGGCGCCCTGAGTCCAGACTTAATGAAACGACTTGTCCTCATGCCCGACCGTATCTTGTATCATGAAAAACCTCTATTTTACGAAGGAACATTGTCTAGAAGGTTTACGATCGAATAAAAATCTATGTATTTAGCTACGTTTAGTTTTGGAATGGTCTTCCGGCGAGTGTGTTAAGAGTTATTTGTGCAGGCCGGCATGATTACTATGACTATTGATTGTTTTTATTTACCGTTGACACTTTTATCTCTGAGTTTTTCTAAATTACGTACGGATTTAGGCAGCACATGCTTACTGGTGTAGAAAATCTTCGTGAGGAAACCAGTTCGCATGTTATAGAACTTTCATGTGTAAGTGACCAGAAAACTTTGATCAGTTGCTATACTGGTCTCGTTATGCACGACATATAAACGCAAAGTTGACACAGCCACCAGAGATGGGCTAAATGTATTCTGATTAATGATGAGCGATTACAAAATGTAGTCGTAATTTTAATTTTCTTGGTCTGTAATCATGATTAAATCCGTTTAAAACATTAAGGGCGGCTTGCACTAACAAATTAAGTCTAGTTTAAGCTTTTATAGACGCTAATTAATCGAAGTACATTAATTCCATCTTAATGATGATTTGAATTTAAGAGTTGTTAAAACTGGGTTTTTATTCAGTGCAAGTCTATAAGTACAGTTCAGCGCTAAATAGCATTTTATGTAAGTCTAAGCTAGACTTAATTTGCTAGTGCAAGCCGCCCTAAGAAATCATAAATCAACAATCTGGGATTTTGTAGTGTTTAAAACATAAATGAGCAAAATGCAGTCATATTAATGGTAAAAAACGTAAAATGTATCGTTAATAATTTTCATTAATCTGATTACATTTTGCCCATCTATGACTGTCACTAAGCTATTTCTGCTCCCCGAGTATTTCTATCAAGACCACCTAACGTATCTGTTATAAAAAAGTTTTAATGACGGTAGTCAATGACACGCTCCGTGACGACACCGTGACGGCAGCGTGACGACGCCGTGACGGACACGACACATTTAATCCAGTAGCTATAATTGTTTTCGTTATGCAAGTTAACAATTTTAAGTGAAATCTTGAGATACCCATCTTAACGAATGGTAATTATGATGTTTATAATGATTTTAGGAATGGTGATGATGATGTACAGTGTGAATGTTTTCGATGATTACATATTCTAATAAAATTTACGGTCACTTACACACATTGCCCCAGCTCGCTGATGAAAATATTCGGTAGCAATCAATTGCGCAAGATATATTTGGCGCGTGCTTGCACAAACGCACCCTCTCATCCAAACCCTCTTTATCTAATAGGACAGGGGAGCCATCACAACTAGAGAGAGATGGAATGCAGTGTCTGGGTACTGATAACTGATCCCTATCAGTGCTCTAGGCCTTTCACAATTCCTTGCTGCTTCGCCAGAATCAAGCCGTTCTCAAGGCAATTACGCGTTCTTAGAGTACTATGCGTACTACATAAAAATATATATGTAAAAAAACTTGTCCTCACTGACGTCATCGTAAAGCCTAAACTGCTGAAGCTTATACAATTGAATAATATAACGAAAAATAATCGTTCAACTAATTAAACTTCGCCAGAGATAACATAAACAATTTAAATCGATTTTATTTAAAACGAATATTATCGTAATTAAATCTTGCCTATACGATATAAATGAAGTCATCGGACAAGCCCATGAATCGATATTCGATTTAATTATCAAAGCCAATTTGTTATAGTGGCTCAAACGCACTTGTATTCAGTACTTGCTCTAATAGTGACGTGAAATTACAACTTATAGTTATATCGATATAGGTAATGATTATCCGACAATAATAACATACTGATATCAAAGTAATCCATATTTATTATTATATTAACTTCAGTATGTAATATTTGGGAAAAAAATACACGAAATTCTACTCTTAACGTCATCTAAGTAAGCCCTGCCAGTTAATAAGATAGAATACATTTCTCAATTTCAATTCAATTACGTTAGAACACTCACACATTTATTTAATTAAGCATAGTTATGTAATTTCAACCCTGTCCCCTGTATGCATCTAAATATATATAACTCAACGTAGGCATCCGCTAAGAAAGGATTTGATAAATGCCACCCCTAAGGGGACAAAATAGGGGATGAAAGTTTGTATAAATCTTCTTAGATTTTCGACTGATTGAACTAAAATTAAAGATTGGAGCAACTATGATGAACACTCATACAAGAATTCAAGCTTGAAATAATCATTACCATAACAAAAGTACTTCTTCTACGTGAACGAAGGCACGGGCACAGCTAGTGTCATATAAAAATATTACATCAATATTGTCGCTGTTTGTTGTTGCCTTTTGTCGATGCATGTAATTGGTTGCATTTGCGAATCTCGCCGGGTTGGCAGCTCTGTATGTTTGACGTATTTACTTGTCGGTTGATCCTGTATTTGAACAGTGCGCATACTATCACAGTTTAATATAGTGGTTTCGGTCGGGCCCCCGTACCCGGGATGGCATGAGGGGACCCTCAGATTTAACTGCCCGACTATACAGGGTTATAGGTAACTAACGCACGGCCTCTTAAGGGTGACTTTGATTTATCAAGACTGACAACTTTTGTTGTACGACTTTTGCCAAAACCTAATACATCGTTAGATTTTTATTTTTTTAGTTTTAGTGTGAATATCTAGTCATCGTTAGCTCTATATTCCAACTTTCATTCGATCTGGCGTAGGTATCCAATCAGCTGGTGCTATGCAGTCGTGCGCAAAGTTACGTTCCTACGCAGCGTTAAGGATCGTGTAGCAGAAAGTTTATTAACCCTATACCTTGTTTATTTTACAAAGTCGCTTATAACAATTATTTGAACGTAAATTTCCATATTTAGTTAAATAGTGAAAATAAATGTTTATTGATTGACGTACTAATACACTATTAAAACAAACTAGAATCAAAATAAAACATTAAATAATTGTTTCACAAACAAAACCAACCTATTATTTGTCTGCCATAGGGTACATCGTAAAATGAACAAGGTAAAGGCCTCTACGTAAGTTAATGTTTCAAAGGTTGTACAATCTGTACATATTTATACACTGAATCCACAATCCCTTCATACTTATCCAGGCTTAGGACTGGCTACACTAAAAAATAAAAAAGTAAATAGAAAAACACGAACATTGATAAGTAATCAAGCAATTCATCGCACCAAAAGAGGCGCGCGGTCTGTTTGAAGATAGATAATTGCAAACTATTTTTTAATGTAGGCGTATTTAAAAAGTGGAATCACTCTATTTACAATAATTAAACTATTTACAAAAATACTCACAAATCTATTTACTCGGTGTCAACACATTCGGAAATAGTCTCGCGGACTCACGGCAAGCTTCAGACAGATTGTCACCGCACCGAGCATAAACACGCACCATTTCGGTATATTCAATGTTAGTGTATCGATTTGACATTGTGATTTATGAAACGAACGCGTCACTGGGACAACTAACACATGCTGGGCGCACACGCAAGCAAATTTGCGACTGACATGACCCGTGTTACACAGTAGTCAAGCACATGTCGCCACGCCCGCTCACCGCGCCGCAGACCCCTTTCTTCGTTAGTAGCGACACAAGACGCCGCGCACTACGTAAGTCTGTCTTCGGTCGCCTTTGTCAGCGTGGCGCGATCGTCGCCTTACGAAGAGTTAAAAAGTTCAGAACTGCAAATCTGATTTTTATTTTTTTTGTATGGGAAAAAAAGTAATTGAATTAGAAAAAGTCGTACAACAAAAGTTGTCTGTCTTGATAAATCAAAGCCACCCTTAAGAGGCTGTGCGTTAGTTACCTATAACCCTGTATATATATATATGTGTACATAACGGAACAATGTGAATATGAATAGTAAGTTAACACGAACACGGACATATGTCTCGGCCGGGAGACACTACCCCGCATGGATATTGTGCCCAGCAACGGGCGCTGGGTACCACTGGATTTCGGACGAACATGCGCCTCACCTGAAACGGTGCTTGGAGCTACACGGCAAAGGTAAGCAAATGCAGCTAGTTATATGTACGGCATAAAGTGTGAACAATTTAGGTCATCTCTACAACCTTACAGTCCTAAGGATAAATACATGTCCACTAATATCGAGGCATAGTATGTGGCGCATACGGGCGCGCACAGTCGCTCTCTAGACGTTTTTAATTCTCGTTTTTCTCTTCTTAAAAGCTGTTTTGCTTGCTCAAAGTGGAGAAAAGCAAGAAAGCTGTTTCATAGCCCCACATCCCGCAACGAATCGTCTATAATGCAATAATAATAGATATTATTCAAAACGGATTCTCTATGAAACAGTTACTTTTAAAGCAATAAACAATATCGAAATCGATTACAGTACCATTATAATTATTCACGAAATAATAAACGTCACACAAACGATTCGTCTTTGTAACACCTCCAATCTGCAATACAATCATCCTACCATCAATCAATCGATTTATTGCACTATCGACAGTTCCGATCTAGTCGATAATAACCGTTTAAATTTTATCGACAGCCGTGTCCCACGCCTACGCCGCGCGAAGGATCACGCGGTTCATCAATCAAACGGTACGTCTGTTCATCCGATTCTTTATATCGATAGAACAAAATGTTTGTGCTAGCTTTTAATGAATTATTTCTCGCTCAATTTATCAAAGACATTCGGTAATCAGCTTGCAGAGGTAATCAAATATCAGTTGAGCAAAATTCTGAGTATCTTTGACTGCACTGTATTTAAAATAGTCACAGTCTAAAAATCATGCAGTCATTCGACGAAGACCTCTTGAGAGAGCAATCGTGTGTCAGGATCGAGACGATTGATGGTCAATCCCAACCTCCATACAGACACCGCGTTAGTAGCTTCGGACACATCTTTCAAAGCTAACGGAAATAACTAAAATACGATTTAATTTCTGATTTTTTAAATTATAACTGTCCATATAATATGCGTTGGTAAATGTAGGTTATTTAATAATTAGGTATTTCATCTACCATTTATCGTTATGGATGGTTTTTAAAATAAATTTCCGTTTCATTCGTTTACATAAATGAGTCTGGCAATCTAGTATATAAAGTTTAGTTATCCTTGACTGGCAACGTCAATGGTTGTAAGTATATATCCAGATTAAGGATGGATTAAGGGACCACATATTTACTGGTGAAGAAAAATATCGTGAGGAAACCCGCATGGCATCTGATAGAAATGTCATGTGTATTAGTGCCCTGAGAACGGCAATTGCGCTACTGGTTACAGCCACTGATGTATCTCTTCCCCTCACTGAAATGGATGTAGTGTGTACATATATATTGTTATTAATTTTCATTACATTCTTTTACACACAGAATCTTTTTAAATTGTAAATTTATAAACAGAATAATAGGGTTTATCTCAAATGAATAAATGTAGACAGATTTTGATTTATAAATGTTTATTCGCAAAAATTAATCAATTAAGTACAGTTTTAAATTTAAAAAAAATCATTAGGACAATCGCAAGAACATATTCTCTCTGCAATTCAAATCTGTCTCTCTCTCTCGCTCTGCTATAATTTCTTTTTCATGCTGAGACCGTTTCTTATCATTCTAATATCATTCGCTTCATATATTCTATTCTACTCACTTTCCTACATAAATATAATAACTCAATAAATATTATTATTTATGATATAGTATATAAATATTTTATTATTACTAATTATATTCACGTATAATAAATATCTCCACCCAGCACGAAACGGATTAGTATAATTATATGTAATTATTATTTAATTAATATTGTTCAATTGTGACAACCACAGCTACCGTGCCGGTATCAAGACGGTGATAGTATTTTTTGTGAAATCAAAGACATTGTCCTAATGGTAGTTTTTATGCTGTGGTACAGTCATTCGGTCTAACCGGTGTAGGAAATAACAAGGCAAAGTAACGCTTATAACCTAGTCGCTTACAATTGGATAATTGTATGTCATAGTATGATATGATAATAACAGGTTCGATCTGTATGTCCCAGGGCATATGTTTGCGTGCGCACTGTGCATGCGCGCCTCGCAGTCGGTCCATAGTGTAATGATATAATTGGTGGGTAAATAGCACAAGCGCCAAGGACCGTTTAAAGCCTCGGATACACTTGGGAACAAAACGTCACCCAACGTAACACAGTGATTAATACTTATTTTTTAATAATGTATGGTCAAGATATCCATTTCAAGATGGACAGAGATACATTAATGTTTATTTTCACTTTACGGATATATTTATATGACGGGATACAGCCTGTCAGGGCGCCACGTGCACTGTCTTCATCACTCATTGTAGCAAGGAAACGCGACGATCTCTGAGATGCGTCCGATCGTTGCCACCGTCCAAATATAAATGCCCCCGAAAATGACAAATCCCGACCAACTCTCCTGAATTCATTGTTGCCAATTTCATAATTCAATTTTGTACCAAATCGAATAATTGATTACGATTGCAACACCAAGTCTGATTCCATCCAGGCACTAAACCTGACGTTTCAATTAATAACATATTAGACGTTCTCACTCCGACATATATATTGTAGAACCAGTATAAAAAAAACGTACATCAAAACACTTCGCAATTGAAATGCGCCGGAAAATCTGCAATTTTTTTACAATGTTCGTCTAATAATGCAGTTTAGAGTCAAGATTGTATTGATACTGGCTAACAAGACCCTCGGATGGCTAGTGAATACAAATGCGGTGTATTCATAATAACCATAGGATTGGACTGATAAGGGCGAGTGCACACGCTCGCGAACGGTACATATGTATGAGATTCATGTATAGATGCACTCGGATAAGGAATACAAAGGCCAAGTTTACACGGATGGGTATAATAGAATTCCGTAAACCAAAGTTATATTATAAATTTGAAGTGTGTATAATTAAATATTCCGATTTCACGTCAAAACGGCTAAACCGATTCTGACGAATTATAGTATAAAAATAGATTACACTTAGGCTACCTTTCGTCGAGAAAATAAGAATAGAATGGATTGAAATAGGGAATCATAGCATGTAGACCCCGCTGATACGTCTTGGTGTTAAACGCTGTAAAGGTCGTTAGGGTGTTATGGGACGCGCGGAGTAAGGGGTGTGCGCGCGCCAGGTATGTTCTAGCTAAAGCAGTCGACTACCGAGACCCGAGGCTAGAGTACGTGCGTGTGCGCAAGTAGCGCAAAGTGGATATGATACATTTATGACTGCTTACCCCAACAGGGATATAACGTGGATATATTATTATTATTACATTTCCAAAAGCCGTGGTGGCTGCCGGCAGAATAGAATAGTAGCCCCCTCTTCTTGCTGAGGTGTCGTAAAAGGCGACTAAATTATCCCTTTAACACCGCAATTTACTGGTTAAACACCTATGCGCCAGATACATCGTTATAAAGATATCTGTTTAGCCGTGGTGGCTGCCGGCAGAATAGAATAGCACCCCCCTCTTCTTGCTGAGGTGTCGTAAAAGGCGACTAAGGTATCTTTTTAAAACCGCAATTCAACCAGGTGTACATAGAAGGAAAACTCGACCAAACCTGCATCCTGCTCCCTCGCGATCGTACTGGTTCTCCATTCCATCGGGCCTGAGGGAGCTCGGACGAGAAAGTGCTTTTCAAGCAGTGCATCCAGCTATGCACTTAAATATCTCCTGCGCAATTGGCTGTTTCCGAAAACTGGACCTCGATTTTTTTTTATCGGTGTTGAAACAGTCGCCGTGGCCGAATCCGACTAGGACATCATCATTATTACATTGAGGTATGAACATCAGAAGCGGGATCAGTGTTGGTTCGTAAAAAAAGAGATTTTGAAGCGCATTTAACAGATTCTATGATGAATAAAAGTTACCGCGTCTCGTTTAACATATATTTATGATTAGTGTAATGAAATTACAGGAAACATATTTACAAATATAATTTACTAGCCGGAAATTAAATTAATAAAATATTTATTAAAACTGCTGGTTTTGAAATATGTCAGTGCTAAGTTAATAAATTATTTATTTAAATAAATTAATTTGGAAAATTGTTTTATAGTGTAATAGAAACTTTAATAAACTGTACTTTTATAAATGGAGTTTCAGAATAAGATATTTATACTACAGTAGCGATGTTTTTACAATTCTTCAATAGAAAGTACATTTTTTGGAGGTCATTGCACGAACCAATAAATTTCTTTTTAACATAATGTTAGATGTCTGAAATATTTGTTTTAAATATTGAAATACATAGTATGCTTTGAAAACATTACCAAAATACATCTGTTAATTATTTTATTCATAAACGTTAGAGCTACTGCATTCATTTGTAAACAATTTCTAAGCGTAATTGCTTTTTAGAACAGCCTGTCTTTCACTTTGATCTGTTGTTGTTCTTAAACGATAGCCGTGTAGTTTGCTGACAATAAAAACACTTAGCTTCCAGGTATGGCTGCGAGCGTCGCCGGAAAATAGAGCCTCTAGAGCAGTATCTAGCGAGCCATCGACTAACTTACACTGATATAATCACACCCTAAATTGAGTTTTAATAATCTTCATTATGTCCGATGATCTTATCTTAATCTCGTCACAAAGCGATCTCTTTAAGCCTCTGACTAATTGTGTCAAACAAAAGCAGCTTTGTTTGACCAAATGCGTTCAAAAAGCGCATTATATGTTTCAATTCATGTCAACATACATCGATGAGTGATGCCTGGCCACTTGTCATGTCGAGTCATAATGCGAGGCGATGTGTGTAAATACGCCCACTTGTCGCGCGCATCCTCATAGTCTCGCAGCCAGACTGTGCTGAAATTAACAGATTGTAGAAAAAATCAAAATGTTTTAAAAAGTTTTTTTTATCGTGACTCGGCTTCGTGACTACACCGGGCCTGATCGCTAGCATAGTGCAGTCCAAAAAACCACCACAATTATCAACAGTAAGGAGTGGAATATGCTACCAGCGGCCATATTTCCGCGATCTTATGACATGGGAGTCTTTAAAAGAAGAGTGAATAGGCATTTGTTAGGCGGACGCGGTTCATCATCGGACTCATCTTCACCTTCCACCAGGTGTGATTGAGTCAACGTAGAAGCGTATCTTTACGTGCGGTTATAAGAAAAATCCACCACATACGGATGGTATCCGATGCGGTATCTAGTTGTTTTATGATGCAATGGGGCTGGCGGAATTAGATAATGTAGTTCCTGAGAACGCTCTCAATTGTGCAACCGGTAAAGGACTGCGAGGCAGGAGACTTTACATCGATGCGTAATGTTTTGAATTTTAGTCTTATTCAAAGAGTATTCGCCGAAAAGTACACGAGCCTTACGATCAATTGAGTCCAGAGCCGCCAACTTGCATTTAGCAGTCCCGCTCCAAAGGTCACAACAGTACTCCACACCCGACTACAACATGTCAGTTAGCACAATTATATTTATATATATATGTAATGATCCTTCAATATTTTTAATAAAAAACTAGCTTCATTGAGTTGCTCTGTAGAGAGAGATTTATTATTTAAACAAACTTATTTTACAATTTTAACAAAATACATATTAACAAATACGCTTAACAAACTTACCTGTAGAGAGAAACAACATTTAAAGCTAATATTACGGATTTTGGATAGTTTTATATTTAAATTGTTTAGTGTGTCTTATTTTACGTAACCTCCAAACGTAATGTCATTGAATCAATGTCGCCAACAGCTCCATAAATTCAATTGAGTTAGGATACGTTCACAGATCATATTTATTACGCGGTAAATAAAAGCTTTATTTAAAGGAAGTGTCACACGCTTCGTTTACATGTATTAACTACTTAACCTGAGCTGATCCCAAAATACAACAACGTAGTCGCCATAATGGAATTCCACATCCTATCTTCAGTTTAACCTGACTACAGCTTGTTATGATGTAATATCAAGATAGCCTAGCTCCTGGCAAGTTTATACAAGTACTCGTCCGTGTAATGGTAATTATTATTTGTTCAAATGCCGTTAGCAAGTGAATGCTCGCTCGTATCATGAAGAAGTTAGGAACTGTGATAATTACTTGACTGATAGAATACATCAAAGATTCTCAAACTTTTTATCCCATACCTACACCCTTTCCAATTCTTCCCATTTTGATTATACAGCGTAATTTTCAAGTGAATACAATAAAAACATCTTATATGAAGGCAGGTTTGTGCTTGACTTCAATCTTACCTGATGGAAAGTTTTTTTTTATCCTTACTAGACACAGTAACCTCACATCTGATTGTAAGCTTGGTGCAGTTAAAAAAAATGACATCGACTATAGACAGTTAAGAAAAACCAGTGACGTGCATATGGTATCTGAATAAGGTAGGCAGTGTTCGCGTAATTATTTTGAATATTGTTTTATTATAGTAAGCATTATATTGCTTCCAAAGGAAAGAAACGTCCTGTGAAAAAATAGTAGTTTTGTATATGTATATTTCCTTTTATTTGCTCAACTTTAAGTTATTTATTCCGGACTTATTTATTGTAAGGGCATGCAATGCTTTAATGCTTCTACGGAATGAGCGCTAATGAGAAAAACCCATCGATAGTCGCAGCGATCATGCCAGCCTTCACAAATATCCCCTCACGCTACGCTTAAAGGAACCCATAACATAGGACGGTGGCAACATGCTCGACGGAAGACCATTCCACAGCCCATGGACACGACAAAAGTGATGATGAAGTCCTAGCCGAATTCGGCCACGGCGACTGTTTCAACACCGATTAAGAAAATCGAGGTCCAGTTTTCGGAAACAGTCAATGCGCAGGAGATATTTAAGTGCATAGCTGGACGCGCTGCCAGAAAAGCACTCTCTCGTCCGAACTCCCTCAGGCCCGATGGAATGGAGAACCAGTACGATCGGGAGGGAGCAGGATGCAGGTTTGGTCGAGTTTTCCTTCTCTGAACACCTAATTAAATTGCGGTGTTAAAGAGATACCTTAGTCGCCTTTTACGGCACCTCAGCAAGAAGAGGGGCGTGCTATTCTATTCTGCCGGCAGCCACCACGGCATAACGACAAAAGTAATAGTTAAGTAAAAGTTAATAGTAGAGAACTTCTTAGTCCTAACTGGGATGTGAGTTACCGTATAGCTGTGGATCTGCCAACCCCCGCGCGTGGTTCTACTATAGAAGAAAGACAGTGGAATAAAGTTATAAACTCGTGAGGTTAAGAAGTTGGGTTGGCGTGAAATGCCGCCTGATCATGAAAATAATCCCCAACTTCTGAGCAGCTTTGTTTGCCTTAGCTTCAATTGAACACCCAAAGTTAAGGCTAGCAGTTACCTCCATGCCAAGAAGCATTTTTTCCCCTTACTTCTCTCCAGAATATGTCGCCTGCAATGTACGACAGCCTAAGTATCTTAGGTATGAATATTAATAATAATAAAAATTATAATAATAAAAAAAAAAATTTGGCACACAACATACAACACATCAGAATAGGTAAATAAAAACATAAAACAACAAAAGCATATACCCTATGTTGTGATGATGCGCCAAAGAGAAGTCAGCTCAGCAAATGCTAAGTGACCAGCCGAGCCACCCAGCGCTGATTTTCAGCTGACACCCATTTATTGCGTCGACGCGCAGAAAACAGCAAGGAAGAGATCAATGGAGTACAGATACACAGCATTAGAGACTAAAATTCAAAGTATCATAGATGGATATATATCATAGATGAAAATACACATATACAAAAACACAAATATATAAGTATATTACATATACATTATTATCATTAATATATATCTTATATATATATATATATATATATATATATATATATATATATAATATATATATATATATATATATATATCATAAATTTAAACAACTTAATTTAACAATTTCATTTAAATTTAATATTCGCTGTGATTTCAACTTTAGAGATCATATAGGGTTTGTCATCTCCGCATCATCAATTATATTTAGTGTCCCGAACAGAGAGCGACGGTTCTACACACCGGATCAACTGTTCCTATCATATAAGACCCAGGTCAAACCCTGTATGGAATAATTTTCACATCTTTGGGATGGTTTTGCTCAGTACTTATCAGTTTGGCTATGGAATAGTCTTCCGGCGAACGTACTTTGACCGTACTATGATATGGAGTATTTTAAGCATAGCGTGAAAAGATATTTATTCAGGCTGGCATGATCGCTGCAACTGCTGACGGTTTTTTATTTACTGTTGATAGTCCTTGTTGTTTTTCAGACTGCACCAAAAAAAGTTCGAGGCTTTTAGCCGCTAGTACGCTAACACCCTAGAAAGTAGGAGCCAAGACGAAAGAGATCCATTTGGCATTATAGATCACTTTAGGAATAGCTGCCTTACATTAGTGAAATAAAACATACTTATATTCTAACTACAGTGTAATAAATCTAAATGTTTAAATATAAGGTGGGATTTAGCCTAAGGGAAAACCCACAGTATTTTCTATAGCTTGTTATATAAGTTCAAATGATAATAAAATATCATCACGCTATATATGTTTTAGACTAGAGAGGGAAACACAACACTTGCAATATATCTGTGAGCTAGTTATCAGAACACAATACGGTTACATTCCATATTTATTACTTTATTTTCTTAAATCTCAATAATTAAAAAAAGCGACTGTCAAAGTTTCTTTTAGACTCTTCTCAGTAGTCTCTAGTTTCAAAACGCAGTTCTAAATGACTCTCTATTTTGAAGTTTTATAAACAAATCTTGGAAAATTAAATTTTGAATATTTAAATTTAAAATTTCATCTATGGATTTCTCCATTTCTGATTTGATCATGTAGAAAAAGATAAAATGTAGTCCTATCCGTAGCTTGCTGCCAGTGACGTGCATAGGGTATTTGGCCAAGGTAAGCAGAATTCACGTAATCGTTTTAATATTATATTATTATAGTAAATATTATATTGCACTCATAGGAAAGATACACGGCGTAAAATTAGAATAAATATGAATATGAATATTCCCTTGTTTTTTTTTTTAACTTTAAGCAATTTATTCCAGACTTATATATTGTAAGGGCATGCAATGCTTTAATGCATCTATGGAATTACCGCTACTGCTTGCTGCCTATAGTGAGCCTTTTAATAAGACCTGTAGTATAAAACCACATTTCTGCACCGTATGTTATCACAAACAACACACATGTATATATGTAACTTGTGTTAAATTAACATAGAACAGGTAAAATATAATATATTGCATTTCCTGCCATTGCACACCTGTATTCTAAGTATTATCGAACTTTGCAAGCGCTTCTGAATAATACGCTCTCATTGTATTCAAATCGTGAACTTGTTCGATCATTAGCGTAATGGTTACGGTTATATTCCATTTATTAGGATTCCTTACTTCAATATACTAGCGTAGAATGTCTTAAGGTCAGAGGAAGTTGGCGTGGCCGTACTGTTGGACACGGCAGACGGCTAGGAGGAAAACTCCTTTGGTTTTAGTCGGTAACCCTGCTTTGTTTAAGTCAACCCTGAGGGATCATGAGGATTTCCACCATGTTAAAAATATCCACGCCTTTAGGTGCGATTAGGATTCCGGTAGTCACTGCTTGACATCGACCCAGCATCGGCTTGCAGGTCACAATATACTCTGTATGCAATTTAGGATAGCCTCGATTACTGTGAGCAACACCCATCAACAGGCAAGTCTCCACTAATTAAACTCTATTACGGAAAGGTCGCATGCACAGCTCTAAGACATCATTTGGTCGGTTGCCCAGTGCACTTGTTGCAAAGTAATCGTTTACAGTGTTCATTTTATATGACCTTTTTGTTAAATTACTAAATTTTACCATATTTATTTATTTATTTATGGGCTATCAACAGTTCCATTGCATTTTACATTCAAAATGAGATCACATGCACCATATTGTTTAAAAAAACTTTAATCAAGTGGATTGTGAAGACTTTGTTATTGTAATTAATGCTGTCGTTGGTCCCTGCGTCTATATATTTATTTAAAAAAACGTCCGATATATGCGAATAAGCGGCAATGTCAAACGGCGCGTCAATATCGCGATTGTGATATCTGAGAGCGCTGGGTCATCACTGGAGAGTCACAAACAACAGAATCCAACAGCTTCTTTAAGAGCGGCAGCGAATACCAACCAATGAGAACCCATTGAAAGTTGCTGTCGTTTGAGCCCATATATACTATGACAGGAGGTCTCAAGTCTTTACAGTTGTATACAATGGTCACCACACAGTCCCAGCAGTCATGCCACCACCCTACTTATTCATTTATATACCTGCCATGTCTATGCCTACATAGACCTACAAATTTAGACCGATGCCGTCTAACGGAGTAGGACAGTCTTCAAGCAGTCTTCTATGAATTTTATTCGAGATCAACAGTGTGCAGCATCAAATCCGAACAATATAATCACTTCCATAGTTACATAAACTCTATCATAGTCTATCACACTTTTTTTTTAGACTGGCTCGACATAGTGACTACAGAGTACCTGATGGAAAGTACAGTATAGTCCAAAAACGAAAGCGACTATCAAAGTATGAAAATAAAAATCCATTGATAGTCTTCATCGTCATGTCGGCCCACATATACCACGACTGAAGGTCTCTAGGTATATGAGCTACTAGATGTACACAAGCTGATCACGAAACGCGACAAGCCAAAACTGGTTACAATGACGAGCTTAACACCCATGTACTGTGGTCGCGATCCAGACGGGCACCGGCGCCCTACCACCTCGCTGCTGCTCGTTCAGCACCACCCAGGAGCCACGTGTAGGGAAACTAGGGTAAAGCCTACGGACACGAGCAGCTTCGACTCCCAAACTACTACACACCCACTATAATACAGACTTCCTTGTAAATTCATAATTCGTTATAATACACATACACTTACTCAAATACACACATTCACACACTCATTCTCTCTCTCGCACACGCACGCACACATACTTATACCGTAAATATATATACATAAAAACACAGGATACCCTTGAATAATCCGAACGGAAGTGCGGGTCTCACCAGAGACAAGATTTACTTAATTGGTGCGACTTATCACCCTATATATATATGTATAAGTTTTGTGTTGAAATAAAGATTATTATTATTATTATAAACTAATCATTAGTATACATGGTGATTTAATAGACGAAGTCGATATTTTAGGATATTATATAATACCTTCTGGCAACTAATAAAAAATGTAAATATATCTACATTCCCTAACAAATCATAAAGAAAATTTGACAAATGAAAAATGATCCATAAAAAATTTGGACACAGTTGCGTGTGTGGCGCACGATTGATTGGTAAGTAAATATAGTTACTTTTACGTAATTTTAGGTAAACAAATATTGATTCGTTTTCTCGTTTTTTTATCCAAACTAGACATTGTGACGACATCACACCTAATGGTAAGCATGATGCAGTTCACAAAAAATGACTACCACTGTCCAAAATAAAGAAAAAACTGTCGATAGTCGCAATGATCATGCTGGCCTGCACAACTGGCTTTCATACTTTATCCTTCTCAATTGATCGTAGAGCTCGTTGACTAGTAGGTGATGATACTTTGACTAAGGTTAAAATGCAGAGCATCAAGCATCGACGTAGAGTTGCCTGCCTCACAGTCTGTTACCGGTTACAAGGTGGAGAGTGTTCTCAGGAACTACATTCTTTGATTCCACCAGCCCCATTCCATCACAAAACCACTAGACACCGCGTCTGATAACATCCGTATGTGGTGGATGTTCCTTATACACGCACGAAAAGATTCACTTCTAAATTCATCATGCGAACGGCTAAGGAGTGGAATATTCTTCCAGCGGCCATATTTCCGCGATCTTATGACCTGAGAGTCTTTAAGAGAAGAGTGAATAGGCATTTGTTGGGCGGAAGCGGTTCATCATCGGACTCATCTTGGCCTTCGACCAGGTGTGATTGAGGTCAAGTGTTCGCCTGTAATTTAATTTGAAAAAATCCTGACTTAACACAGGGCACATACCTACATAATAATTAACTGCTATACATTCATTCATGTCTATAATTGTCCATAAATATGTTTACTACAATTTACTTTGTTTTAAAGGAAATATTAAGATAACACTACTTTTACATGTTTGGTATTACAATTGGTTTTTGGGAGCCGAAGCTGCTTGCATCCGTAGCTTTACCCTAGTTTCCCTACACGTGACTCCTGGGTGGTGCTAAACGAGCAGCAGCGAGGTGGTAGGGCGTCGGTGCCCGTCTGGATCGCGACCACAGTACATTGGTGCAAACCCCGTCGTAGTAAGCAAGCTTGTGTACATCCAGTAACTCATATACCTAGAGACCTTCAGTCGTGGTATATGTGGGCCGACATGACGATGTAGACTATCAATGGATTTTCATCCTTTGATAGTCGCTTTCGTTTTTGGACTACACTTACTTACCATCAGGTACTCTGTAGTTACAACGTCGCGCCAGCGTAAAAAAAAAATTGAATGCTGAATACTCTCCCTCTTCTATAAAATCACCCTGTATAGACTAAATAATAAAAGGAAGGCTAGATAAGGCGGATCATGATAAATGTAATTATTGAAATATCAGCAAGAGCATCTGTTGGGACGGTCACGAGCGAGATGTTTATTGCTAATGAATCTACCGTTACTTTTGCCAGCAATTTATATACCAATTAATATATTTGTACCATCGTGATTTACATACCGGCAATGATACGACTCGAGACTGGTCTAGCACTTAATTAAGCGGCTTAATATGTAAACACTTTGATCCATGTCCTATTGGACACCGACGATCCATTTACCGCGACCTTGGCAGCCGCAAATCCAAGAAACAGTGAAGTATATACACGCGTTACCGAGGATGTAGGGTTTAGTCAACTGTCGCTGACCGAGGCGTAGTTTCATTCCGACGCAGCCTTGATTTTCTTCCGGCGTTTCTTCTCAAGGTAGTCGCTGCCGAAACGCTGCTAGATCACCGTCAGGCTCTTTTCCTGGCTACCCGTCCAAGTCGAGATTAATACCAACAAGGCTGTAAATACGTTGCCACCTAGCCCATAAGTTTTTTTTATACCAACTCGACACAATGACTGCACCATACCTGATGGTAAGCAAGGTGCAGTCCAAAAAACGCCAACGACTATCGATAGGCAAGAAGAAACCCATCGGTAGTCATGGCGATCATGCCGGCCTACACAAATATCTCTTCACGCTACGTTTAAAAGATCCCATATCATAGGACGGTGGGAACACGCTCGCCGGAAGACCATTCCACAGCCCAACGACACGGCAAAAGAAGGAGTTAGAGAACTTCTTAGTCCCGGCCGGGATGTGAGATACCGTAAAGCTGTGACACCGCGAACCCGCGCGCGTGGATCTATTCAGGAAGGGAGAGCGCAGAACAAGTCCCTGGCTAAGCACTTCACGTGCTCGCCCATCTCGCCTAATGAAGTTTTTTTCCGACCAACAGCATTATGACCTGCCGCAATTTAAACTTGGTATCTCTGCACATATTGCCAATGTCAGTTTTAGTTGCATGCATTTGCTAAACCATGCTCCCTTCTGATGCACATATAACAGTTGTTCTGAAGACATATTTAAGGCCGCGGTACAAATTGCTGAACTTTTTACCATTGTCTCGAGAGTGTATATCCATCTATCATCGATCTACCATCAGCGGCTAGAGTAAAATAAAAACGAATAGGGCGTTTTTTATTTTGAAAATTGCAACACTGCTCGGCTGAGCTCTGGACTCCAAATGATACCCTCCTGGGCGAGCTTCACTGCAGGCATCCACCTTTAACAAAGCACGGATGGACGGATGGCGTCCCGCAGCAGCAGGGGAGAATCATCGCTTCCCTGGACGCGCCAATCCTCAGAACTAACTAATGAACTTTGCTACCGTCAACCTTTCTACTCATACCTATACACATTTTAGTATTCCAAAATAAATTTATGTAAGAAAAGCCGATAACTTTTATTCCCTAGCAGGGAGCCCTCTTGTTACAATATATTAAAGATAAATACCGACGCCAGGCAGTAGACTTAAGGAAGTCTGCTGTCCGGATAAGAGGTAGGTGGTGTGCAGTGTCCGGCGCTCCGCCTGTGAGATAGGTGTTTGAAGGGTGGGCTCTTTATCCCCACCCCTGCCAGAGAGGCAGCCTCGACAAGGCATTTCGCACTCCGGGCGTTTGGATGAATTTGGTTTCCCAGGCTCGGGTGGAGCGATTAGAGGGTCACCCCGGTGGTTTTTGGTCAGTAGGAGTCTGACATTCCGGGGTTGCTGCCCTCACAGCGGCTCTGATGATCCTATGCAGGATTTTCCCCCGACACCAAAAAGAAAGATAAATACCGACAAATGGTGCTCTAATTCTACCACGTGAGATCTTATTACGCTACTGTTCCAGTAAGGTTTTAAAACAAAATGCTCTCATGTAAGTGATTTGT
This sequence comes from Automeris io, assembly GCA_036320925.1. Lineage (NCBI taxonomy): Eukaryota > Metazoa > Arthropoda > Insecta > Lepidoptera > Saturniidae > Automeris > Automeris io. The sequence goes on from JAUDJH010000039.1 coordinate 307,455, forward strand.
ATTGTAACAAGATCAATCCCTTTGATATTAAATGGCGAAAACAAAGGTACGGATCAGATGTATTTGTGTCCTGTTAGTTATATTTCTATCTGCCTATTTGTTTCTTTTTGTTTTCTTTTGTTTTGTTTCTGTATGCCGTGGTGGCCGCCGGCAGAATAGAATAGCACGCCCCTCTTCTTGCTGAGGTGTCGTAAAAGGCGACTAAGGTATATCTTTAACACTGCAATTCAACCAGGTGTTCAGAGAAGGAAAACTCGACCAAACCTGCATCCTGCTCCCTCCCGATCGTACTGGTTCTCCATTCCATCGGGCCCGAGGGAGCTCGGACGAGAGAGCGCTTCTCTGGCTGCGCGTCCAGTTGTGCACTTAAATATCTCCTGCGCAATTGACTGTATCCGAAAACAGGAGCTCGATTTACTTAATCGATGTTGAAACAGTCGCCATGGCCGAATCCGGCTAGGACATCATCATCATCATCATCATTTTTATCTGTCCAAGTTCTACATGATGAAGAGCTGATTTAAGGAATGGAGAGAGAGCTTCGTGATGGGATCTGGTAAGCGGTCCATCGGTCTCGTACAGTCTCGGAGCGGTTGGTCACATTAATTGGTGTGTAATAACCGGTGAATGCTCGCGATACCAACATATTGTTATTACGACTCGACCGTCACGCTACCGATTTCTGACACAGTTGAATTTTATTCAGTAGCTTAATTTTAAAACGTACTTCGGAAATAAATATTATTTCACTTTTCCTGCTTTAGTTTTTTTTTAACTAATTACTAATAATAATGACATATCGTTTTTTTACCCTGGCTTAACATAGTGACTACAAAGTACCTGATGGTAAGTGCAGTGTAGTCCAAAAACGAAAGCGACTATCAAATGATAGAAATTCATTGATAGTCTACATCCCAGCAGTCTCGCCAGCAGAAGCTCGCAAAATTTATAAATTTATTTACAATAGTTTAGTGGAACCTTGAGGTTTCTCTATCTTCTAGTGTGTCCATAACACTTAGTGTAATGTTTTTTATATTTTTGTATCTATGTATATGGTGCAGCACGATAGGGCTGGCATGACTGCATGTGCAGTCAAAAGCCCTTTAATATATTGAATAAAAAAAAAAATTGGTAGTCTACATCGTCATGTCGGCCCACATATATCACGACTGAAAGTCTCTAGGTATATGAGCTACTGGATATACAAAAGCTGATCTCGAAACGTGATAAGCCGAAACTGGTCACTATGACGGGCTTTACACCCATGTACTGGATAAGGTAAGCGGAAATACGTTAGTAGCTATATCCCATTTGTACTCATATATCGTGCCCCACGTGATCAGTAGCTACTGGCAGCTGATCGCCGCTCTCACAGCACTAGTACACGCGACATTTCTATTAGACATCATGCGGTTTCCTCAATATTTTTCTTTCTTCGGTGAGCCTAGGTGTCCAAATTCGTATATATATCTGGAAAAACACAGAAGTATGTGCCAGGAATCAAATCTACTACCATTCGCGTAGCCACGCATGGATGCTAGCCCCTTATACATAAAGACTCCTTGTGAAGTACATAAAATGACTATCAGCAGTAAAAAAACGGGTATAATTCCTTGTATTGATATGAAAGACTACACATTTAGAGCGCGCGCGGTCGGGCGCGGAGCGGGTGAGCAGTGTGTAGTCTTCCATACAAATAAAAGGAATTATACCTTTACCTATACCTTTTGGGAGTCGAAGCTGCTCGCGTCCGTAGGCTTTACCCTAGCTTCCCTACACGTGACTCCTGGGTGGTGCTAAACGAGCAGCAGCGAGGTGGTAGGGCGTCGGTGCCCGTCTGGATCGCGACCACAGTACATGGGTGTAAAGCCCGTCATAGTGACCAGTTTCGACTTGTCGCGTTTCGGGATCAGCTTGTGTATATCCAGTAGCTCATATACCTAGAGACCTTCAGTCGTGGTATATGTGGGCCGACATGACGATGGAGACTATCGATGGATTTTCATCCTTTGATAGTCGCTTTCGTTTTTGGACTACACTGTACTTACCATCAGGAACTCTGTAGTCACTATGTCGAGCCAGTGTAAAAAAAATACCTGTCGAGCTCCCGACCTGAAGCGCACCCGAAGTCTGTGTGTATTGCGCTTAGGGCTCTGTTTCTAAATGGACTGTGGTCGGCCGACGCAGGCGCTGGCCTCAGGCGAACCTCACTTAATAACCTAATTGCGGGTTATCGCCAGCGATTGTAACCCGACAGCTCGCCGCTCAATTCATCCCAATTAAGTATAACGTGTATACTTTCTATTTTGGGATTTATTGTAATGGAGGCAATAGATGAATCAATTTTTTATTTAAGATGCTATAAATTAATATACCTGTAAATAAGGAACACCGGAGGATCGACGGCTACGCGGATGAAGGAGTACCAAGAAGGTATTTAGTTGGTAGGAGTCCGACACACCGGCGTTTGCTTTCCTCACGGCGGTCCTGAAGGTCCTATTAAGGATTTTTCTCCTTTGAGGAGGAGAAATGATGGTACACAAAATTTTATGTATCATTTAAGAATTTTTTTTTCTCTAAACCTATAGACATTACGAAAAAATTTTAAGAACAAGAAAGTCTTATAATTAGTCAAGGAACACTGAAATTTTTATTCAAAATTTTTTTGGGTATTATTCAAAAATAAGATTTTTTAAATTTACGAAAATCATAAATTATCTTTAAAAATTTTGGAATAAATTTGAGAGTTCTTTGACTAATTTTAAGACATTTTTGTTCGTAGTTTTTTTTTCTTATGTTTATAGTTTTTATGAAAACGATAGATTAAGATTTTTATACAATTTTTTCATTCTCATCGCCATTTAAAAAAAATGCACCGGTGAATTTTTTTGAAAAAAAAAATCTCTTAATTTTCAATTGCAACGATCACCTCTGATCATAGTAAAATGCTGATACCTATGTGGTATCATTGTGAAAAAAAATGCAAAAAAATATTTTTATCGAAAATTATCACGTTTTTCAGGTATAAATCGGCTTTTTTTTCTCGGTGTCTAATCGAAATTATGAGCCCAGATTCTGAAAGAACATCAAATTTGGCATAGGAATAGAGGTATTCCATTATTTTTTTGGTCCGATAACATAATAAATAAACACGTTGAAAAGTTAGTAAAAATTCTGATCATCTCGGCGTTAATGGGTTAATTGCCTTTGTCATCAATTTCTAAAGTGTAAGTGTTTACCGTTTTAGCAATAACGCAATAGCCAATATTTCACGGTGATTTGCTGTGTAATTATTGCCAACACACATCTGGTGTGCAGAGCGTCTCAGTTAGAGCCAAGCCATGAGAAGAGAAGCTCTAGAACACACAGTACATTCCGAGCTAGCAACAAGGCCACACCGAACTTCATCAAACTTCCTTTGAATACGACACAGTCCGAACTACATAATCACTCCCAAACTAATATCTTCTACAATATAAAAATGAATCGTTAAATGTGTATAAGCGCGAAACTCGAGAACGGATGAACCGATTTGGCTGATTTCTTTTTTGTTGTGTTTGTTGAAGTCTGGGGACGGTTATTACGGAAAGAAAAATTAAAAAAATTGTCTGAAAATGTCTAAAAACACCACTTTTCTATATTCTCATACAAAAAATTCGTTATAAGTCATTTTGAACTTTAATACCACACCATAAAGTTCAAGTGTTAGTGGACAGGTTCCGGGAAGGCAAAACAATCGAGTGACGTATAAATATTAATGGCAATATTTGTCAATTATTATACATATAGCATTAAGGCCAGGTTCCTCCAAACAATTTTCAAAAAACAGCCGACAGGCCAATAGGTTTTGGCAGAATAAAATCTGACGGGGAAGCTATTAAATTAACATAATATTAACATATATATTAACAAAAAAACAATGTAACTTTGTTTTAGAGAAATAGGGCAGAACAAGGTCTGGCGGGAAAGCTAGTCTATAATAAAAGAACAAATTACACAGAAATAATCAAAGTTTACATCAATAAACAAGCCCAAAAACCTACAGAAACCGTTACACTGCACCACAGTATTTATTTTAATCGCATAATTTATAAATTTGATAATCGAAAGGAACTGACGTAGAGTTCGTCGACAGCGCATTAATCAGCACACCTTCGCTAAAAAGGTTAAACTGTTGCTTTAAAAAACCTTAATGACAGTAAGGCTGATTGCACAGTACACGAAATCGTGGTGCGTTTTTCTATCGTGTTGAATTAACCACGTTGTGGAGGCATGCCAATCCTATCTTGACCCATCTTGTCCATTTTGATACTAGGCAAAATATATATATATGTGTGTATATGTACAGAAACTCTTTATGATTTTGGCAGAATTATTATAGTTTTTTTTTGTATCCCGGGGGAATATCCTACATAGGACCATCAGGGACGCTGTGAGGGCAGCGACCCCGGTGTGTCAGACTTCTACTGACTAAAAACCCCCGGGGTGTCCTTCTGATTGCTCCATCCGGGCCTGGGAAGCCAAATTCGTTCAGAAAAATTATTATAGTTCCAATAATATGTGCTAACTTTGATAAAATATAACTACAATAGAAGTTTAATATAATAAAAAAAAATCTAAGGGACTTCAGGAAATTTCGACAGACTCTAAATTAATACAATTTTACTAGTTTTATAAATAATCTAATAATTTAATCGTGGTGACAAAGATCAGACCGATTTCAGCTTTAACGACGTTTTTAAAATTTAAATCACATCAAGTAGACGTGAGCTGCAGTCTCATTCAACAAAGGCGAAATCGCTATATGTTTGGAATCGAATATATTTGGAAACAGTCAATTGCGTAGGATATATTTCATGCGTAAATGCTAGTGCTTGTATAAACGCAGACTCTAGTCCAAACCCCTGTTAATCTAATGGGACGAGGAAACGATAAAACTGCAGAGAGTCACGGTACAATGTCTGGGTACGAATAACAATTTAATGTTATTAGAGTCTCCATTCGAAGATAGTTTCTGGTTACCTTCATAGCTCTGTGATAAATATATACACTAATACCCCGCTTTACGCGAGGGATACGTTCCGGAAAAAATCGCGTTAACAGTAGTTCGCGTGTATCGAGGTTTCAGATTAAACATAGTCCAAATTTAATATGTACAAATAAATACGAATCACTTTAATTCTAAGAACACTTAATGCAATACATACTATTAATTATTTTTTACCGAAAAATACATCTATTGTCTTTTGGGTACCGTTTTTTTTTTTACGTTCATGTAAAATACGTTCTTAACATCCAACACTGTTTTTAATTGTTTGACACACGGTCAAGACACGGTCATCATTATTGTCTATACTCTCCAATATGTCCAAACCTGAATAAATTTTTGAAAGAGGAAATTGATCGGGAAATTTGAATTTCGCGTTATAGTGAAACCGTGGGTCGCGTAATGCGCGGTATTACTATATAATTAAACATGATTGGTCGAGTAGATTCGGAGACACATTATAAAAAACATTTCCCCGTGTCCATTGTCCCTCCTGAAATTTGACATCCACACCCGCCGCTGCCGCTGCCCGGGTTGCCGCCACGAGTACCTCCGTATTTTTAACATAACTGTAAATAATACACAATTTCTAATCTATATTTTGACTACAGTATGACTGCAGCTTTACAACTCACGGGCTCTGTTTATGTTTGAAGCTTAACATAGTAGACATAAGTCATGATGGTCCATTAATTATATTTAAAAACGTTTTACATACATACATCATGTTTACTTTTTTCTGTTCATCCGCATCTTCGTTATTTCTTTTTGCACTTTCCTATTACAGAACTATAAATATCTTTTAAAATTGATACCACCTCGACACAGAGGCTTAAATCTCAGATTTGTGAATTTGGGGGAACAGCAAAGCTAACCTCGAATCTAGAAATTTATCTAGGCGAGGTAAAAATGCCCCTAAACCCTCTTTTACTTTTGTTTCTCAATTATAATGGATTTATTCGATAAAAGATATTTACAGTGTAATTTTATTTGTGCTCAACAACTTTGTGAAAATGCAAATATCTTCTAAGATGCGAAAAATTCACGAAAAACGATCTTTCACCTCGCTTTAACTTATCTTAAGACGTGGTTATACGAAATCTTACGAAACTTTTGAGTTAACTTTTAAAATGTAAAAATCAAACGCTTGTACTTTTAAGCCAATATTTTCTGGAGAGGCTGGCCCACATTTTTACATATATTATTCAGTGGGTACGCTTGGGGATATGCTCGTCTGCCGGCCTTGGAATTTAGCGCCTGGGGCGTGGGTTTCAGCTTGACTAGCGTTTCGGAAGCAACTACCTTGAGAAGAAAGGCCGAAAAGAACTCAAGGCCGTATCGGAGAGGCTGTTGATGTATTTCTTAATTTGAGAAGATAATATAATAAAATTCTTCATCTAGTTCAACCTTCAGCTAATCAATGCTAAGTGTAGTTCTTTTCCATTCTTTTCCACTCGTGGCTTTCGCGAGCTTTAGCCAACCAGTAACACCCAGACACCTTTAACAGATAACTGGTACATCTGTTTGGCTGTCTCTACTCATTTCTGCAACTAGTTTATGATGTCCACTTCACTACTCTCTTCCCCCGACAATTATAGGGTCTAGGATATATGTGCCCCGCCATCTCCTCTTTCTAACTGCTATCTTCAGCTATATCAGTCGTTTAAGTCACGAAGGGAGAGAGTAAATAAAATTAATCTATACTAATATTATAAAGCTGAAGAGTTTGTTTGTTTGTTTGTTTGAACGCGCTAATCTCTGGAACTACTGGTTCGAATTGAAAAATTCTTTTTGTGTTGAATAGACTATTTATCGAGGAAGGTTTTAGGCTATATAACATCACGATGCAACTATTAGGAGCGAAGAAATAATGGAAAATGTAAAAAAAACGGGGAAAATTATTCATCCTTGAGTGCTTCCATTGCGTGCGCTGCGAAAACGGTTCAAGATACCAAAAATATATGTATGACAGAGTTATTCCTCTTAAAATGATCTAAAAAAATGTCCGCGACAGTATATGTCTATCTTTTAAGATTAACTCACTAGAACCTTTTTTATGGTAATCAAATTTGGTCGAAATTAATGCATTTTTTGTTAAGAGTTGTATCAACGTAATAATATTAATCTTTATCCAAATAAATGTGTTGTTGATTAAGAGTATTTAATTGTGAACAAAATTGTCTTTGACATCACTTAATTTCAATGAACATCTTAGAAGATATTACAATAACTTATATAGCAAAACAACGTTTGCCGGATCAGCTAGTACAATATAAAAACCACTAAAATATCCAAATGACTGAAAGAACATAATTGATCGTCAAAAGACCGGTGGCGGGTTGACAGCCGCGACGGTCACCATTAGCGCGCATGACTTGCGCGTGCATCCGTGGGAGCGCCATTACAGGGTTAATTGGACAAATAATCCGATTAAGTTTATATAACGACCGCATAACAGTTGCCCTCCGGAAGTCTGGCTGCGTAACTTACGTTTTTATTTTACTGGGACTCTTTTATGTTATTTTAAATATCTCTAGTTAAGAAATAATTTGGACTCGGGCTGTCACGACACAGCAGGAGATACACCGCCTGACAACCCTGCGCGGTCGCCTGCATCGAACGCTTTTGTATGAACGCATACAGACCGATACATTGCGGTCGTACATCCACTGCTGCGTCGCCGGTAGCGAATCGCGACTGACAGAATCCAAATCGTACCTTTACGTACAAAGAATAAATGCGCTCTGACTTAAATTCTACGAAATTGTTTTTAATAAAATCTTACAATTATGTTTTGATTTACTCGCGGACTCGGCCGGCTTTACACAATAAGAAGCTATCTGTGTTTTGGGAGTCGAAGCTGCTCGCGTCCCTAGGTTTTACCCTAGTTTCCCTACACGTGACTCCTGGGTGGTGCTGAACGAGCAGCAGCGAGGTGGCAGGGCGTCGGTGCCCGTTTGGATCGCGACCACAATGCACGGGTGTAAAGCCCGTCATAGTGACCTATTTCGGCTTGTCGCGTTTCAGGATCAGCTTGTGTATATCCAGTAGCTCATATACCTAGAGACCTTCAGTCGTGATATATGTGGGCTGACATGACGATGTAGACTATAAATGGATTTTCATCCTTTGATAGTCGCTTTCGTTTTTGGACTACACTGTACTTACCATCAGGTACTCTGCAGTCACTATGTCAACCAAGTGTAAAAAAAGAGATTTAAATTCAAAACCTTTTACCTTTTGAACATTTTACCGCAAATTAACACAAAAAAGGACATACGTTTTATAAAATTTGGATTTAGAGCATTATTTTTATCACGTATTTTTTTACTTTTTACATTTATAAGTGGCCAGTACATTAATTCGATTAGTTTTATACGAAACAATTTTGATTTACGATTTGATTCTTAGACTTTGTTGATGTGTGTATTTAAGATGCATTTAGACGCAATCTGGTTCTACTGAGTTCGAACGCAAAAAGTCAGTAATGTAAGGATCGAAGGCAGCTGCGCGGATGTGTGGTTTTTTCTCGAAGAAATTAATACTTTTAACGCTGATGTAATGTGCAAAAAGTTTTATAATTCCACCAGTCATTGGTGAATATATTGGCCAATATGTAGGCTAATACTATAACAGTAATTTGTGAAACGTGTTTCAACTTGCGGCATTAAAATAAAATAAAAATTTAATAAAAATATTTCCAACTGTAGGTTTCGGTAAAATAAGAAATTTCTTTTCACTTCCTGTAACAAATGGGATTTCAATTCGCATATATTAGGAATATAATGTTAGTGTATAATTTAGAAAATCCCAGAGGAAACCTTACGCCTCAATTATATTTTCGGCCCATTTGAAAGTAGTACCGAATGTATTTTTTAAGCTGAAGGTGGCAGCATCTTCAAATCAACAACCATATAACAAATTCCAATGTTGTTAACCTCAAAAGCGATTTCAAGACAAAGGAAAGCGTTTTTCGGTTACTATGAACTGTTTAGTTGATGCTAAACAAGAGAAATAATTGGTAATGAATGCAGAGTTGAGGCGATGTTCACTAACGTGGGAAGACGGTCGCTGTTTGCCTTCGTTCAGTGGTATGGTATCGAAATAATGCGCACAAGTATCTCAATATTGCGTAATGTTTGAAAACAAATATTTAGGGACGCGGTCTCACTGACAGCGAGCGGAGCTTTGACTTCTAATAATATCTCTGCCATTAAAATTGTATTTATTTATTCCGATATGTAAAATTATCGTTGACTTTTACTTTGACCCTCATTTTTACAGTAAATCCAATCTACATCTTAAGATCATTTATTTTTAATTGAACAAAGTCTAGGTCTTTAAGAAAATATTATATATTATGACTAAAATAATTTTATGTCTATCTTAATTTGTTACTCAATCAATAACATTAGTTTAGAATAAAACATCGGGAGGAATCCCGCGTGACATCTAACAGAAATGTCATGTGTACTAGGGCTGTGGGGATGGTTACGTTGGGCACGACATATAAGCGCAATAGTGGATACAACTGCACTCATATATCTCTACTCACTCCGAAAGCAACACAGCGTGAAGATATATTATTATTAGACTTTCTATAAGTAACGTGTGATATGGGAATTGACAGTCATAATAGTCATATTTCGTTCCTAGCAATAGCTGGAATATTATTTATTTCTCTTTTATTTCTTGTAATCGTCTAGTGCTTGCCTAAAAAATGTCTAATTAGTTTTATCCGTATTATCGCTTATTATACATTTATGAAGTATTTTATGTTGATTTCCTGTGGTTGACGCTAGCATTGAAACCACAGCCGAATAGCAAATAGCTAGGTCGAGCATGAATAATAAAACGCAAGTGAACTGGCGTGCTAGCAAACAATGCGACTATCGCGCTACTCGCATTGCCTCGACGTCGCTCGCACTGCTACACTTGCATAATGAACCCACCCGTATTAGTCTCCTGTCCTATTTACAACTATAAACTATGGTTTTAATTAATATTAATTTAGTTTGTAAAACCTGTACAGCGTTTATTTTTTGAATTGTTGTTGTGTTTTGTTACTGATTAATAAAGACACTCAGAATGAAATATAAAAGAAATAAGAGAATAATGTTAATCTACAACGTTTATAAACTAATAGGATTTCTACAAGCGGAAGTAGATATATAGAAGAACTCTATGAAAACAAATTGTAAATTGCTTACATATTCAATCACTTTCAAGAACTCTTAAAAATAAAATTTAGCCATTGTCTAATTTCATATACATGATGACTTTTTTTTGCGCCCGATTTGCTATTTTTTTAAAATAAACTTGAATACCAAGAGATATATCTAAATTATTTAGTCAGAAATGTATTATTTTATGAAAATATACTGTAATTTAAGTGAATATAATGAATTGGAGTGGAGTTTCATATCTCTTAGTAAGAAAAACTTCAAGAATAGGCAAATGTTCAAAGTGGCCGAAGACTTTTTTTGCCTACTGTATAATATATACACAATATCACAAAAATTCTATAGACATAATTATGTTATAGCATCGCGTGCAGTAGAACGTAGCCCTTATATAGTTTACAGACTATTTGAATGTATAGAGAGGATGAGAAACTGCGATAATTCCATGAATTACGAAGCTTCCATGAAATTGTTACAGATTAATACAAAACAATCATAAACAATGTTTCTTGAGATAGTTAGATACTATCCGCCAGCCACTGCTTGTATATTTCGGAGAGTTTTGTCTGTATTAATTAATGGGCGTAAGATTCAAAAGTGTGCTCTTTTTGTTTTGATTTTACTGTAATGGTACGATTCCACCAAAATAGTGTGCAGCACATTTGTTTACAAACATTTTCTGCAAACTCCAGCATTTTTTTTTTTACACTGTCTCGACATAGTTACTACAGAGTACCTGATGGTAAGTACAGTGTAGTCCAAAAACGAAAGCGACTATCAAAGGATGAAAATCCATTGATAGTCTCTATCGCCATGTCGGCCCACATATACTACGACTGAAGGTCTCTAGGTATATGAGCTACTGGATATACACAAGCTGATCCCGAAACGCGACAACCCGAAACTGGTCACTATGACGGGTTTTACACCCATGTACTGTGGTCGCGATCCAGACGGGCACCTGCGCCCTACCACCTCGCTGCTGCTCGTTTAGCAGCACCCAGAAGTCACGTGTAGGGAAACTAGGGTAAAGCCTACGGACGCGAGCAGCTTCGACTCCCAAAAACATTATTGCATGATAGCACATACTAAGCTGGTATCGCATTTACCTGCTGTCTCCACCGGCAAGGCAGTGCGTAACTTTTGTAAACGTACAGTTGGCACACTTTTGCACAAATATGTTAAAGAAGAGTGTCAAGAATTCATATTTAATTTAATTAAACAAATTGCGCGTACAAATAAATATTTTCGCTCCGGTAGCGGAAGCAAAACTGAGTTCGCGAACAACAAGCGTGTACGCGTCAACGTCTACTGCATACGTCTGTGCGAGCACAAAAGTATATAGATGTGGGCGAACATTTCTAAAATTTGTTATTGTTTGCTCGAGTGAGTCGACCAGCGTCAACATTTATGCACTGCGCAATACAGTGCCGTACAGTTCAGCACACTGGTGGAATCGCGGCTTAAGGACCGTTAAGTGTTAGTGTATGTCTTAGGACGTGAGTAACAATTAATTATAATTATGTAAAGCCACGGTTGACCAACAAACGTAAAATATAAAAATTATTTGTGATTTTGTGCTTTTAACACTTCCTCTGTAAACAGGGGTTATCTATATCCGAGTCAAATCACTTTTTGTTTATAACTGCTAAATAAAGGTACTCTCCCTAAAAGAAGAAGAAAGAAGGAAAAAAACAGTAGTAGGATTTTTTTGGTGCATTAAAAGGGTATAAACGGTAGCATAAAATGTTTTCAATTTAAAAAAATTCCAGATACATCATTTCACGACATAATTAATTTAACATCCTCTAAATCATGTAAAATATTCCTTTAATAATATAATGTTGTCTTAATTACTTGTGCAGGCTGCCATGATTGCCACAACTGTCGGTAGATGTTTTTCTTTCGATAATAGTACTCAGTTTTTTTATGGCTATGTACTTCCCACCCAATGCGACGCAGTCAGAATATCGAGTCACTTTAAAAAAAAAAAACATTTTTCAGATACAAGTGGTCAGCACGCAGTACGCCTGGGTTCCGCGTGCGCGTTTCTGGGTACTGTAAAATTAACGTTATGCTCGGGTTCGACTGGGAGACACTGAAAGTGTTAAGCCAGTTTTATTTAAAACTAGCTGTCCCGGCCGACCTTGTTCTGCCCTATTTCTCTAAAACAAAGTCACATTGTTTTTTTAATGTTAATAGCTTCCCCGTCAGATTTTACTCTGCCAAAACCTATTGGCCTGTCGTCTGTTTTTTGAAAATTGTTTGAAGGAACCTGGCCTTAATGGTATATGTATAAAAATTGACAAATACTGATATTAATATTTATACGTCATTCAATTGTTTTGGCTTCCCGGAACCCGTCCACTAACATTTAAACTTTATGGTATGGTGTTAAAGTTCAAATTGACTTTTAAATATTATTACGAATGTTTTGTATGAGAATATAGAAAAGCGTTGGTTTTAGACTTTTCAGACATTTTTTTTAATTTTTCTCTGCGTAATAAATTTCCCCAGACTTCAACAAACACAACAAAAAAGAAATCAGCCAAATCGGTTCAGCAGTTCTCGAGTTTCGCGCTTATCAAGACATTTTGCGATTCACTTTTATATTATAGATTAGAAAAATAAAATAGGTACATAATTATAAAATAGTTTTTAGATTGTCATTAAATTGATTTAAGTGTATCGCTAATATATATGTGTTAACATAATTGTTTGTTGTTCTGTAAATTACTAAAATAAATGACATTGATGGCGGAAAATTAAACACTCTTGTCGAATCACCTTTATTATTAACTTTTAAAATATTGTTCAAACACATTACCACGTGTTAGCTATGCTTTTTTCTATGTGTATTTTCTATTATTGGTTTACAGGTAGGCACTGAAATGAAACTATACAGCCATGATTGACAGCCATGATGAAGTATACAGCCATTAATAGCTTGAACAGACATGAACCCTTTTATTTAATAAATGTAATAGATATCGCGGGAAAATTTTACATCGTCATGTATTTCTTTAACGATAATATCGGATGTAAGGAGCACTAAAAATATATTTTCCAACGTCGATATTATGTTGGGGTAAAAAGAACGGGGCCTAATGGTCATTTAAAATTTGCGGCCAACGGAAACACATTCTGCGGTCGACGCGTTCCGTGTAGCTTACTACAGCAATCATTTCAGAATAAACTTAAATTATATGACCGTCTGATGGTTTAGTTTGTACTGAAAGTGCATCAGCATATGATGCTAAAAGGCCTGGATTTGAATCCCAATATATGCCTATATTGGGCCTATATCTTTTATGTGAAATACAGATTAGTTTGTCCCAAATTATCAAACTATGACCTTAGGTTTTAGGTTAGGTTAGGTAGGACACTGTTAAATATCCTATTTACAAATTATAAAATAAACATGTATAAAAGATGCCTCACTCTGAGATTCTATCTATCGGTGGCTTGGACCTTAAGCTTTAACCCCGCAGGCCTACATGTTGTTATTTTTTAAAATATATATTTTATCTTTTTGTATGTATATAGGCGCCGAAACAGGAGTCATCATTAATTAAAATGACAAAGCCTTTAGAATCCACCTGATCCATTTCTAGCCCCTTTAAACATTTGATTAACTATCGAATTCTTTTGCTAGCCCTTTAACTTTTGTAATTCAACGAAAGGGTTATACAAAATCAACACTGTAAACGAGTACTCTGTAACACGTGCACCGGACAACCGTTACCGATCGAACCATGTCCTAGTGCAGTGCGTGCGGCCTTTATATAATGGAGTTTGAATGGTGGAACTCCGCTTAGCTGTTGATGGGTATTACTCACAATAATTGAAGATAGCGCCGTTAAAAAGTAGCCAAATGCTAATGACATTTATGGTAAAATTCGGAATCGTTGACATGTATTTTAAAATGTAAAGATGTTGTAAATATGATGAACCAATAAAAATAATAATATACCCCCTATTTTCCTTTCAGGGTAAGCAGAGATACTATTAGTAGCTGTATCCACTTGGTGCTTATTATCGTGAACAACGTGACCAGCAGCGCAGGTGATCGCCGTTCTCAGAGCACTAGTACACATCAAATTTTTATTAGATTCCATGCGGGTTTCGTCACGATGTTTTTCTTCTTTTTTTTACACTGGCTCAACATAGTGACTACAGAGTACCTGATTGTAAGTACAGTGTAGTCCAAAAACGAAAGCGACTATCAAAGGATGAAAATCCAATGATAGTCTACATCGTCATGTCGGCTCACATATACCACGACTGAAGGTCTCTAGGTATATGCGGTACTGGATATACACAAGCTGATCCCGAAACGCAACAAGCTGAAACTAGTCACTATGACGGGCTTTACACCCATGTACTGTGGTTGCGATCCAGACCGGCACCGACGCCCTACCACCTCGCTGCTGCTCGTTTAGCACCACCCAGGGGTCACGTGTAGGGAAACTAGGGTAAAGCCTACGGACGCGAGCAGCTTCGACTCCCAAAACCTTCACCGATAAGCATCTGCTGCCTAAATCTGTACTTAATCTAGAAAACCCAGAGACACGTGCCAGGATACGAACCCACGATCAGTCGCTTTGCCGCAGATGGATACCTGTCCCGTATCCACTTGGCCACCACAGCTACCACTGATTGTTTAGTCTTTAAAAAGTTAATAAAGTAAGTAAAACAAATGAAAGTTAACTAATTCTTTAAACCTCTGCCATGTCTTCAGGCTGTGTCCTTTCAGCGTATCCTATGGACATTGGAACCTTTAAAAGAAGTATTAAGAGACTTCTACAGACTGGTATGAATTTTTTTTTGGCCTGTCCTACGTTGGTGGCCTGGGAAAGACCTTCACAACAAAACCGGGCTTGCTGGGCGAACGCAGAGGTCGCTCAGCCGGCGAAATTTATGGGTTGGGTGGCAACGCTAGGGCACCTCTGTGGGTACGGACCTCGACTTGGGCGGCCGGCCAGTTGAAAAACGAACCTAACGGTGGTCTACCAGCGTTCGGAAGCGACTGCCTTGAGAAGAAACGCCGAAAGAAACTCAAGACTGCGTCGGAGACTAGTATGATCACGGCAACAATCTACAAAGAGAGCAGGTTGTTATAAAAAAAAACTAAAAACAATTCTCACTTAAACAAAGCCTTAATACAACATAGCACCGAAGAACTCAAAATATTATATATCATTCAGCTGCGCTTGAGCGTAAATCAGGAGCGTGAAGCACCCACACCACTGGAAACGTGTACCCCTCAATTTATCGCGTTGGATTAGAACCCTGCGCCTTAATGTTAAAGGTCGAATTCGAGTGTAAGCCTAGAAAGCCAGTTCCTACAACTGACAGAAGCAATGAGAGATATGGTGTTTCTTTGCCGATCAAATGTAGTGTAATATTCTTACAGGCAACACGATATAAAGACGAACAGTACGGTGACTTGACCCCATTTAAATATATCCATAGATGGGCAAAATGTAATCAGATTAATGAAAATGCTTAACGATTACATTTTAAGTTTTTTACCATTAATATGAATGCATTTTGCTCATTTATGTTTTAAACACTACAAAATCGCAGATTGCATACATATTTATGATTTCTTAATGTTTTAAATGGATTTAATCATGATTACAGAGTAAGAAAATTAAAATTACGACTAAATTTTGTAATCGTTCATCATTAATCAGATTACATTTTGCCCATCTCTGAATATAACATAAGCCTTCTACGAAAAAAAGATACGTTGCAAAAAACAACAACAGGTTAAATTTATTGTATTAAGAAATACATTGAAATATAATCTAGTATGATACGCTCGGATAGAATTGACGCCACATATTTTCAAGTTTTCTTAAGTTCATTTTAAAATGACATGAATAATACTTATTATTAAATAAAAAACACTAAAACAAAAGCAAAATTATAAGAGAAAATAAATAAATAAAATACTTGTAACTGTTTTTTTTTATGTTAACTTGTATTTTCAATTCTTGATACAAGTACGACACAGATAATGTAATTAAATCAGATAACGTCGCGTCAACTCATACATCCTAATGTCAGAAATAACAAACCCCCTTGTGCTACAGTCGTAAATAGGTGACAATAAACAATTTACTATTTGCCGATAGAGCTAACATTGTTTCTATATTTGTAAATATATTATTATGACACTGCGATACTGTTCCGTTCATACCAGTAGCGAAACGATCGGCAGTATCTCAGTTGCGCGTGATATCGCAGCGCCCGCGCGCCTTGCATCTTGTAGCCTGACGCCGCAGCCATCCGATGGTAATTTAATGTTTTGCTAAAGTTTGTAATAAACGCTGTCGACGCGGTACTCGCATCAGTAATGCCTGATCGTGTCGGGATGCTGTTTTCTCGCTTGTTGCTTTGTGTAGATAGCTCGTAAGATTTCAATGTTTAACATCGCTTAGCATGCGATGTAGCCTACTGAAGCTTTCGGTTAAAAAAAACACGTTCGGTAAAACTTTCAATTAGATCGAAATTATTGCTATAGCCTTAGTTATTGCTTAGGTTAGCTTACTTGGCCTTAACAGGTCTCTAGCAAGTTTCAAATTGAGACTGGCTGATCGGATTGTTATGATTAAATAACTTTTATTTTATTATATTTTAATAATATATCTTCACGCTATGTTCCTTACTGTGTGTGCAGAGATATGTTAATTGCTGTGTCCATGTTGCGCTTATATGTAGTGCCCAAATTGACCAGTAATGCAACTTATTGCCGTTCTCAGGGCCGTGCGGGCTTCCTCACTATATTTTCCTTCACCAGTGAGCATAATATGCCTAAATCCGTGCGTAATCTGGATGAACCCAGAAGTAAGTGCCGGGATTCAAACCTACGTCCATTCATAATATATTTACCAATAATTTTAACATCGAAATCGTTTGAAGTAAAAATAGTAATGTATTATATTTCGCAATATTATGAGTTACCGTTTGACCCCCGAGGTCACAAAGATGCTGCGAAGTAACAAGTACCAGTTATTATGGAAGTTGACAATTTATTTGGCCGTATATAAGCGTGAGAGCTCGTGTGGTATAACCGCGCAACCACCTTGCAAGTTGTAACCGACCTGTTTGTTCGACACTTCTTGGAAATATTCACGGTATAAGAAAATTAATACAGATACACTAAAACCATCGCAGTAACACCCACTAAATGTGACACACATACAACACAAGAACAGCACCTGTGGACATTTTCCACGAGACCTGCGGAGTCCTTCTGGGAGAAGGTAGTCGAAGCTATCGGGACGGGTTCGGAATGAGACAGTTGACATACACAGTTACATATACACGAAATATTAACCAATACACACCGTGCCGGACACCATCCGTAGATGTTCCTTATATCCACACAAAGAAATTCACTTTTACATTCATAACGCGACAGCTAAGGATAGGAATATGCTTCCAGCGAGCATATTTTCACGCTTTTATGACTCGGGAGCCTTTAAGAAAAGAGTGAATAGGCATTTGTTGGGCGAGCGCGGTATATTGTCGGACTTAACTTTATCTTCCACCATATGTGATTGAGGTAATGCGTCCATCCCTAAATCATAAAAAAAAATCACAATACACATTTCATATATAGCCTATACAGTATATACCTGTACCTGTATATACTGTATAGTGATTTTATAGACGAGGGAGGTATTTCAGGATACAATAATTTGCACCTTCTTTTAACTAATAATTATGTAAACAACTATATTACTTAACAAATCATAAAGAAACATTGATAAACAAATGTGAATTGATCCGTAAAAAGCTTGGACACCGCAGCGCGTGTGGCGCACGATTGAATGGCATATACCATAGATAAAATTCCTTTTACGTAATTATAGGTATACCGGTAATTGACTCGTTAGTAGTAGGGATTCACAGGTTCTGGCTCACCGCCTTTGGCTCTCTCATCGGTTCTAGCTCACTGATCACGGCGGCAACCCTAAAAAAAAAAAAAAAAAAAAAAAAAAAAAAAGGTTTTCAGGGTCGCTGAATCGAATGCAAGTATTTCAAATTGCGTAGCTTTAACCGTTTCAGAGATAACAATAATAAACAATACAGTTAATAGTTTGTACAAGCGTTGACTCAAATCGAACTTCTAATCTTACAGTGCCATGTCTTATAAGATTCCAATGACCTGAAGAGTTGGCTGATAAATCCGGAGTTAAATCAAAAGCTAACAAACAGTAACCGTTCGAATATTGTTCTCTCGAAATTCCATTCCCTTCATTTAAAAAATGTATACCCGTACCCGAAAATAATGTATGATAAGCCGTGGTGAAAATATGGTTTTCAAACGAAGGTTGTAAAGCTTTCGAAGGTATTTGTTGACCATCAATATATAAACAAAATGTGTTAATGTTGTAATTTTCGAAATTAAATGGATTTTTAGTGAGATTACCGTTAAATGCCCCGTTATCAACAAACCCAATAATACATCTTTTTGGGACTTGCCCCAAAAAAATGTTGTCAAGTGTTTTGCCTTGAATCCCAGATGGTATAGTTAAAACTTTCACTTCAGCTCGAGTGACGGGATATTTTGCTGTAGAAAAAGCCAATGCTTTTTGATGTGCAAGTAAAACAGTTGGATTGATTCGTGCTTTACGAACGATAAGTGTTGCATCTGTAATGCATACTTTAAACTTTGAATCACTTGAAGGGGCCATTAAGTTAAATGTTTCTCTAGAGCGAACTAATTTAACTGACATTTCTACACCATTGATCAAGAACTTTTCTTGGTTAAATATATCGCCATGTAAGTGTCCAATCATTTCAATTTCTTGACTTTCAGAAGCTAATTTTTGTCTTTTAACAAATCCTCCATTTTCCTCGCCGGTTTCATTCATTTTGTTGGCTGTATCTTCATACCAAAGGCCACACGTAAGATGAGATTCTTTAGCTGGTTTAGCATAATTCAACAAAGTTTCCATGTAGGCACGATACGCATATGTATTATTTGGAGGTGATATAAGTTTTTGATTTAAATAGACATCAAGTTGACTGAAGATTGAATGCAACCAATTATTAACCGGAGCCACTACCGTTGAGGCAGCTACCTTAGAGGAATCTTGATGCAATATCCTGGCTTTTATATGAATCAAAGTATGAGACAGATCTATATAATCTTCATATCTTCTTACCGTTTTGACGAAAGCATTTCAAAATTTGTTAGTTATGACTCAAACATTTCTAACAGTTTCATGTTACAACTTGTTTCATTGTCTGATAACAGAAAAAAGTTCCAAAGTATTACAAAAATTTCTAAACAATGAGTCAAAATATTTTTAACAATAGTTTAATGGGAAGATGACTAACAAAGACACCTTACAAAATGTTATAAACCTATTCATATCTTTTGTTCATATCGAAGCCGGAATTCATTATCACAAACCTTTTGTGCATTGGACCCATGAGTCATGGTGTAGGAGCGATATTTTCTATATATATAGGGTTGGAACTGTTTAAGTTACATTGTGAAAGTGTCTTTTCTATAGTGAACATTTAGTTTGTTATATTTCGTGTATTTCTAAGTGAAGTGAAATACAAGTATAAATTTAATTTACAAAGTATTAGTGACATAGATTCATACAACAATGAATGTAAGTAATTTTGTTATTACTTTATACCACACTTATATACACTAAAAAACCATCGCTACACTACGAACAATCATCAATTCAGATTTAAATTTATAAAATATTTTTACAGAACTCACTGGAAATTATTGATGAAGAAAATACTTTTAAAAATTACTACTATCCTCTATCGGATGAAGGTAGTCAGGATTTATTTAGTAATGTACAATCAAAACTAAAGAAAAAGAGGGAGCAAAATATTATTACCAAGAATTTAGATGAATTCTTTGAAGGTCCTATAATAAAACGAAAAAAACTTTCATCCACTGTATCTCGAATCGATGAAGAAGGTAATACCGTCTGTTTATCAACAAACGTTGATGATGGTTCCAGCTCAAGTAAACTTATTAAAATAGAAATATATGACATGAAAAAGATTGCAAAAATAGCCTCCACAGAACATTGGAAGCACGCAGATTTTAGAGTTAAATATTACACAAATGATAAACACAAAAATTCTGCAAACGTTAGAAACATTGTTTACGAAATAACTAAAGAAATTTCTAAGACTGAAAATTGTAAAAAATCTCACTTTAGTAATAAGTAATAAACGCATTCCATTTAATTAATATTCGTGTATATATTATTTACTTATAGTTTCTGAATATAATAATCATGTGTATTTTATAGCGAGAATATAAAAAAACTATTTTTGTAAATACAAATTTTTATTAGTACTTTCTTTAAATAAGTTCGTGTCATATATTTCCATTTTATTGAAACATAATCTAAAATTATATCTGTACCTTTCTTCAACGCAAATCTAATATGGAATGTATAATTTGTGGGGAATAGTTCCAGAGAGTGGATTGAAAGACTCCACATATGATGAAGAATTGTACAATATTTGTGCAGTAGTTGAGGAAAACATAGCGTGAGTATGCCTTCTTAAATTATCTCAAAATTTACAGAATGCCTATCGTAATGCAACTATGGAAGCACATGGGTATTTAATGATAGATCTTAAACAAAACACTGATGAAATGTGTCGAATTAAAACAAAAATATTTCCTCCAGATGTACATTGCGTTGTTTATGTCCCCACCAAAGGCTTTAAATATAGCAAGAATCAACAAATTCCTGTCATTTACACATAATGCCGCGAAGTCTAAACACGCATAAAGACTTACTGAGAGCACTACATAAGCTTAAACCTAAATATAAGAAAGCTCTTTTACAATCGTGTGACGAAAAGGAAATTAACTGTATTTGTGAATGTATACATAACGTCCTCCAAGGTAAAGTGGAACTACCAGAAAAAGAGAAAAAAAAACTTAAACGATATAAATCTATACTGCGGAAATTGTTACATAAAAGTTCTAATAAAATAAGAAAAAATATTATTATTCAAAAAGGTGGTGCATTTCTACCAATAATATTGGGTTCAATTTTGAGTGGCTTAGTTAATTATTTTATGTAATAAAAATGGAGCAAGCTAAGAAAATGTTGCTCATTGAACCAAGTTTGATGTACAAACTAAAATACAACCAAGTTCCTGATAGACCCACTTCTAGATTAGATGCTGAGATGAAAAATATTTTGAATAGTAATATGGATGATAGGAAAAAATGTATTCTATATCTACAAATTTTACAAAGATATTTACACTTTACTGGAGAAGACCGTCAACCTCATGAAATACCAATAATAACTAAAAGTATTGATACTACCACTCCAGAAGTAAAAGTAAATACATCTAATAAAAGTAATTATACCGACGACAAGAGTTTAGTTACAGCTCTGCCACCAAACACTGAAGATAAAAATCAGGAGAGTACTATATCTTATGAAAAACTTCCTTACACGAAAGATCAAATTCTTAGTTTAATACCAAAAACCTATGTAAAGAAAGGTGGGTCTTTATTGGAATTGCTAACTCTAAGTACAAATAAAATTCATTGGAATGATGATGGTACAGTCATTATAGATAACGAAAAAATTCTTGGAAGTAATATAGTAGATTTGTTAAATGATGCAATTAGACCGTTAAAAAAAAGTGATCCAATAGGTTGGGAAAAGTTTGCAACAGCATTGAAGGATATTAAAGTACCGTTGACTTACGTTGGGAATCCAGCTAGAAGTGAATACATACACCGGCTTCAATTAAAGGATATTGACCAAGTATCTACAGATGAAGAGTTTAATGATAAAAAAAACAATCTAGAAAAGATAAAAAAACCTATAAGAAAAAAAAATAGTTGGGAAAAATGGACCCCATACTAGAGATAACTAAGATTTATTATGATCCATCACATCCTGCTGGTTACAGTAGTATTGAAAAATTGTCGAAAGCTATGAAAGGTAAAATGACTAAGGAAGACGTTAAAAAGTGGCTACGGTTACAAGAAACATACACGTTGCATAAACCAGTACATAGGAAATTTCCTCGAAACAAATATATTTTGTCCAACCTAAATGAACTTTGGCAGGTAGACTTAAGTGATATGAGATCTTATTCTACACATAATGACGGATTTAATTATATACTTTGTGTTATTGATGTGTTTACTAAATATGCTTATGCTAGACCTATGAAAAATAAAAATTCTGAAACAGTTAAATCATGTTTTGATAGTATTTTTAGTGAAGCTAATACCACACCAACACATATACAATCTGATAAAGGAAGTGAATTCCTTTCAAAAGATGTAAAGGGTTATTTAAAGAGTAAAAATATAAATTATTATACAACAAATAACCCTGATATTAAAGCCAGCATTGTAGAAAGATTCCAAAGGACACTAAAAATGAGAATGTGGCGTTATTTCACTCACAAAAATACCCATAGGTATATAGATATCCTACAGAACTTAATATACGCATATAACCATAGCTATCATTCTAGTATTAAGATGTGTCCTTGCGATGTAAATTTTGATAATATAATGACTGTTTGGAATAATTTGTATGACAGAGAAAAAGTTAGTCAACCTACAAATATTCCACTTCCAAAATTTCATATTGGTGACTATGTAAGAATCACCAAACACAAACATATCTTTCAAAAGGGATATGAATCCAATTGGAGTGATGAAATTTTTATTATATCTTCTATAATAGATAGATCACCGTGGGTAGTATACACATTAAAAGATTTACAAAATGAACCAATAACAGGAACTTTTTATGAGAAAGAGTTACAAAAAATATCTTATGATCCTACTTCAAGTTATAAAATAGATAAAATTATCGGTTCCCGCTATTCCGGTAACAGAAAGCAAGTGTTGGTCAAGTGGAAAGGTTATCCAGATAAATTTAATAGTTGGATATTGGCTTCTAGTTTAAAGAAAATATGATGAAGGAAAGTTTTTATTTAACATTGTTGAGTAATAGCTCCATGGAATACTTCCCAGAAAATACGACAACCCAGTTTTCAACCAAATTACCGAAACCTATTATACTTGAAGGTAGATGGTCTGTTGGTGTCGTTGAATTTCAATATCCATGCACGATGTTTACAGTTCAGGAACATGAAAATATTGTTTATATAACAAAATGGGCTGTAATGCCCCATGAGGATAAACCTTCACTAATATACTACAAACATTATATACCAGCCACCAACTATGATGATATTAATCAAATTTTAACAGCATTAAACAGCATTGATGATAAAGTTATATTTCGATATGATGAAATTTCAAAGTTTGTATCTGTAACTGTAATGGATGAATCAATAAGATCAGTTACGTTAGCACCTAGCTTAAGTCTTCAACTAGGATTTGAACCAACTAGAAACTTAGCACACAGGGGTGGTTTTGGAAAATGTTCAGCGAATTTACATCTAGGGCTACCATCCCAGTTATTTGTTTATAGTGATATTATTGAACCGCAAATTGTTGGGGATGTGATGACACAATTATTAAGAATAATACCACTAGACCCTTCAAAATACATATATGGAGCTAATAAAATGCATGTTTTCTCACCACCTCACTACATACCTGTTATGCGCAGGGAGTTTGACACGATTGAAATAAATATAAGATCAGGCACAGGACAAAAAATACCATTCCAGTTTGGGACATTGTGTATTAAACTCCACTTTATGAAACTATAATGTATTCCAAAGAATATAATGAGATTTGTCCTTATGAGCACTATTATTCACATCAAGCTGGTCACGGTATTGGTGTGATTTATCGAGGAGCACCGTATCAGCGTGGACATGGAATTGGTAGTTTTTTAGGAGGCTTATTTAGATCTGTTTTACCATTGCTCTCTAGTGGTGCTAAAGTAGTGGGTAAAGAGGCTTTAAATGCCGGTGTGGGTCTATTATCGGATATGGTTAATGCACGCCCCATGGAAGATTCAATAAGAACTAGATTGAAAGAGGCCAGCTCAAATTTACACAAAAAAGCTCAAGATAAAATTAATCGAATTAACATGTCCGGTTCAGGATATATAAAAAAGAGGAACCGTTTGAATTCTCTCATTTCAGCACCGAATGTCAAGGTGAAAGGTATCAAAAAATCAAAGTCAAGTCATACTAAAATCAAAGACATATTTTCATAAAATGTCATTTCTACATAACAAATCATGTGAGTGCATTAAATCAGAGTTAGATTTATTTGCATTACCCTCAACACAAACTAGTATAGAAAATGGAATATGGATACATTATAAACCTATATCATCTCTAGCTGATGATGGGCCCCTCGAATTTCAAGTACCAGGAACTGGTGAAGATTATATAGATCTGTCTCATACTTTGATTCATATAAAAGCCAGGATATTGCATCAAGATTCCTCTAAGGTAGCTGCCTCAACGGTAGTGGCTCCGGTTAATAATTGGTTGCATTCAATCTTCAGTCAACTTGATGTCTATTTAAATCAAAAACTTATATCACCTCCAAATAATACATATGCGTATCGTGCCTACATGGAAACTTTGTTGAATTATGCTAAACCAGCTAAAGAATCTCATCTTACGTGTGGCCTTTGGTATGAAGATACAGCCAACAAAATGAATGAAACCGGCGAGGAAAATGGAGGATTTGTTAAAAGACAAAAATTAGCTTCTGAAAGTCAAGAAATTGAAATGATTGGACACTTACATGGCGATATATTTAACCAAGAAAAGTTCTTGATCAATGGTGTAGAAATGTCAGTTAAATTAGTTCGCTCTAGAGAAACATTTAACTTAATGGCCCCTTCAAGTGATTCAAAGTTTAAAGTATGCATTACAGATGCAACACTTATCGTTCGTAAAGCACGAATCAATCCAACTGTTTTACTTGCACATCAAAAAGCATTGGCTTTTTCTACAGCAAAATATCCCGTCACTCGAGCTGAAGTGAAAGTTTTAACTATACCATCTGGGATTCAAGGCAAAACACTTGACAACATTTTTTTGGGGCAAGTCCCAAAAAGATGTATTATTGGGTTTGTTGATAACGGGGCATTTAACGGTAATCTCACTAAAAATCCATTTAATTTCGAAAATTACAACATTAACACATTTTGTTTATATATTGATGGTCAACAAATACCTTCGAAAGCTTTACAACCTTCGTTTGAAAACCATATTTTCACCACGGCTTATCATACATTATTTTCGGGTACGGGTATACATTTTTTAAATGAAGGGAATGGAATTTCGAGAGAACAATATTCGAACGGTTACTGTTTGTTAGCTTTTGATTTAACTCCGGATTTATCAGCCAACTCTTCAGGTCATTGGAATCTTATAAGACATGGCACTGTAAGATTAGAAGTTCGATTTGAGTCAACGCTTGTACAAACTATTAACTGTATTGTTTACGCCGAATTTGATAATGTTATTGAGATAGATAAAAACCGCAATGTATCCGTCGATTATAATAGTTGAATATATATATATTGTAAAAATATTAACTTTGTAATATTTGTATGTATCTCTTTGTGTGTACATTTTTGAATAAATTAATTAAAATGAACTTACTTTGTATTATTTTTAATAATCACCCTTTCGATATATAATAAGTTACTGTAATTACAATCGCACACATGTTTGCGATCTCTGGGGTTGGAAAGTTGTATTTTTAAATAAATATGAATACAATAGAACTACAGAAATATTTGAACGAAATACATCCAAGTTTGCGGTATAATGTGTATGCTGCAAATAGATTACCGATATACATGGAAACTCCTACTTATTTAATTAGTAATTTGGACCCCGATACAAAACCTGGATCACATTGGGTTGCACTACATATAGACGAAAATGGTTTTGGTGAATTTTTTGACTCCTATGGACGACCACCTTCTGGATATCACTATGCATTCTTAAAGAGAAATAGCCACCGATGGAGTTTCAATAAAAAAATATTGCAAAACAATTGGACTTCAGTATGTGGTCAATACTGTTTAATGTATTTGTACTACAAGTTGCACAACTGTACAATGAATTACTTTATTAATCAATTTGACATCGATACCATGTACAATGATATGTTATTATGGAATTTGTTTAATTACTGTTTTAAAATAAATGAATATGACTAATGAAGGAATGTAGACGGCTTTTTATTATACATAGAAAAAGTACCTGAGACCCCCCGACCGTAACTCGATTCAAACAATAGCGTTCGAGCGAACAATAGGCGACCCTTGCTCGGATGATCCATTGTTAACTGTACCCCATTGCTTTTGTATTATTTTAGCCTAGTTAATGTTATGCTATCTCTGAAACGGTTAAAGCTACGCAATTTTAAATACTTGCATTCGATTCAGCGACCCTGAAAACCTTTTTTTTTTTTTTTTTTTTTTTTTTTAGGGTTGCCGCCGTGATCAGTGAGCTAGAACCGATGAGAGAGCCAAAGGCGGTGAGCCAGAACCTGTGAATCCCTACTACTCTCGTTACCCTTTCGTACTTTATCCTAGCTTAGGAAAGACAAAATACCTACTTAATAATTAATTGTTATTTATTCTATCATGTGTGTCATTGCCCCTAAATATGTTGACTATAAATTACTTTGTTTTAACGAAATTATTAAGATATCACTATTATATATAGAATATTTGGAATTAGAATCGAATGCTGAATATCCTCCTTGAATATATCCCTCGTCTATAAAATCAGCCTGTATTTTCATTAGTATTGTAATTTTATAATAAATACTTAAGACGCCTTTATATTTATACTAATACTAGCTGTGTCCGCGACTTCGTCCGCGTGGAATAGTTATTTTGGGCATTTTAGTTAGTTATTTATTTTAAAATTGTAATATCTTCTAAGATGTTCATTGAAATTAAGTGATGTCAAAGACAATTTTGTTCACATTTAAATACTCTTAATCAACAACACATTTATTTGGATAAAGGTTAATATTATTACGTTGATACAACTCTTAACAAATAATGCATCAATTTCGACCAAATTTGATTACCATAAAAACGGTTCTAGTGAGTTAATCTTAAAAGATAGACATATACTGTCAGGCACATTTTTTTAGATCATGTCAAGAGGAATAATTCTTTCATACATATATTTTTAGTATCTTGAACCGTTTTCGCAGCGCACACAATGGAAGCCCTCAAGGATGAATAATTTTCCCAATTTTTTTCACATTTTCCATTATTTCTTCGCTCCTAATAGTTGCATCGTGATGTTATATAGCCTAAAGCTTTCCTCGATAAATGGTCTATTCAACTCAAAAAGAATTTTTCAATTCGAACCAGTAGTTCCTGAGATTAGCGCGTTCAAACAAACAAACAAACAAACAAACAAACAAACAAAAAACTCTTCAGCTTTATAATATTAGTATAGATTACAGATCAGTTAAGCTAATCTGCAGATTTAAATCGATTACCTGTCTAAATAAATTATATACTGTTGATTTCTTAAATAAATTTATTACGTAGATCTTCTATCCTGAACTGAGTGCGACGTTATTTCACGCCGGATAAACTTAACCTATTGTATAAGGCCTAGGTCAGACCCTGCATAGAATATTGTTCGCAACTCTAGGATGGCTCTGCCCAATACTTACTCGACGACCTGGATTGATTACCTGGAAGGGCTGTCCACATTGTGAATAATCCAGACGTGACTGAGCATCTTGAACTGCTTCAGTTGCGCAAATACATTGGCTAACTAGGCTTGTCGAATAAATATCGAGACATCGATATATCGATATTTTCAATTCAATATATCGATTTTTTTGGGCGATATATTTTGTAATGATATATCGATATATTGATATAAAATATCCAGTATCGAAAATTGTGTCGAAAACGATATTTTTTTAATTCTTATGGCAGTGAAGTCGCTGAAATATGAAACTGTAGAAGATAGGACCAAACGAAAAAAAAAATAGAACTATATTGTCTATGACTGTTGAGTATTATGTTTTGTTACGTTGCATGCATTGACATCTGAATTTGTTGCATGTATATTATTTGCCGCCATTTATTTATTTATTATACAGGGTTATAGGTAACTAACGCACAGCCTCTTAAGGGTGGCTTTGATTTATCAAGACAGACATCTTTTGTTGTACGACTTTTTCTAATTCAATTACTTTTTTTCCCATACAAAAAAAATAAAAATCAGATTTGCAGTTCTGAACTTTTTAACTCTTCGTAAGGCGACGATCGCGCCACGCTGACATAGGCGACCGAAGACAGACTTACGTAGTGCGCGGCGTCTTGTGTCGCTACTAACGAAGAAAGGGGTCTGCGGCGCGGTGAGCGGGCGTGGCAACATGTGCTTGACTACTGTGTAACACGGGTCATGTCAGTCGCAAATTTGCTTGCGTGTGCGCCCAGCATGTGTTAGTTGTCCCAGTGACGCGTTCGTTTCATAAATCACAATGTCAAATCGATACACTAACATTGAATATACCGAAATGGTGCGTGTTTATGCTCGGTGCGGTGACAATCTGTCTGAAGCTTGCCGTGAGTCCGCGAGACTATTTCCGAATGTGTTGACACCGAGTAAATAGATTTGTGAGTATTTTTGTAAATAGTTGAATTATTGTAAATAGAGTGATTCCACTTTTTAAATACGCCTACATTAAAAAATAGTTTGCAATTATCTATCTTCAAACAGACAGCGCGCCTCTTTTGGTGCGATGAATTGCTTGATTACGTATCAATGTTCGTGTTTTTCTATTTACTTTTTTATTTTTTAGTGTAGCCAGTCTTAAGCCTGGATAAGTATGAAGGGATTGTGGATTCAGTGTATAAATATGTACAACCTTTGAAACATTAACTTACGTAGAGGCCTTTACCTTGTTCATTTTACGATGTTCCCTATGGCAGACAAATAATAGGTTGGTTTTGTTTGTGAAACAATTATTTAATGTTTTATTTTGATTCTAGTTTGTTTTAATAGTGTATTAGTACGTCAATCAATAAACATTTATTTTCACTATTTAACTAAATATGGAAATTTACGTTCAAATAATTGTTATAAGCGACTTTGTAAAATAAACAAGGTATAGGGTTAATAAACTTTCTGCTACACGATCCTTAACGCTGCGTAGCAACGTAACTTTGCGCACGACTGCATAGCACCAGCTGATTGGATACCTACGCCAGATCGAATGAAAGTTGGAATATAGAGCTAACGATGACTAGATATTCACACTAAAACTAAAAAAAAAAAAATCTAACGTTGTATTAGGTTTTGGCAAAAGTCGTACAACAAAAGTTGTCAGTCTTGATAAATCAAAGCCACCCTTAAGAGGCCGTGCGTTAGTTACCTATAACCCTGTATATTTTTGTTTGATATCTTAAATAGGTCTTAAAGTTAGAAGATAGCCTTTTAACTCTTGATATTTTTGTAATTTTGTCTAATAAAATGGCATACTGGTAAACTACTTTCCTGTTTATTGAGATTTAATCGATATATCAATATAACGATTTTTTTTTTTCATTTTCGACATCCCTATGGCTCACTAGGCGTCTTCTGTACACACCAAGCATTAAAACGCTCATACACACACGCACACAACGCTTTAACTTGTTCTATTAATACACATGATAACATATACACACGCCTACCAACATTTATTTGCACACGCAAACGTGCGATGATATTTTCAGTATTTGGTAAAATGGCTTTGAGTAAGTGAGTGTGAGATACCAGTGGTGATCTGTACTACAGGTATAATACCTATAGCAGATGCCAGTTCCTACTTGAGAGTGTTTTGTTGTTTGGTTTTGTGAGGAAAAATTAATAAATAATAATGAATATTATTAATTTCCCAAAATATAAACAAAAGTGTACAATCTATAGTCGTTTTACTGTGACACAATTAGTGAGATCGGTAGGGCAACGCTCCGAAAACAAAACGGGCACGTTAATAAGTGTGAATTAACCTGTAGCTCGAAGCAGGTAGATCAGCCGTACATCTGTTCGCCAAACAAACTAAACAATATTACATATAAACATGTATTTCTAAAGTTATAATGAGAAAGAAAATAAAGTTTTAACGTTCAAAGGCAGTAAAAACACGATTAGTTAGACACTTCCTGACGCTATAACTCCAGAACGCACGAACCGATTTCCACGGTTTTGCATTCGTTGGAAAGGTCTCAAGCTCCGTGAGGTTTATAGCAAACAAAATTCAGGAATAATTTAACAGAAAAGCAGGAAAACGTGGAAAATCATTTTCACATACAGCGCCATCTCTGATACATAGCATGTACTACAAACCAATATGGTTTTGCATGGTGGTGGAGCAGATCGCACCAGTATTTTAAGTAGATGGCGCCGATGCGTTATACATTGTTTGACAGCTACTCATTGTACTCTGCTCAGTTAATTTCATGTGACATTTATTGTGCGCACGTTCTTTCAAACGCTGACTAAAAACCAAAACGAAGGCATCTGGTGGCGAAACGAAGTTCGCCGGGTTTGCTAGTCCATCATAAAAATGTTTATTGTACATATACTTAAGATCAAAACAATCAAATTGCATAAAATATCTAATTATTCTAGAGAGCTATCTTACAACGAGCGGTCGATCACGAAAGGTCACACAATCACCCTCGCTGCCATCCACCGCGGCCGGTGCGCAAGTTTTACGGCGTCCGCGAGAGTGGGCCGGCAGAGAGCACGCTACAACGTTTATTAGAAAAAAAAAACAACATACACATTTACACAAAACAATACAAAGAATAATAGATGCTACTTTTACGGTGCTTACAATAGGTTTGACAAGTTGACTACAATGCACCTGATGGTAAGTACAGTGAAGCCCAAAAAAGGAAGCGATTATCAAAGGATGAAAATCCATTGATAGTCTACATCGTCATGTCAGCCCACATATACCACGACTGAAGGTCTCTAGGTATATGAGCTACTGGATATACACAAGTCGATCCCGAAACGCGACAGGTTAAAACAAATCCCTATGACGGTCTTTACGCTTGTGTACTATGGTCAAGACCCAGTTCGTTATATTATTAATGACAAAGTATATGGAAAGTCACCTTTTTCATCAACTTTGTCTTGGCTCTGTGAATACTATACTCAAGTTCCTATAATATTTAATTTTTTGTTTGTCTGGGATGAATATAATTATTGACCCCCGCTTTGTCCTTTACATCCTTGTTCCATCGTAACATTACGTATTTGATTAGTTAACAATAAAATAAAATTAAATTAAATTTTTTATACAATTAACAATTAAATAAGAAATAAATTAATTAATAACGACGATATATGAAATAAATCTGATTTATGTACCTGAATTTGTGTTGTTTTTAATAATATTGAAGAAAACATTGCTATTTGCAAAGTTCATTCGAGGCTGTCTTTGGCATACATCACCCTGTTGGAGCCGCAGTCGCTATCCATTACTCGAGATGATCGTATTGATGGTAGGGTTGTCACTACACATTCGCCGTACGTGGCAATACACATTTATTTGGAATTTATGGCATACGCCGTATTGTCTGATTTGTTGTAAAAAAACTTGGCCTTTAGGATTTTTTTAATTCATTACAAATTTGTATACAAAGATAGAATTAAGATAGAGGAAGGCTGTAAAAGAGACAAACAGATATCTTTATAACGAAGTATCTGGCGCATAGGTGTTAAAAAATCGAACTAAGTCCACGTATAACATCCGATAACAAATTTACAGATAAAATACTGTGTTACTATGGACAGTAATAATACTCCACTTATAATACCTAAAAATAAATTAAAGAATCCTTCCGACTCAATTATCTGTTTTACTCTAACATTTTCCTGAAGACACTTCCCATGGGCTCAAACATGATTCTTCTGCAGTAAGTCAGGGAAGAATTGAGTGCTATTTTGACTTCATGTCATGGCTGCAGCATCAGGTTAAATGTTTTATGGTATATATCATTGAGGTCACAAGTCAATACATATTGAAACAAACAAACTAATAGAAGATGTTTACATACTTCCAACAACTAGAAAAGAGCTGACGATCTTCTGATAGCTGATTAAATTGTTTTCAAACCTAGTTAAGAACATTATTGATCAATGTCTTCAAACTGTTGAAGAGGTTGAAATCTTCAGGTTTACAAGTATTTTATACAAATTAGAGAATTAATAACATGTACGTATGAATTTAGAATGTGTCATCTAAGTATTTTAACAGAAATGATGGTGTCATAAAATATATAAAATACAAAAGTGCGATCTTTAATATATAATAGTTTTTATTTATTTCTCTGTGCCTGCTTCAAAACAAGCAATAAAACTAAATCAAAATCATTAAAAGCAGACACAAAAATGCACGGGTACACGTGTTAAAGTCTTAAGACCCCTTTTTGCGACAAGAGTTAATAATTTGTAATGTTCTGACTAGTCGATAAAGCCGACTGACTATTTAGGGACTTTCATAGTCGGTGACTAGGCGGCTGAGAACGCCGACGATCTAACTTCTTACTTTGTATGTATTTCTTAACAAAATGTATGTAAGAGGAATTTCATGAAATTAAACCTCGATTGTTATAACAATAATATAATACAATTTAATTTTACAATGTCCCATAGGCTGCTACCAGCTTGCTCTTTTTGGCAATTGACCTCAGTCAACCAACTTTTAACTAACCGGCAAGTCGGCATGTCTAAACAGACGAACAATTACAGTGATTTTTTGCTTTTGATATCTTTTTTGACTGCGATCGGAATATGAATTAATAACGAGGGGTGAAAGGCTATTTGATTTAAGCGACATTTATTGGCGATATTCTGTAATACACTTTTTCGGAATCAGCGATTTTCACCGATACCGAAACTATATATATTTCTAAATCGCCAAAAAATGCCGCTTGAGCCAAATAGCCTTTAACTCCTCGATATATTGTTTGGAGTTAAGACTGGAGCTGCGCAGCGGAGTTAAGCTATAAACTGCGTGTAACATATTGTGTGAAGTCTGCTGACACCCAAAATACAGGTAGTCCTAGTTTGGGTATCGGCTGACTTGAATGTGCTGCTTAGCAATTGTGTTTTCTAATAAATCATTTATTTATCTCTATAAAAAATGAATACAAAAATAAAAGAGCGC
The DNA here is from genome assembly GCA_036320925.1 of Automeris io. Lineage (NCBI taxonomy): Eukaryota > Metazoa > Arthropoda > Insecta > Lepidoptera > Saturniidae > Automeris > Automeris io. Next base: position 340,849 of record JAUDJH010000039.1, read on the forward strand.
GACAACCCTACGTGTGGGTCACGCCCCGCTTCGACCGTTACCGACGGCGCCCGCTCCAGGCCGATCGCTCACAGATAAAGCCCAGTCTAGCAGCTAGCTGTACAGCAGGAGCTGTGAACTTTGAATATTTCTCGCTAGATCTCTGGGAAAATAATACATCGGAGCTCTTCATAATGTTGTATTTATGAATTGTCATGATTGTATAATGTAGGTGTTCGTAAAATAAACAGCCATATTCGAGTCGTCACACGAAGTAGTTTTATTTTGATAATAAACACAACAACGGGTATTATATTCATTCATTGATATGTGTAATGGTCCCTAATTTTTTTTAAAAGGCTTTTACCATTTTGGCATATCAATCCATTATGCGCAGTACGGTTAAACAAACCTCAATTCTGAGAGAAACACTGATGAGTCAGCGTTACCATATTTACCAACCATTTCATGGCATTCTCAGTTGGATCACATAGAATGCTGTGAAAGGCACCTACAACAAATAATCTCACCTTACATTGGCTCATCAGCGACTCTCTCGTGGCTCTAAATATGTTGACTATAATTTAATTTGCTTTAAATGAAATAATAAAATATTTAACCCTGTATATTCTTCTTTAGACTGTGACTCAAGTCGACCTCGAGTTCACCTAAGCTTCTTGAATTAAACCCTCCAAACAACATAATATAAAAGTAAAATATAATAATAATGTACACATTGAATGTATGAACTTATTTTATTTCCAAGGACTAGTAATTTACGATTTCTATTTACAAAGGGGACTGTCCCACTGAAAGAAAAAATATACGTCATATCATTGAAAACTGAGACAGGTCTTCATCAATAGGAAATATAAAGAAAAATACACCGTAGCTTAACAAGATTTTTATTTAATATTAGATACATCGACAAAAATACAAATAATAAATCGAATGTTAAATTAATATATTTAAAGGTTCTCATCAAAAACCACAATAGAGAGAAAAAAACATAAAAAGAATGTAAACCTGATGATTATTATTAACTACACAATATGTCCATAGCATTGTTGAAATAAGCCCATGGCGCTGAGTTTCGTAGATGATTCCAATAGTATGATGCACTTTACCGCACGTTATTGCATGAAATCAACGTAATTCATCGCATACTAAAAAACGTAATGACATCAGTTCAGAATAACTCGAGATCTAGATTTTGCTTTAAATAAATCAAACTTTGCCTGTTTTGTTCCTTAAAATATATTAAAAATGACATCAAAATTATGTATGTATGCTGAGCTCTCATAAAATAAAATATAATAGGTGGATGTATAGAATCATCTATGATTTTTTTATAAATACATACATGATCCAATTTTGTCTAAATCCCAATTCAGTTATTTTAAAACCCAAATAATATGTTTATTTTATATTTCTCCGGCTTTACTTTAAAAAAATGTTAGCATAATTCAGGTATATCTCTAACATAGCGTGACATCGCTTCTAAATTATAGCATGCAGTACTACATATCCCTCACACTAATCGGTTACATGAGACTCAAGTTTACGCGATCACAGCCACGCGTTTAGGCTTGTATGTCGCTCAACGGGCGACAAATAATGTCTGTCCGTCTGTCACGGCCCAACAACATAACACATTTGTTAATGAACATGGTATTGTCTGTAATATGATACCGCTGTAGGAACAAAAGGCATTAGAGAGTTGAATTGTGGGAATTGTTTTACAGAAATACCTCGAGTTTTATTTCAAATACGTTTTGAACCCTTCATGCCTAAACCTGATTATTGAGAAAAAGAATGCGTTATTTTTTTATACGGGGTAATTTAATAGACGAGGGAGATATTTCAGAATACAATAATTTGTAACTTCTTGTAACTAATAAAAATGTAAATATTCCCTAACAAATCATAAAGAAACATTGATGAACAAATAAGAATTGATCCGTAAACAGTTTGGACACCGCAACGCGTGTGCCGCACGATTGAATGGCATGTAGATAAAATTCCTTTTACGTAATTTTAGGTAAACAGCTAATTGACTCGTTACCCTTTCGTACTTTATCCTGGCTTACGAGAGACAAAATACCTACTTAATAATTAATTGTTATTTATTCTATCATATGTGATATTGCCCCTTAATATGGTGACTATAAATTACTTTGTTTTAATGGAAATATTAAGATATCACTATTCCTATATATTTGGAATTAGAATCGAATGGTGAATATCCTCCGTGAATATCTCCCTCGTCTATAAAATCAGCCTGTATAATGGTTCGACAAAGTGATTACGGCCCACCTAATGGTAAGTGCAGTGTAGTTCAAAAGTGACAGCGGTTACCAAGGGAATGGAACCCATTGACAGTTTCTATCGTCACTTCATGGCAATATTTTTTAGTAGTCAAGATGTCCCGAATCAAAATGAAGTCAGATCTATTGCCGACTCGAATTCAGTCCCAAAGCATGTTTGTTCCGCCTCGATAGGGGTGAACTTCCTATGAACGCAGAAGCCGTTCACGATGTCCCGAAGCTCGGTAAACGCGTATCCTTCTTAAATCAGGTTAAGGAAGCGAAAGAGTTTTACAAACATAGAGAGAAGTGGCGTTCCATTCTCTCTGCTTTACTTGACCCGGTGGAAATTCTCCGAAACCGTCATTCTTAACTATGAATATAACCGGAGTGTTCTACCTACCCAACAGCCAGGGTCAAAAGTACGGCCATGATAACTTCCTCAGCCCTCAGAGACATCCAGCCTCGTACAAGCTTTGATGTCTCTGCCTACCCTAATATTCGGCATAATGATACATAGATAGATTATGATCCTTAAATAATACGAGATCTCAGATTATTTTATACAGTGACGTCAAAATTCGTACTGGTTTTAAAAGTTCTTTTTTTTATTTCATTTGGAAGATGCTGCGCCGTAGTTGTCTATTAAAAAAATATTGTGGTTTTTGCCGTTAAGGTACATACAAGAAATTTTCATTAATTGAATATTAATCGAAATGCGATCACAAGCAAAGTCAATAACAATAAATTGTCTATTAATTATCATTTAGGAAGAATTAGCTTTGAATTAAATTACTCATTAGTGTTTTTAATTAGATCTAAAAAAAAATTGATACAATGCGAGTCGAAATTACGCAGTGTGGGTCCCGTACAAAGTTGTCAGCTATAGTTTATTTTATTTTTTACATTTTCAGGAAAACATACAGCACTATGTAAATAATAAGAAATACACAAAGAGATCCATAAGCCAGCAAAGCTTCCACAAGAAAAATAGAAAACAAAAATCTAGCTAAGGGGCACTAAACGATAAAAGAAAACTAACCACGTACAAACGTACATACGTAACGTATATAAAAAAATCGCATTTTTTAATTATATAATTATACATTAACGGTTACATGATTTTTTGAATATACAAGGGGAAGTAAATTCATTTTGATTTTCTTGCAAAAATTTAAGCTTTAATTGCATAGCTTAGGCGGAGATTTATAGCCGCAGCTTTGAGTTTACTTTGACTATGCTCATTTATTAACCAGAAACTAAATATATAGTAGGACTTGAGGGAGTCTAGATCACTAGACTGACTGCAGACGAGCTACGAAGTTTTTTTCGGAAGCAGGAAGTTACTTTTTCTACCCTCTTTTGTTCTCGATAATTTAAATAGTAGACACATAACATAGTGATGATGATGTCCTAGCCGGGTTCGGCCATGGCGACTGTTTCAACATCGATTAAGAAAATCGAGGTCCAGTTTACGGAAACAGCCAATTGCGCAGGAGATATTTAAGTGCATAGCTGGACGCGCTGCCAGAGAAGCACTCTCTCGTCCGAGCTCCCTCAGGCCCGATGGCATGGAGAACCAGGACGATCGGGAGGGAGCGGGATGCAGGTTTGGTCAAGTTTTCCTTCCCTGAACGCCTGTATGAATTGCGGTGTTAAAGGGATACCTTAGTCGCCTTTTAAGACACCTCAGTAAGAAGAGGGGCGTGCTATGCTATTCTGCCGGCAGCCACCACGGCTAAATTTGAATAGTAGACACACAACATAGTATATGCATACTTACAAGGGGACATAAAACGAGGTCCTAGGTTTCTAATCACTGGTTTCCACGCCGATGAGAACTTGAACCCATGATCCCGATTAAAAGTTTTAATTTTTTTATTCTCGATCAGCGTGTTAGCTTGTTCTTAACCATAGCATATGTAAGCAGGTCGAAGCAGGACATTCACGCGTAAGACCCGATAAAGTATTTATAATGAGTACAATACACGAAAGTTTAAGATGTGTCATTTGAAATTAATTGCAACTTGATACTTCAATGTAATTCTGAGAAAAAGGGTCACACAGGCAAGGTAGCAATCCTATCTTATCATATGCCTATTCTGAGAAAAAGAGAGGGACAGGAACACTCTTTCCATCCCCTGTTACTGATGAGACCCAACAAGGCTCACTGCGCGCTGGTCGTGGCATATTGCGAGTCCGCACCCACAGCCGTCGTACAAGCGGATGAAGGAGTACCCAGGAGTTTTTAGTCGGGGAGAGTCTGACACACCGGGGGGACGGCCCTCAACAACCCCCCGAAGGTCCATAATGGATTTGTTCCTGGATAAAAAAAAAGTTGCGATCCAATAAGGGTTCCGTTTTTATTTTGAGCTAGGGAACCCTGATAGTAATAGCACTTTAATTATGGAGAAAAGGCAGCGACCAACAAGCACATACTTTGTTTTTCAATAAAAAAACAACGAAGATACGCGTTAATTCTTTTATAGCGATATTAAACATTACAACTTGAAATATTCATTTTGGTAAGCACTAAATTAACAAATAGTGTCGGACTGAAGGTTCGATTCGATTTCGGGATAGTTTTTATCTTTTGGCTAGTTGTGAGGTAATTATATATATACATATGAACCTATTAATATACTTAAAATTTAAATAACTATATACATGTTATAGGTATGCTTAAATCATATTTCATGATTTTTTTTTGATGTGGTGACCTTGTTCATTAGGGATCGTTAAATATACACGGCGACGCAAATGGTTGTAGGTTCATATCACTGCACGTACAGCTGAGTTTTTCCAGATTAAGTATCACATGCTCACCGGTGAAGAAAATTCAGTGAGGAAACCAGCACTGTATCTAATAAAAATTTCATGCGTACAAGTGGATACAACCACGAATGTATCTCTGCTCACCCCATAAGGCATATAGCCGGACGCTATTATTCGTACACTTTATTTTATAAAATTAATAAATAAACACATTATTTACATTTTAAAATAAATATTTGAAAACTGCATATAAATTTTAATATGTGGACCTACGGGAGTGATGCCTGAGGCCCAAGCCATCGGTAGTTACGAGCTCAGAGTGAGGAACTTCCTCACAACGCGTGATATATCAAGTAGTACTGCCTTCTGTACGCGGTCCTTGATCCAACAACCAAGCAAGCAAGCTGTTGAGATGGTGATCGGGGCTCTTCATGACCAGCCCGTTAGTCGATACGACTATCGGGATAATAATCGTTGAATCCTCATCACCCTAACCACCCTTAACCTTGTTCCACCCTCTCCTTTCCTGAATAGAACCACGCGCGCGGGTTTGCGGAGTCACAGCTTTACGGTTTCTCATATCCCAGCTAGGACTAAGAAGTTCTCTAACTCCTTCTTTTGCCGTGTCGTTGGGGTGTGGAATGGTCTTCCAGCGAGCGTGTTCCCACCATCCTATGATATGGGATCCTTTAAGCGTAACGTGAAGAGATATTTGTGCAGGCCGGCATGATCGCTGCGACAACCGTTGGGTTTTTCTTGCCTATCGGTAGTCGTTAGCGTTTTTTTGGCTGCACCATGCTTACCATCAGGTATGGTGCAGTCACTGTGTCGAGTCAGAATAATAATTAAAAAAAAAACACATACTGTTACCAGTAAATCAATCAAGTATTAAATCAAATCAAAAAGTATAAAATCAAAGTCGAAGAGTTTTGAGAGTCGAAGCTGCTCGCGTCCGTAGGCTTTACCCTAGTTTCCCTACACGTGACTCCTAGGTGGTGCTAAACGAGCAGCAGCGAGGTGGTAGGGCGTCGGTGCCCGTCTGGATCGCGACCACAGTACATGGATGTAAAGCTCATCATAGTGACCAGTTTCGGCTTGTCGTGTTTCGGGATCAGCTTGTGTATATCCAGTAGCTCATATACCTAGAGATCTTCAGTCGTGGTATATGTGGGCCGACATGACGATGTAGACTATCAATGGATTTTCATCCTTTGATACTCGCTTTCGTTTTTGGACTACACTCTACTTACAATCAGGTACCCTGTAGTAACTATGTCGAGCCAGTGTAAAAAAAAAAGTATAAAATCAGTAAACAAAAAAAGATTACTCTCGTGTAGATTGACGATATATTGTTATAATTGTATTATTATTTATAATTTTTCTAATATCAATATTTCCATTTTTGTTTTTTTAATCGGATAACCTGGGTTTAATAGTAATTTAAATTTTACAGTTATTAAAACGGAATAATATTTAGCGTTTAATAAAGGCTTAAAATAGATTTAATTAGTTGGTGCAAATCACCAAAAAGTTGAGATTTATAGACATTACTATGATTTCGTTTAAACTTTGCTCAGAAAATAGATTCGTCTCTACAAAAAATTTTTACTTGAGAATAGATTAAGTATTCTCAGAGCCAAAGTTAAATTAAAGAAATCGGTGACTTACCGTATACTTTGACATAACAATTATTTCAATCGCATTTAATGCTCTCATATAACCTTGTTACACAAATCATCTTGGTTAATCCGATTTTTTGTACGTTTTCCTGTATTAAATTATAAAATTATATACTGTAGATTTGTGAATAAATAAATAAAATAATATTATACAATATGTCATGTCTACAAATGTCAACCTAAGAGTAGATTAGCTGCTGTGGGGAATTGATTACAGGACCCACAGTCCCGGCGTATATGCAGAAATAGTCACCTTGGGGTTTTTAGCCGGTACAAGTCCGGCACCCTCGGCTGTGCCACCCCCCGCGTGCAGCCGGGACGGTCCAATGAGGATTTTCCCCAAGTAAAAAAAAGAGTAGATTAGCTATTATAAATTTTCGGTACATTTGAAAGTTTTACCGAATGTGCCCGAAAGCGGAGCCTTCGGTCAGACACTATTAATGAGAGTAAATATCTTGAGGCAATAAACTGTAATACTAGTTCGTTTCGCAATATTTATAGCACACGTGTGTTTGTAGCATGAGTTATACTGGTTTAAAAATTCCTTGCAGCCTGTCGAGGATATGACGGGTGCGAAATCCGTCTTAATATTAACCAGTTTTCAACAATTTAATGTTTTTTTATTGTAAAATACTCTCAAACAGAGTGAGTTATTACACTCGCTCAACAAAATAATTACAGCACACCTGATGGTAAATATAGTGTAGTCTAAAAACAACACTAACTGTCAGAAGACGAAATTCCAATGACAGTCTCCGTCATCATGCCGGCCCGCATATGCCACAACTAAAGGTCTCTAAGTGTATGAGTTACTGGATATACACAATCTGACCCCGAAACAAAACAGCAATTAAAGCTTTCAAATATTTTCTCACCTTTTTGTCGCCCAAGACTTGAGTTTTAACTCGACATATATTAGTGGGTATATCCACATTACGTTTACATGTCAAGCTCAAGGCGACCAGTAGTACATACAGTTCATTGCAGTAGTGGCGTTCTTCCATAGATGCATGAAAGCATTGCATGCCCTGACGATAAATAAGTCTGGAATAAATTGCTTAAAGTTAAACAAAAAAGGAACCATTTATATTCATATCTATTCTATATTCACGTCATATATTTTTCCTATGAAAGCAATACAATATTTACTATCATAATATAATATTTTTTTGTATATTTAGCCATAGTGGCTGCCGGCAAAATAGAATAGCACCCCCCTCTTCTTGCTGAGGCATCGTAAAAGGCGACTAAGGTATCTCTTTAAATACGCAATTCAACCAGGTGTTCAGAGAATGAAAACTCGACCAAACCTGCATCCTGCTCCCTCCCGATCGTACTGGATCTCCATTCCATCGGGCCTGAGGGAGTACGGACGAGAAAGTGCTTTTCTGGCAGCGCGTCCAGTTATGCACTTAAATATCTCCTGCGCAATTGACTGTTTCCGAAAACTGGACCTCGATTTTCTTAATCGGTGTTGAAACAGTCGCCGTGGCCGAATGCGGCTAGGACATCATCATAATATTCAAATTAATTACGCGAATTATGCCTACCCTGTTTAAATATCCTATGCACGTCACTGGATTGAAGCTCTCACAGCACTAGTATACATATTTCTCTCAGAAGTCACGCGGGTTTCCTCAGGACATTTTCCTTCACCGTGTTGATGTACACGTGTTTATAAAACCATATAATTAAGTCCAATTTACGTTTTCTTCACTAATGATATAGTTTTATGAGTGATCCAAACAGACTATCTATAACTGTCCACGTCAACAATATATCAAAGAGGCAAAAACAAGAGCTATCGAGAGCGTTTTATAATCGCTATAAACGAATGTTACAGCCATAAAATGTGATGGCTGTATAAATTGAAATCCGGTTTCGCCAAGTATTTCCGCTGTGGCATCCCCAGTGCATGAGAGATCAGTATCCACACATATTACCTCTGCATAGCGTTGCACGCGACTGTGTTGCGTGGAAAGAAGGGCGACTTTCATCAGGAAAATTCAATAAAAGGGGTTATAAAAAAATGCTAAATAACTTCTATTTTCACCAAACAGTAATAGTTCGAGTTTATAACGACCGGTTCCAAGGCAGAGAATTGTGTTTAAAATTTATTTAAAGGTCACCTTTTTATTATTTTAATATTATATTTTTTTTAATTAAGTAAATTGTTGTTGTCAAAAAATAATCTATATATATATAACTCAAAGGTGACTGACTGACTGACATAGTGATCTATCAACGCACAGCCCAAACCATTAGACGGATCGGGCTGAAATTTGGTACGCAGGTAGATTTTATGACGTAGGCATCTGCGAAGAAACGATTTTGATGAATTCCATCCCCAACGGGACAAATAAGGGGTGAAAGTTTGTATGAAACTTTGTCAATTTTAAACAGATCAGGCTGAGACTTTGGATGCGTAAAGCTACTATGACGTAGGCATCCGTTAAGAAAGGGTTTTGATAAATTCCAACCCTTAGGGGATAAAATAGGGGATGAACGTTTGTATAAATCTTCTTCGATTTTCGACTGATTGAACTGAAATTAGAGATTGGAGCTACTATGACGATGACTCATACAAGAATTCAAGCTTGAAATAATCATTCTCATAGCAAAAGTACTTCTTCCACACGAGATAAATATTAAAATACATAATTATTAAATTATTGCCTTCAACGTAAACATCTTTAAAAGTTTTTACAAGGCTCTAATTCTTACTTTTCTTCTTCTTGCTTTTCTTAAAGAATCCAAATATTCTAGAAAAAAGGGAACACGCTCGGCGGAAGACCGTTTCACAATGCAACTACCTATAAAGTCAAGAGTTAAAGAACTTTCTAGAAATTATCCTTATTTCTGCTGAAATAGAAGTCACCGTAAAAGGCACCGCTATCTAGCGCGCGTGGTTCTATTATGAAGGGAGAAGGTGAAATGAGGCTATACAACTCTTCGGAACACTCACCCTGACACAAACGATAAAAAATGTTAATTGAAGCAACGTCCCACATAGCTGAAGCATCTTAAAGAGCTTAGAAACGTCCGGATCGTTCACGATGCGGACAGCCCTACGCTGCAACCTATCCAGGACGTCAAGAAGGTGCTGTACAAAATTGGTTCTGGAGTGGTCCAGACATGCGAACAGTATTCCTTGCACAGCCTAACCTTATACAAAAGGTACAGCTGATAGGGCATGAAAAGTTATCTCACTTGGATCAAGATATAGAACTTTCGAGTTATTGGAGACATGACGTTGCTTAACCTGTTAACTGGGGAATTAACTATTGCTCAACTCGTTTAAGAATTGGGACTTTTTGTTCGCAGCGATAAGTAATATCACACCTTAAATAATAAAAGAATGTCGTTTTTAACTTATGGTTTTTATTTATTTTGATAAAATATTTAATATAATACGATTAATGTCGTCATGCCCATTGCAGTAGGCTTTTATGTATGACGAAATATTTCGTCATACCCAGTTAACAGGTTAAGCCAACAGATATATGATTCGTGATAATTCCATTCCCCCGTTTACGTTTTCCAGAGATGCGAAAAGTATTTAATGTAGGACGTAACACTTTTTTAAAATAAAACTTAACTTACTGTTGAAATCGTTGCTAGTTCCACCGCGGTAGACGATAAATGAAAACGAATTCTCGGAAAGTACTCAGCGTCCCATACAACTGATAGCGACCTTAGCAACTGATTTGTTCGTTTGAACGAACTGCGCATACCCACTCGTTTCATTAAAATATTACAGTTATGGCCCTGCTTCGATACTGCTGACGTACTTGCTAAAGATTATTTGTAACCAGTCTTTTTATATACTCAAAGGTGGCTGAATGCTGACGGCTCAATTGTGACTTTTGTCGTCAAACTGTAGTGCGCGCCTGAAGCATCGATTTGGCTACCTTCAGCAAAACTTTCGGCCGCACCAAAATTACTTTTTATCAAGTACACCTACTTTTGTTTTTTTATTTTTTCAAAGTGTGTGGAAGTAAATTTCTGTGCAGGTATTTTATTTCCACAGGCAGCAAATTTAAATCATACGCTAGTGTTCAATCGAAACTGAAAGAAGTTCAGAATTAAATTATGAGCGGTCGATTGAGATTAAAGCGAATGCAGCTACAAAACAATTGGGTGTACTTTTATGGTTAGATGGTATTTCAAACTGTAGGGACACATAGTGTAATGTTAACGTAAGTAATTGATTTTGATAGCGTGATATATGAAAGTGCGAATATTGCATAAATGAGGAACGTATGCATGTATTTAGAGACGGCTGCGTCCGTCGATTAAGTTAGGATAATACACAGTTAACAGCAACACGCATTTTATTTCCATAGTCCCCGAACTCTATAGGCCGCTACACTTACAACCTAAACACACCATTGCAACTCCTTAATCTGTTGTAGGCACAGGTGCGGTCGGGCCTGGACTAATGTTCGGAGATGAGGACAACGCTGTGCCTCCGGCCCCGGTTAGGCGGAGAGTAGGAACGCCCCGGGGTTTTTAGTCGGTGCAAGTCCGACACAGCGGGGGGTGGCATTCACCACCCCCTGAGGTACGATAGGGATTTCCCTCGGGTCACAAAAAAAGAGCCTGGACTAATGTTGTCACTTTTGAGACGTATCCGCTAAATATCAATTGACCACCATGGACTCGTTTGATCATAAGGCTCGTAAATTTGTTGGCAATAATTCTTTAAGTAGATTAAGAACAAAATGTAGAACATCGAGCAACGATGTAAATTCGCCTGCCTCGCAGTCTTTTACCGGTTGCACAATGAGGAATACTCTCTAATTCCACCAGCCCCCTTTCATCTCCAAGCCACTAGACTCCGTGTCTGATACCATCGGTATATGGTGAACGTTTCTTATATCCGCACCAAGAGATTCGCTTCTGCTCATTATTATTTTTTTTTTAAGGGGACTTATTACTGATTGCCTGGAAAGGCATTTACAGTTTAACCGGGTTTAGGGGGCGAGCACAGAAGGTGCTCAGCCAGCGAGATTATGGGTTGGGTGGCAATGCAAGGACACCCCTGTGGGTACGAACCTCGACTTGGACCGCCAGCCAAATAAGTACTAACCCTACGGGTGATCTACCAGCGTTTCGGAAGTGACTACCTTGAGAAGAAACGCCGAAAGAAGCTAAAGGCTGCATCGGAGTAGAACTGCGCCCCGTTAGCAGCAGTTGACTGATCTATCCTTCTTCGGCGCCGCCGGCGACGCCGGTGTCGTGGAGTGAAATTAGTATGTGTATGTACCTCACTGTTTGATCGGTCTGTGGTTCTGCTCATCATGCGAACACCGAGCATACTCGTATATCTACGTTCTTGTGATTTGGGAGCCTTTAAGAAAAGAGTGAATAGGCATTTGTTTAGCGGACGCGGTTCATCGTTGGAATCATCTTCATCTTCAACCAGGTGTGATTGTGGGCAAGAGTCCACCTGTAAATAAAAAAAAATGATTGATTCAATAGGAATTAACGACAGAGAAGGCATTCTCTTGCAGTGAGCGGTGAGGTCGGCGCGACTGGCGCAGAACAAAGCAGACGATCTCAATTATAGATAGCGCCGGTTCGGCCCATCCGCAGACCACTGCGCTGTACTGACGGGAACTTAATTACATATCATTTACTTAGATCCGGTTCTAAGAAAACATCCACCAACTTAGCCTCGGCCGCGGCACTGCAAATATTAGCAGCGCCGTAATTTGTGCACATTAACTTATTTCTCGGTGATTAAGTTTAGGGTTTTCTTGTGTAAAGTAAGATAAAATTTAGGAGTTTTCAAATCGGTCCTATTTTCGTTTTTTATGATTTATACAGGCCGACAGTTGAATTCAATCACACCTTTTTTTTACACTGGCTCGACATAGTGACTACAGAGTACCTGATGGTAAGTACAGTGTAGTCAAAAAACGAAAGCGACTATCAAAGGATGAAAATCCATTGATAGTCACCATCGACATGTCGGCCCACATATACCACGACTGAAGGTCTCTCGGTATATGAGCTACTGGATATACACAAGCTGATCCCGAAACGCGACAAGCCGAAACTGGTCACTATGACGGGCTTTACACCCATGTACTGTGGTCGCGATCCATACGGGCACCGACGCCTTACCACCTCGCTGCTGCTCGTTTAGCACCACCCAGGAGTCACGTGTAGGGAAACTAGGGTAAAAATACCTGGTGGACACTGAAGTAGAATCCGACAATGAATTACGTCTGCTCCATAAATACCAATTCACTTTTCTCTTAAAAGTTCCCAAGTGTGGCCCAATCGGTAAAGGACCGGTTTCCATGCGTGACAAACGAACGGTTGTAGGTTCAAATCCCCGTAAGTACCTCTCGATTTTTCCAGATTACGTACAGATATAGACAATACATGTTCACCGGTGAAGGAAAACTTTGTGGGAAGCCCGCATCGCATCTAATAGAAATATGTTGTGTACTAGTGCTGCGAGCACGAGACACATTGAGCACGACATATACGAGTAAACGCAAAGTGAATACAACTACTGGGGAGTCGAAGCTGCTCGCGTGCGTAGGCTTTACCCTCGTTTCCCTACACGTGACTCCTGGGTGGTGCTAAACGAGCAGCAGCGAGGTGGTAGGGCGTCGGTGCCCGTCTGGATCACAACCACAGTGCATGGGTGTAAAGCCCCTCATAGTGACCAGTTTCGGCTTGTCGCGTTTCGGGATCAGCTTGTGTATATCCAGTAGCTCATATACCTAGAGACCTTCAGTCGTGGTATATGTGGGCAGACATGGCGATGTAGACTATCAATGGATTTTCATCCTTTGATAGTCGCTTTCGTATTTGGACTACACTGTACTTACCATCAGGTACTCTGTAGTCACTATATCGAGTCATCGTAAAAAAAAAAACGACTTATATATCTCTCATCACCTCGTAAAAGATATAAAGTGACGATATATTATTATCTACTATTACATATAAATCACAACTACACATGATGATACTACAAATGTCGAAAGAGAAAAAATTCTAATAAAATTAATAAATATTTATTATAAATAGATAAAACTTACACGCTAACACTGGAAGTGTATGTAGCTCGTGAACAAAAGAAAAAAGGAAAGCAAAGGATTGTGCTAGTAGTTTATAACGTCTAAATAGTAAATTCCAATGTAGATCGCAAGAATCGTTTATCAATTAAAATGTTTCAGTCTTTAAACAGATTTTTGAAAGTGCTCCGAGCTTAGACCGCGTGTAAAATAATTAAATATATTTAATTTTAAACTAGCAAACCCGGCGAACTTCGTTTCGCCACCAGATGGCTTCGTTTTGATTTTTAGTTAGCGTTTTAAAGAACGTGCGCATAATAAATGTCACATGGAATTAACTGAGCAGAGTACAATGAGTAGCTGTCAAACAATGTATAAAGCATCGGCGCCATCTACTTAAAATACTGGTGCGATCTGCTCCACCACCATGCAAAACCATGTTGGTTTGTAGTACATGCTATGTATCAGAGATGGCACTGTATGTGAAAAATGATTTTCCTCGTTTTCTGTTGAAATTTTTCCTAAATTTGTTTCCTATAAACCTCACGGAGCCCGAGACCTTTCTAACGAATGCAAAACCGTGGAAATCGGTTCGTGCGTTCTAGAGTTATAGCGTCAGGAAGGAAAACCGGACTTATTTTTATATAATAGATGACAATAACTTTTTAACGTTCACGAATAATTTAATTGTCTGATGTGTGTTGGTAATATTATCATATCACCAATATGCCCTTTTTCAGGTCGGACAAGGTTTTCAAAACACACGATTTATGTATCTTAATAGATCTTTGAAATATTTCATACCATACCTAAACTTTTCATATATTGAGGTAGTTACAATAATTAATTTTGTTATTGAATGTACCTGGCTATACAACGTTACTGGTAACTAACGCAAAACCTCTTAAAGGCAACTTGGTACATCAAGACTAACAACTTTTGTTCCATGACTTGCCAAAACTTAACACATCCTAATATATATATATTTTTAGTTTTAGTAGGGATTTCTGTCAATCGCTAGCTCTATGTTTAAAGTTCAGTCAGCTGATGCTACGAAATCGTCTCCCCGGTTGCATCGCGCCGCCTTTCAGAGTGTTAAGGAGATCAGAACTGCAAATTTGATTGATTGATTTTTTTGTATGGGGAAAAAAAGATTGAATTATAAAAAGTCGTAAAACAAAACCTGTTAGTCTTGATATACCAAAGTCACCCTTAAGAGGTTTAGCGTTAGTTACCTGTATCCCTGTATATTTACATTTATAATAATAAATAATATAATATATCGTCACGCTATATCTCTCACGGGGTGAGCAGAGTCACATTAGTAGCTATATCAACTTTGCACTTATATGTCGTGCCCAACGCGACTAGTAGTGCAGCTGATTGCAGTACTCATGGCATGACATTTCTATTAGATGCCATGCAAACTCCCTTACGATCTTTTCCTTCACTGGTGAGCATGTGGTGCCTAAATACATCCGTAATTTGTAACAACACAGGTACGTTCTAGGATTCGTACCTACAATAATTCGCGTTGCCGCGCATTGAACCCGGTCTATTATCCGTTAGACCAGCACGGCCACATTTATTTGAAAATGTATAAATATTGCTTTCAAAAAGCCCCTGAATATAGTGCGATAAGATATACATAAAAATCTTAAAAAGTTGTATGTAATTTGACCTTGAAATACTCTCACTATTTCCGTAAATTTCACTTCAAAAATTAGCTTTAAAGTTATCTACAATCCACGTTGATTTCCAAGTCAAATTATAACCACAGGTGGTTGTTCAAATCTATACAATTTCTACTTTCCTATTTCAATGACTTCATATTTTAGTTATGACAAGTCAAGTTGAAATATTTAAAAAACTTTTCATTCCAATTGTACATAGTCATATCGAAAGTAATATACAATGGCCGCACCGCGGGGGCCCGTGACCCGCGCACCGCTGCTTCGGACCTCTGAGCTTGCGACACCAGCCCAAACAAATCTAAAATATCAACATACTTACGTGCTTCGCAAGTTGGCGAACAAAAGAGTTCAACGCAAGTCACGAAGACAAGGGCTTAAATTTAAATTTGATGTTATATTAATTTTTTTATTATCTTTGACTACGCCGAAACTGGTGGAAATGTGATATTGGCCTGGAATGGGCTTTTTACAACTTCACCGGACGAGAGGAGCAAGCACTTAGTGCTCACCCAGCGAGTTATGAGGTAGCAAGACAAGGGCACTCCTGTGGGTACCAACCCTGACCTGGGCGGTCAGCCAGGACTCGAACCTAATGATAACCTACTAGCGCTCCCCAAACGCTTATCTTAAGAAAAAAAAACTTAGGGCTACGTCGGAATGTTAATGCAAAGTAAGCCAGGATAAAGGAGAAAGGGAAAATGAGTCAAAACCTGTTTAGGTTAGGCGGCATTTTACGCCGACCCAACTTCTTAACCTGTATCAGGCGCAAGTTCGGTCGTGTGTGGAGTATTGCTGCCACCTTTGGGATGGTTCCGCCAAACACCATCTGGCTGCTTTGGACTCAATTGATCGCCGAGCTCGGCGACTCATTGCCGATGAGGCTCTTACGTCGCGTAAACTACTCAGTTTGGAACACCTGCGTAAAGTGGCTTGCCTTTCGGTTTTCTATAGACTATACTCTGGAGAGTGTGCGGCTGAGTTGTATGATTTAGTTCCACCCTCCCCCTTCTACCATAAATTGACGAGACGCCGTGCTGGTTTGCACCCTTTTGTGGTTGACATTTCTGCTGCTCGCACTAAGCGATTTACCTCCTCCTTTTTGCTGCGTACCGCGAAGGAGTGGAACTCGCTTCCTGCGTCAGTGTTTCCGGCGTCTTATGACATGGGAATCTTCAAACGTCGAGTGAATCGGTATTTGCTGGCTGAGCGCGCTCCATCGTCGGCCTCATCATCACTTTCCAGCAGGTGAGATTGAGGTCAAGCGCAAGCCTGTATGTAATAAAAAAAAAACCTAAATTACGTAAAAGGATCTTTATCTACTTACCATTCAATCGTGCGCCACACGCATTACGGTGTCCACACTTTTTACGGATCAATCCGATTTATTCATTAATTTTTCTTTATGATGTGTTAAGAAATATTGTTATTTACATTTTTTTTAGTTGCAAGAAGGTAAAACCTATTGAATTCTGAAATATCTCCTTCGTTTATAAAACCACCTGTATATTTCCAAATTAGAGATATTACTTTTACTTTACTTACGCTTTACAAATTATATTATTTAATTGATGTTAAAATATAGGTGTAGTAAGCCAACTAGGACTTGACTTTGCGAACACTTACAGTATACTCAAGTTCCTATTTATTTGTGATATTTGAGGCGAAATAAATTCCTTTAATATCATTTTATTTCATTTAAGTCATAACTGGAGTTAGTAACCGTTGCTATTTGCTGACATAGACAAAATCGCTGTCGAATAGAGCAAATCCGTCAAAATATACAAGTACAATAACTTAAAAAAAAATAGAATTCAGTGTAAAAAATCAGTAGCAATACTACTAAAATTAACGTGAAATCCAAAACCAACCGTGACGGTCAGCGGAAATAAGATTAGTAAAAAGCAACGCTAGGTCGCTTTTACACTGGCCGATACTGATAATAATAAATCGACGAGTTTCAGACACGACACGACGAGTAGCTAAAATTAATCATTATCACTTAAGCGATGTTTCTTGTTAAGGCAAACATAAATGTACTTGGATATACATATTCGACGTGGAAAAGCGATCTCTTTGTTCTATAAGCGATGTAAGTTGGCGGATTACGAGGAAAGAAGAGATACGTAGAATGATTAAGTTGAAAAACAGTTCATAGACAACATGCACAAAAGCAAGCCAACAGCTCGTGCTGTATTTTTTAGTCAGTAAAGTTTTATCGGTGATAGTTTTATCGGAATTGGTAAATGGAAAAGTCCTTATTTGTAGCGTTTAGTCTCCACTGCCGCCGTCACGCTTTAACGCCGTGACATAACATTGTCGCCAACGTGTTCGCACCGATGTAGCGTGACTCCAGCCCACCCTAGTCGTAATTACATGCTTTTATATTAGACTAGCCTCTGCCAGCTACTTCGTCTGCACTAGCAATGATATCATACTCCCATTTAAGTTTGTTTTTATTTGATTCACAAATCTGTCATTGCACAAATACACACAAAACTAAGCTAAAACATAAAAAGGTGTGTGTGCGATTCACACACGATAGAAGTGAAACTTTAATAAACGGACAAAAGAATGAGATGAATGTATATAACAAGGGTAAGATAATTACAAATTTTATTTGTTTAAAAATAAAAGTGTTTTGATTAATTTTAAAAATTATTTTATATTTTAATTTCTGCTGGTGTACTGTTTTATTGGACAGTAAACTTCGAACATACCCAGGCTTTCCTATTGATGTCTTTCCTTTTTACAATAGTAGGTAAACATTGAATATTATAGTTTTTGTAGTTAGTTTAGTATGAATTCTGCCCGTAGCCCAGCTCAAAAGTACGGCACCCGAATGTCCAAACAATTAATTTATCGAAAAATACTTTTAAATGCAGAAGTTATAAACGCAAATGAGAAAATAAAACATCCTTTTATTTTTCTCGTATTATTTTGTTAGAGGTTAAACTCGCGTCCAAGGATGCAGTTAGCGCGATGATGCTTGCTGTTGGATCCAATGCGCCAAACCTATCACAGTATAGCATGTAGAAATAATGAATCAATTGGAACACTACATTTGCTCTCTCGCTCTGGCTCACTAGATTTTGTATTTGTGTCTCTTACCTGTCGTTATCCGTTGCATCCTGTTTGAAATCAGAACTATTCTATAGAAGTTTCACTTCAATAATACAAAAGGTGGGTCCTTTACCTTTCACACACAACAAGCTAGATTAAGAACATTAATATAAATAAAACAGGCACAAAGAAAAAAGGAATGTTAGTAAAAAATTGAAAAGGCATCTAATAAAAATGTCATGTGTACTAGAGCTGTGAGAACGGCGATCAACTGCACTACTGGTCACATTGGGCACGTCATATAAGCGCATAGTGGATACAGCCACTAATTTATCTCTGCTCATCTGATTTTTGTTCGATAGATTTTCCTTTCAAGCGATACGTAGGACATCCCACCAACTACACCTCATGTCAGTAGCAGACTCCGTCACGTCTATTGACACAACTCTATGAAATCTGGCATAAGGCTCAAATTGTTAAAAATACGACTTAAAAATGGATTCGATATGAATCAAACCATTACTCTGCATCATAATCTCCAACAAAAATGTTAAAATACAATAAATTTTACAACTTATTACTCAACACCTTATTTATTGGCTATAAACAACACTAGATCGTTTCAAATGACAATATTTTTAAATAACGACAACACACTTATTTGTGTCCAATAGAAAAATTATGATAATGAAGCTTGGTGATGCGATAACCGCGTCCCAGGCTCCCGGACTACAATGGGTTGTAAGTTAAACGCGTCGACAATGTCCCCGCGTAGGCAGGTTCGGATTAAGGGGCGCGCGCGGGACACTTAAAAGAGTGCACCGCCGCTACATATCCTGGCGTGAGAGGTACGTGAGTGTACCCACGCACCGTTCTAATGCCAATACATAGTGGCCAGTGAGGGTAAGACACCATCCTCCTATAAATTTAGTTGTGAGTGATGTATGGATCTATCATCACCCCTCTAAAATTAGGTAGATGCCTGAAGAACAACCAATATCGCCAGGGCTGAAGAAGTTGGCGTGACCGTGCATTTGACTCCGGCAGACGGGTAGAAACACTCTGGCGGTTTTAGTCAGTAGTCTGACACATCAGAGTTCCACCCTTTTAGCATCTTAACGGTCCATGAAAGATTTCCTCTGGTTTACCAAAAAAATGAATGGAAATAATAACATAAACTTAATACACAAGTAATGCGACCGCCGACTGGAATTCCTGATAATCCAATTACCCCGGAATTAACTGAATTAATTGATTGCGGACTTAATGTCTTCTCTCAGCCACCACAGCAAGGAACCATACGAATCCTATACTGTATGTAAAAATGTATCAGTTTACACTTTTCCGAAAGACAATGGATGGATGACTGTATTCAATAAATAGATATCTAGGGTTCATAAAAAATTACCAAATCTTGTTTATCCACAGTAACCTTACGTTTTATGTTCCCTGCTCTTTTGACGGAAATTAATTCCGACCTGTACGATACCCATGTCCAAATTTAATACGTCCGCAAAGGGTTAATAACCGTCAATCCAAAAAACAGTGAGGTACAACACTCAAGCACTATATACATTCCACGACACCACTGTCCTCCTAGAAGAAT
Organism: Automeris io; assembly: GCA_036320925.1. Lineage (NCBI taxonomy): Eukaryota > Metazoa > Arthropoda > Insecta > Lepidoptera > Saturniidae > Automeris > Automeris io. The sequence goes on from JAUDJH010000039.1 coordinate 360,988, forward strand.
TCAATCAACGTTCAAATAACGCTCCGAGAGGCAGTTCCACTCCAAAGCAACCTTGAGTTTCTTTCAGCGTTTTTTCTCAAAGAAGTGACTTCCGAAATAATAGTAGAATACCGATAGGTTCATTTTTCTGGCTGGCTGTCCAAGTCGAGGTCCGTATCCACAGGGGCTTCCCGGCATTGCCACACAACCCATAAATAGCTGGCTGAACACCTTTAGTGCTCGACCTCTATGCCTAGGGTAATTGTGAAGGCAAAAGATATATTGTCTAGCCGAAAAATAAAACATCTAGAATTTTTCCTAATTTATATAAATATTTAAGTAATAATATTAATTTCCTTATTGTTTTTGTTAATTTTGATTTACTCAACTTATATTTTCTGAAATAGTGCCGAATACGGCCCTGTCTTGTTCGTATTGGTTGCTTTCATTATAAAATATGCCTTTATCACAGGCACATTCAAATGGTAATAGTTGCAGTGGGCTTATCGAGGAGCATTACTTGGGAAATTTCTCAATCACTACCAAACGAAAGACTCTCTCCCGAAACAACAATATAGACTAGGAGCTAAACATCAAAACGTACAAAAGTGAAAGTTATAATAATTCCTTATAAGACAGAAAAAGAATCTATACTAATATTATAAAGCTGAAGAGTTTGTTTGTTTGTTTGTTTGTTTGTTTGAACGCGCTAATCTCAGGAACTACTGGTTCGAATTGAAAAATTCTTTTTGTGTTGAATAGACCATTTATCGAGGAAGGCTTGAGGCTATATAACATCACGATGCAACTATTAGAAGCGAAGAAATAACGGAAAATGTGAAAAAAACGGGGAAAATTATTCATCCTTGAGGGCTTCCATTGCGTACGCTGCAAAAACGGTTCAAGATACGAAAAATATATGTAGGAAAGAATTATTCCTCTTAAAATGATCTAAAAAAATGTCTCGGACAGTATATGTCTATCTTTTAAGATTAAGTCATTAGAACCGTTTTTATGGTAAACAAATTTGGTCGAAATTAATGCATTATTTGTTAAGAGTTGTATCAACGTAATAATAATAATCTTTATCCAAATAAATGTGTTGTTGAGTAAGAGTATATAATTGTGAACAAAATTGTCTCTGACATCACTTAATTTCAATGAACATCTTAGAAGATATTACAAAACCTTATATAGCAAAACAACGTTTGCCGGATCAGCTAGTAAAATATATAATTAAAAAATTAAAAATACATTAGCTGGAAGTTATGGCTTGTCGCATTTCGGCATCAGTTTGTGTATATCCAGGTGTTCATATATGTTACCTAGAGATCTTTCGTCGTAGCCGGGCAGTAGACTTGAGGGGGTCTGCTGCCCGGATGAGAGGGAAGCGGTGCACGATGTGCGGCGCATCGCCTGGTAGAGAGGTTTTCGGAGGGGTGGGCTTTACTCCTTCCCCTCCCAGAGAGGTAGCCTCAACAAGGCTTCTTGTTCTCTGGGCGTCTGGATGAATTTGGCTTCCCAGGCCCAGGTGGAGCAATCAGAGAGACACTCCGGGGGTTCTTAGTCAGTAGGAGTCTGACACACCGGGGTCACTGCCCTCACAGCGTCCCTGATGGTCCTATGCAGGATTTTCCCACGGGATAAAAAAAAAAGATATTTCGTCGTGGTGTATGTGGGCCGACATGGCGATGGCAGATGTCCATGGATTTGCGTCCTTTAGATTTCTTAGACTTCACTGTACTTTCTATCAGGTGCAATGTAGTCACTTTGTCGAGCCAGTATAAAAAAAAGTTTTTTTAAACTGGTCTAATAACATGAATGCTGTTGTATTTTGTAGTTTTGTTGTGTGTTGTATTTTACTATGTTACACCTTTGATTCATTATGAAAACTTTTTTGGAATATCACTTTTGAGGGAGCACAACTCTACAACGCGTTACCCTCCTGCATTAGAAACGCTGGCTCGCTTGGCATATACAGAACTAAATTACTACAATATATTAAAGATAAATACTAACAAATACGGTTCTGTGTTTGCCAAGTGAGCTCTTAGTATCTTACTGTTCCAGATAGTTTTTAAACAAATTGTTCTCATGTAAGTGATTTTGTATCTTAATGAGAATAAACTCTTTGAACTGAACTGAACTTTTTTGCACCTGTCTCCTGGTCTAATAAGTACTAAAGTTTCACCGCTACCACCAGAGGGCGCGTGGGTGTTATATCCACAACTAAGCTTGGTCTAAAACACGACAAACTAGATATCATTCGAACTCGCTGAGCCTCATTGTCTTTATACGTGATAGCGCAGATTGTATTGACTCATCTGCGACGCTTAAGGTCCTGAGATCGAGTCCCGGTACGAGCAAACTGTACGGTAGTCTGGACACCATTTTATAATGTTCACCGACTGCGAGTCGATAGGGTCCAACGGAAATTTGTACGGCATTTAGCGTTTCACTCGTATCGCAGTAAATACAAGTACAGCTACTGGGATAACCTCATCTACTTTAAAATGAACTCTTTGGCGCTTCGTCGTCAGCAATTGGACATGATTTTTTTATATAAAATTTTAAATAATAAAATTGACTGCCCCCAACTGCTACAAAAAATTTCATTCAGAGCCCCCCCGAAAAATTCCAAACGAGCCGTATCTCTTCTTCACCCACCTTTTAAGCGAACAAACCTCGGAGTCAACAGTGCTTTATGTAGAATGTCTCGGACCTACAATCTTCTTGGAGATTCGGTTGATTTGTTTGCGGACTCCATGCCGGGATTCAGGAGAAAGGTCTTCGGGTTGTTGAGAGATGCACAAACGAATAATCTTGACATCAATTGACATCAATTACCATTTCATATGACATGATATAGTATGATGTGATATAATATAAAATATAATGTAGTATGATATAGTGTGATATAATATAATATAGTATAGTATGATTTAGTATAATGTAATATGATACAGTATAATTAAACAGGCCACTCCGACGTATGTTGTGGATGCCTTAATAGGAACTGTACATTTTTTCATGCCGTGGTGGCTGCCGACAGAATAGAATAGCACGCCCCTCTTCTTGCCGAGGTGCCGTAAAAGGCGACTAAGGTATCTCTTTAACACCGCAATTCAACCAGGTGTTCAGAGAAGGACAACTCGACCAAACCTGCATCCCGCTCCCTCCCGATCGTACTGGTTCTCCTTTCCATCGGGCCTGAGGGGGCTCGGACGAGAGAGTACTTCTCTGGCTGCGCGTCCAGTTCTGCACTTAAATATCCCCTGCGCAATTGACTGTTTCCGAACCTCGATTTTCTTAATCGGTGTTGAAACAGTCGCCGTGGCCGAATCCGGCTAGGAAATCATCATCAGGAACTGTACATTTTTTATTGTAACTTTATGTATGTATTGTGTGAATTAGTTATTGTACCGGGCCACTGGCAACCCTGTAAAAGTAAATAAATAAATAAACTGCACTATGATGAGCGAATTAGTTAGTAGCTGTATCTTTTGTATATAGTCCAGTTTGTCCGTGCATGGAACACTGTTCGTATCTGTGGGATAGTTCACGCACTGCCTCCTCGACGCCCTAGATAGGTTGCAGCATAGGGCTGTCTGCATTGTGATTGACGTTTCAAGTCTGGGTCTTCCCTGGGCGCCAAATTCCAGATGCGGCAAACGAGCTCATCACTTAGCGCACCGACTTAATTACATATCTAAAAAATGAACCCATCTCTCCATAAAAAAATAGCTGAAGAAGTAAAAGTCTTGGATTATGACGTTTTAAAAGTGACCTCAAAAGTCTCATAGGAAATTATTACCACGTTTTATGTAATGGTTAAAGATCGTATTTCGTGAATTTTTTGCTTCTATATGAATAATATTTACGAATTTAATATTTCTTCTTATGATATTTACATTATTACAAAGATGTTGAGCACAAAATCTCTTAAAATTGAGCTGTTCACATTTTTATTGGATTAATCTATATCATCGAAAAAGTTAAAAGTATTGTCTGTTTATACAGTAACTTTTAGGGCCCCCGCCTCCTCTTTCCTCGAAAAATTTCGACATCTGGAGTTGCGACTATGTCCTTGTGTAGGTATATCTATACTAATATTATAAAGCTGAAGAGTTTGTTTGTTTGTTTGTTTGAACGCGCTAATCTCAGGAACTACTGGTTCGAATTGAAAAATTCTGTTTGAGTTGAATAGACCATTTATCGAGGAAGGCTTTAGGCTATATAACATCCAGATGCAATTATTAGGAGCGACGAAATAATGGAAAAAGTGAAAAAAAAGGGGTAAATTATTCATCCTTGAGGGCTTCCATTGCGTGCGCTGCAAAAACGGTTCAAGATACCAAAAATATATGTAAGAAATAATTATTCCTTTTGAAATGATCTAAAAAATGTCCGTAACAGTATATGTCTATCTTTTAAGATTAAGTTACTAGAACCGTTTTTATGGTAAACAAATTTGGCCGAAATTAATGCATTATTTGTTAAGAGTTGTATCAACGTAATAATGTTAATCTTTATTCAAATAAATGTGTTGTTGATTAAGAGTATTTAATTGTGAACAAAATTGTCTTTGACATCACTTAATTTCAATGAACATCTTAGAAGATATTACAAAGCCTTTTATAGCAAAACAACGTTTGCCGGATCAGCTAGTATTAATATTAATATACCGTCACGCTATATCCCTTTCGGGGTGATCAGAGATACAATACTGGCTGCATCCACTTTGCGCTTCATATCATATCCTAGGTAACCAGTAGCGCATCTGATCACTATTCTCACAACATTAGTATGCATAACATTTCTATTAAATGCTATGCGGATTTCTAATGCTCATACTTGATTTGGAAAAATCCAAAGGTACAAGCTGGGATTCGAACCTGCGACCATGATCCACTGGACCACCACAGCTACATACACATTAGTAATTACTTTAAGTTTCCCTAGAAAAAGACCTCACTATGCTTATCGATCTATTAAAGTCATAATTCTTTTGTATATCTCTCGAGTATGGCTTAATTTCATAATCCACGCTTTCCAATTCGCCAATATTCCATATAAATCATGAATTTTGATGTCGTAACGCTTTGTCCGCCCGCCAATTTGGTCCTGTCAAACATCGTCTAAAACTTATGGTTTGATGGATGTGTCGCGACACTAGCCCGCGGCTATCGACATGGAACAACACTGGCCGTGTGAACTGATATCTCGGTGCTAGGGTTGTGCCTACGTTTTTTTAAGCTTTATGAAACATAGCCGATTATGACCAAGGAACATAAATTACAATGCTGGCGTGAAAGTGTTGATGAACCGTTTAATAAACGACTATCCAAGACTAGGATCGGATGATGATTGTATAATTAAAATTGCAGAAACGCTCATAGCTAAGCACATCGTATAAGGAAGATTAAATCCTGGCCGATTTCGGACTTGGAGACGTTTCCAGATCACATCAAGTAGGCGCTGGCTGCAGCCTAATTCGACGAAGGTGAGCTCGTTGAGTAAATTTTCGGAAACAGTCAGTTGCTCAGGATATATTTGGTGGGTAAATTCTAGCGCTTGCACAAACGCATTATCTCGTCCAAACCCCTTTTAACCTAATGGGACGGGCAACCGACATAACTAGATAGAAGCAGGATGCCGCGTCTGGGTACTGATAACTGACCCTTGTAAACACCCTAGGCCTTTCACAATGCCTTACTACCACATAAACACAGGCAACAATGAAGAAAGACAGACTTTTGCATTAAACGTCCAAGGAAACCAACGAGTTTAACTAAAATATCCATCATGCAAATAGATGCTATGTCCCCACTACACCCTAAGTCGCGCATCGTTTATCTACTATATCGAGGAGTGAAAAGCTATTTTTGGTGATATAGTAATATATATGTCGGAGTGAGAGCGTCTAAATTGTTATTAATTGAAACGTCAGGGTTAGTGCCTGGATGGAATCAGAGATGGCGTTGCAATCGTAATCAACTATTTGATTTGGTACAAAATTGAATTATGAAATTGATAATACTGAATTAAGGAGAGTTGGTCGGGATTAGTCATTTTCGAAGGCATTCATATTTGGACGGTCGCAACGATCACACGCATCTCAGAGATCGTCGCGTTTCTTTTCTACAATAAGTGATGAAGAAAGTGCACGTAGCGCCCTGACAGGCTGTATCCCGTCATATATATAATAGTATATGCTCAGATGGAACGAAATAAAGACGAACTGTGTTTGCTGAAATAACAGTTATTCTTTTATTGATATCAAACTTAAACACAAGTTTTACTACAATTAGCATAGTTTAAACAAAATAGCTTACCTGAAATAACAAAAAACAACATTTAGAGCCTCTACTTTTAGTTTAACTAAAATAATATTTCATTTACATTAAACAGGAGAGTATTTGTGTCACGTTTTCTCTCAACCTCATAACCTCACTTCTTGACAATCCGTGTCATTCACGTCACACTGACATTAGTTCCATAGATTATAAAATAGCAGCATAAACCATGGAAACGGAGTGCGTTCCGTTTTTACATATATATATTACTATATCACCAAAAAATGTCGCTTAAACCAAATAGCCCAAATACGGCCCAAATATATTTCTCATAATGATAAAACAGGATTTTTCAAAACTAAAGTAGTATTCGTAAATGTCAAACAAATTTTTACTACGATTTATTACAAATAAATGCTTAAAAATAGTACTTACTCTAAACAGTCTATTGGGTAGCCCTATATACGGACAATTTGAAACATTAAAATTATTCTGTTATGGAGCGTTCGTGATTTCACTCGCCTTATATAGCGACAAAGTACATACTGTAAATTGTAAGTCGATTTGATTCTACAAGCACAATTCTGCTTGCAGTTGTAAGAACGAAATACTAGATTAACAGTTGTTACAGCTTATAATCAAATTCCCGTAGGATTAGGAAATATAAAGAAACCACAAACACCAAATATGAAACCAAAAGATGATCTTAAAACAGATTAACATAAAATTTTAGCGATCTATACAAACTTTCATCGGTGGTAATTTCCTGATTTCTAATTATACCTTGCCGTTTCTGTTTCATATTTGTTTCAAATAATGCTATAGAATTTTCAAAAAATACACGATGCTACAAAATAAGTATGATTGAGCTTACAAAAACATTGAAAATATATTGTTACACTTTTATCCGCTTAATTTCATTAATTTATCTGTCTATAAATTTCTTAAATCCATGTAAGTCTTATCGCAGCTTCAGTTCTTTCAATACCCCCAGTATTAAATTGAATATTTAATTCATAAATATTTTATTCATAATTCTTTGCTTCAATCATTTTATCCCTCATTATTTTAAGTAATTTAAAATTGTTTTAAATGTTTACAGAGCAGTACATTAGCATTTGAAGAGGGACTTTACGTTCCACGTTGCGTTACGTTCGTTGAGTTTTTATTGCTTATAGATAATTCTAATAAGATGTAACACGACCAACTTCACGAAAATCAGCGCTGCAGGCTTCCTCTGTGGCTTTAAGCTGATGGAGGTCCCATTTTCGCCATGTCCATATGTTTTTGTATTTTCTTTTGTTTCTGTATCTTGTTTGTGTTACTGCATTTATTTTTTTGTTTTTTGTTACTTTGTGACAAAATAAATACATTTCATTACAACATTATGACATTTTAAATATAATATTTTATACATCACAGGTCTATATTCGACAAGATATCAAGTAATATGCACATATATCTTCTTAAATTATACGACGTTTCTATAAAGTACAAATTAATACATTTTAATTTGAAATTCTTAATTAATTTCTTATCCAAATCAATTAATACTGAGAATCAGTTAAGAAAATTAATACACTTTACAAAATGTTAAATTAAGTAGCAATTATTGCCATCGACAAGCTGCGAACAACTTAACTATCATATTTACTGATAATATCACAGCGGTCTCAGTAGCGAACCCTGAGGGACCCCACCTGCTCAACCACGCTGAGCCTCGGCAAAGCGGGACATATGCCTCCAGGCTCACTTGTGATAACCTTCCTACCACCATTCATCTCACGATAGTAACTCCAATACATATTTCGATACACATCGAGCTTTAGATCAAGGGAAAGTTTATCAAAGGCTTCAGTAAAAACGAAATGGATTATGCAGTATACACACGTAACGTTGTTATAGCTTTAGTTGGTATAAGGAATTGTAGGATTTTATTAAAGTCATTACAACGCGTAATGAACGATGTCCCGAGGCCCGTGACACTTTATAAAGACATTCTTCACACTAATGATATAATAAAATTGCTTGCGGGAAGTCGTCACACGCGTCAAGTGACTTTTTCATTTATTATAATATACTGGGAAGAAAAAAGTGTAGAAAACGACCGCCCACGCGAATAACAAGAACTCGTGTGAAGGCAAGGTAATGTAATAAAATGTAACAAATTGCCTAAATCCAACTAAACATTGAACTTTGGATAATGTCTGGTGGACACATTCGAATAACACCCAAATTTACTAGTAATTTCTAGCTCAAGATCGTTTCCACGTATATTGGAATAATTGCGATACCTTAAAGGCTTAAATTTATACAAGTTTTATTATATACTAAGCATTTTTGATATATTACTAAAACCCTACCTGCAAGTATACGAAAATGATAAATTAAAAACAGTAAAATAATCTTTTTTTGTTAACACTGGCTCTACAAAGTGACAGCAGTGCACCTGATGGTAAGTATAGTATAGTTCATAAACGACAGAAATTATGAAAGGACGAAAATCCATTGCCACTCTCCTCCGTCAAGTCAGCCCTTAAATACCACGACTGAAGGCCTCTGAGTAAGGGTTACTGGACGTACAAAAGCTGATTCAGAAACACAACAGGCTAAAACGAACCACTATAATTATCTTTTTACACTTGTGTACTGTGGTCATGACCCAGTTCGAGCAATCTCCATACCACCTCAAACTGGTATCACTCGAAAAATTATCCTTCGTAACTCCGCATAAGCTTCATGAAGTTGTCAGTCATCTACTCCAAATTCTACTAGAAAATGAGCACCATTATAACAAAATAATTGCATATATTTCGTGCGCTATAATGCTTATTATATTTGCAATCAATTTTTATTGTAATTTGCTTTCCAAAGCACAACACAGCTGAACACGATCCGGTACAGTACTCGTTTTCGATTGCTATCAAATTGCGAATTAATCCGCTGATCTAATTTGCTGTGATTATACAATCGAGTACATGAAAGATAATGATAATTTGTGGAAAACATTGGGTAAGTTCTGTATCTATTCTCATGATTAACTTTCCTTTTAATATACACAATCGTTTTGTTATACTCGCTTTTTAAAACGTAAAATTGTACTCTGCATCTGATAGTTGCAAATTGTTTATAATTGTTCTATATTGTTGTCTAGTCCCTATCACATCTATATGTGTTGCTCATAATATAAGCAATCTATTGTTCTTAAAACTCTTCAAAGGATTTTGGTTTCTATCCTTGGTTTCAGTCATTAATAGTCTTCCAGCTACTTTTTGACGGTCTGCACTTCGTTCATCATTGGATATTCCACACAACGCTTGATATATCATTACCTTCAATAATTAATTACTTCTTTATAATTGTAGTTATTGTTTCTCGGAAAGATTTGACTAATTTACGGTCGATAATTTGTTTTTTTTTTCTTGCTACCCTATTAAGGATCTCATTGCATTAAAATTTTCCTTTTCTTTAATTGTATTTGTCAATTCATCGAATACATATGAAATATGTAAGAATTTTCACAAATTCTAGCCGAAAATCTCAAACAAAATAGTCAATATGTTTTTACGTTTGAGCATCAAATAATTTGAACATAAGCAATGGGTATTGGTCATCAGTAGCAGTTTTAATCTGAATAAAAATTGATGACCGATCAAGCATAAAGGATATTATTTGAACAATACAAACTCGAAGCGAAGATACGCCCACACACTACCGAGGTGGCACCGAGATGTCTCAGATAGTAAACACGGCAAAGTGAGAATGTAATGACAAATTTTATAGGCATGTCATTTGGACGCAAGTATCTTATAGCCATTGTTGCTTTTAATTCGTTTGCAGTAGTTTATTGATTTGTAACTTTGTTACTGTTTGATGTTCCTAAGCTTTTAGATACTTTACACAAACACATTGTTAAGTGAGTGTACCTATTCTTAAAGCACAATATTCATTTGTTAAAATAAGAGGACATTTGATTTTCAAATTTTATTTAACATTTTCTGTAAGATATACAGCTATTTTAGTATGTATAATAATACTTTTTTTCTTGGTAACCCGGGAGAAAATCCTACATTGGACCATAAGGGTCACTGTGAGGGCAGCGACCCCGGTGTGTCAGACTCCTACTGACTAAAAACCCTCGGGGTGTCCCTCTAATCACTTCACCCAGGCCTGGGAAAACAAATTCGTCCAGTCGCCCAGGGAGCGAACAGCCTTATTCAGGCTTCCTCTCTGGGAGGGGTGAGTATAAATAGCCCACACCTCCAATATCTCTTTCATAGGCGGCGCGCTAGACACTGCGCACCGCCGCCCTCTCATCCGGGCAGCAAACTTCCTCAAGCCTACTGCCCGAGTATAATAATACTGATATTACCTTAGTTTACTTGTAGCCCTTTTTAGCATTACATAATTTACTCCTACAGAAATATCAAAGGGTCAAGATAATTGGTATTAATTTATAAGTACATTTGTTTAATACAACTAATATTTCTTTTCAGGAACTATTTGATTTTAATCACTTTGCTTTCCATGATAATATGATGCAGTAACCATTAAAAAATGTAGCTTTGTATTTGAAATAAGATCAAAAGATTCTCAACAAGAATGTTTATAAAAATATTTCAATAAAAATAAAACCTTTCACAACTCTAAAACTGAAAATGATCATTATATTCTGCTAAATGATGCCAGCATTTGTAAACCCAAATTATTTAACCATTTAAGACGCTCCATCCAAATTGAAACTATTACTTATAGTTTTATTTTGCTAAACGTATGATTTTCATCACTTATGCTTGCTTTTGATAACCGTACATAAATATGTATGAAGATCTGTCACAAGTAACCGGGTTTCACAGCGTGAGAAGTTGATATTTCTTCACATTTGATTTGGAATGCGTAATTAATTTAGCAGAATTATAATTAAACGCTCATTATACGAATGTGCTCGAAGCTATCCGCTTATTGCTGGCTCGCGTGCGCATATTTATCTATAGAAATTAATTAATACGTGTCCTCACTATAATACGAAAACATCTATTAGTCTACGTCCCAAATACTGTTCTAACTCGTCAAATAAATCTTGCTTACACACTTACCATAAATCTTCATTACCATTATAAACCATAGGATGCTTTAGTTTATATTGGCCAACATTCCGTAAAAATTGTACAGGTTCCCTGTTTTTTATTTTGCCTCTATTTTGATTTCTAATACGTTTTATATTTTTTATGTTATACCGTATTTTGTCGTCACATGGTGAAGAACCGCAACTGCTGCAAAATGTTTTTTTTTTTTACACTGGCTCGACATAGTGACTACACTGCACCTGATGGTAAGGAAAGTGTAGTCCAAAAATGAAAGTGACCATCAAAAGATGAAAATCCGCTGATAGCCTCCGATGTTATGTCGGCCCACATATACCACGACTGAAGGTCTCTAGGTATATGAGTTACTGGATATAGACAAGTTGATTCCGATATAGATAATTAAGTAATACTTGATAAGGAAGTTAATTAAGGGCTTTTCACCATATGACGGCAGTGTTTTGTAACCAGGTATAATAATAAACAAATTAATAACCCGTTGTTAATGTTGCCAAAGTGAATACTTTTTGTATCTTTCCTCTTTGCTGAATTCTGGATCGTAATTGTTAAAAGCCCTTAATGAATTTTATTTAGCCTATTAGAAAGCAAAAAAGAAACTAATGATTGACCGCATTTATCTAACAAATGTCTATTCATTCATCTTTTAAATTCCCAAATCATAAGAACTCTCACTTTGATATCTCCTAAGTAATCTACTGTATAATATCCTATAAAACCAAGATGATGTTTAAAAAAACAATCTCTAAACAACAAAAGCCGGTAGTTGTATAATTATAGGTAATTCGAGCGTGACTATAACGGACGGCAAATTGGGAGGTGCGCCTGAGCACGTTCGAACGTTATTAATTCGATCCCCATTACTGCGCATGACTCGACAAGCAGGTTGAGCAAGACTTAGATGTAATTTGTGATATCCCCATAGCTACAGAAGACAAGAATGTTAAATTGGGCATAGAAACACGAGCGCTACTGTCCATTTGCGTCATTGTTAAGACTTTCGTCAATTTTGATAAGAAATCTTCTAACGTTGGATGTTGTTTCAATTTATTTTTCCTATTCCTTAGTTTCTCTGAAATAAACAGGAAAACGTTTCCAATCTTCTAATCATTATTTTGATACTAACTATTTTAATCATATCCTAGCTTGTACAATTTACATTTTTGCTCATATTTTATAACCATTTAAGAGATACAATAATGGATTTATCTAATTTCGCGTATAATTCACTAGAATACTGTTTATAAGGCATGACATATCACTCTTTAACGTTAAAGAACATTTTTTGAACCGGATAAAGTGTGACGATACAAGTATTAGAGTGCCCACGCCAAGACTGTTGGTTAGAATGATGCAGTCTATAAAACGACAATGATTATATACAAAAAAAACCATCAACTGTCGCAGCGTTCCTGTCGGCCCGTACAAATATAATATAAATAATAAAAAAAAATGATAATAAAACGTTTATTTGGCACACAACACAGCAAAATAGGTTATTAAAGACATAAAACAAAAACAGTAAACACCCTATGTTGTGATGATGCGCCAAAGGGAAGTCAGCTCAGCAAATGCTACCACCCATTTATTGAATCGACGCGCAGAAAACAGCAAGAAAGGGATCAACGGAGTACAGATACACTAATTTTAAAGTATCATAGATAATAATATAAAAATACACATATACAAGAACAGAAATATAAGATCAACAGATAAAATATTTAACACCCATTAAAAAATTATAATATAAAATATTAGTAAACACTGTATAATAAAGCCTCTATAATAGACTTTTAAATTAATAAAGATTTTAAATATTATTGCAGAACAGACTGATTGCATATAATAAAGCAAAAAATTACAAAAGATAAACAAAACAATTAAAAATTAAAACTATATGATAATTTCAATGATAAAGCACACACAATATATGGCATATTGATCGAAACTATATATTTAAATAATATGCACAATAAATAAAAATAGGTAAAGTGTATAGAGCGCAAAAAAGTCAAATATCAGTCTTCGTTTAAAGGACCCTGTATCATAAAATGGTGAGAAGGGCATTTCACAGCTTAACGACTTGGCTGCAGTAAGAGCTAGAGAACTTCCTAGTCCTGGCCGTGATGTGAGTTACCGTGTAGCCTTGACTCCGTAAGCACACGTTCCTATTGTCGATGGGAGGCGGTGGAACAAAGCTAAGGAACTCTTTTTTTTTTACACTGGCTCGACATAATGACTACAGAGTACCTGATGGTAAGTACAGTGTAGTCCAAAAACGAAAGCGACTATCAAAGGATGAAAATCCATTGATAGTCTACATCGTCATGTCGGCCCACATATACCACGACTGAAGGTCTCTAGGTATATGAGCTACTGGATATGCACAAGCTGATCCCGAAACGCGATAAGCATAAACTGGTCACTATGAGGGGCTTTAAACCCGTGCACTGTGGTCGCGATCCAGACGGGCACCGGCGCCCTACCACCTCACTGCTGCTCGTTTAGCACCACCCAGGAGTCACGTGTAGGGAAACTAGCGTAAAGCCTACGGACGCGAGCAGCTTCGACTCCCAAAACTCTTCAGAATATTTGCCATAATTACACATTTAAATACATAATTGAAGTACCATAAAAATCTTATATAGCCTTCAAACACAGATAAAAGCAAAAACCTAAATACTGCTCAGTAGATATTATTTGTGTACAATCAAGTAGCTTTAATTATATATAGATTGAGACCGTGACAATCTCGCTAACTGGAGACAAGTTGACAGATAGAAGCTGACTGATTAGACAAGCTATCAGTGTCTGGTCAAGTTATATCGAATATTTAATTTGATTAATTGAATTAATTTAATTCGACACGGTTACTCGTGTCTAATAACGTTTTTCTTTGAACATTTTCATATAACACGACAGTCAACCATTTTTGTTATTGTTTCCTATAGTGTGTGTGTAGTGTGTGTGTGTGTTTTGTTTGTATTGTTTGCGAGGTGGTAGGGCGTCGGTGCCCGTCTGGATCGCGACCACCGTACATGGGTGTAAAGCCCGTTATAGTGACCAGTTTCGGTTAGTCGCGTTTCGGGATCAGCTTGTGTATATCCAGTAGCTGATATACTTAGAGACCTTCAGTCGTGGTATATGTGGGGTGACAAGACGATGTAGACTATCAATGGATTTTCATCCTTTGATAGTCGCTTTCGTTTTTGGACTACAATGTACTTACCATCAGGTACTCTGTAGTCACTATGTCGAGCCAGTGTAAAAAAAAAGTTTTAATATCTTGGTCTAGTTTTTCTTTAATTTAATTTTTATGTGGTAACTTAGTGGATAAAGTACGTGTATCCACGCACGGCGATTTTAATGATCATAGGTTCGAATTCCGGCACGTAAATCTGAGTTTTTTCAGGTGGAGTACGAATTTAGGCAGCATATGCTCATCGGTGATGGAAAGTTTGGTTAGGAAACTCGCATAGCATCTAATAGAAATTTCATGTGAAAATGCCCTGAGAACGGTGATCAGTTCCGGTACTGGTCACGTTGGGCACTAATGTATCTCTGCTCACCACAAAGGCGACAAGGAAAGGTGAAAAATGACGATATAGCGTGTCAAAATATTATTATTATCCTTTATATTATATCCACTGTAATATTTTAAGTAATATTTGCTGTAATTGTTAAGGTTTTCCATTATTTAGGAGAATATTTCTCGTCAGAGTGCGCCGCTGCTTCAAACCTTCTTCGAGAATCGTCTAAATTAAAGCTTATCCCAATTTAATACTACTATTACAAACGAGAATATTTATTATGCTATCGATACATAGCAAATACAACCTTATTAGGACGTCATAAGGCATATCTGGATCGCAAGCTCTAGGTGTCCTCTCAATCGGTCAATCGCCTCAAACATTCGAGCTCAACGGCACAGTACGAAGAATGACAGTATGGTGATGTTTATTTTATAATGCAAAGCATATAATTAATTTTAATTTAATAAATAATTGAATCTATTATAAAAATAGTTTATATGCATTGGATAAAATTACAATTGCCTTACAATGATTCATTTGTCAAAAGATAACTGTCAATCCTTTAAGATTGTTAGTATTTTAAAAGCATTCATGTCCATGCCGATGTTGCCTTAAGTTTTGTTCAGCGATTCTTTTAAAAAATTACTAGGTCCCCGTAAGGATCTTTTTCCGGGCTGGCAACCCAAATCAAGGTTTATGCTCACAGGAGTAGCCTTGCTTTGCCTCCCAACCCATAACTCGCTGGCTGAGTACCTTTTATACTCGCCCCTCTCGCACGGTTAAGTTGCAAAGGTTCTATCTAGCAAACAGCATAATGTGCTGTTAATGTCCAGCATAACGGCTGTATACACTTTGCACTTATGTATATATGGTACGCAACGTATCCAGTAGCACAGCTGATTGCCGCTACCAGGGCACATATTCATGACATTTCTATTAAATCCCATACATGCTTCATCACAATGTTTTCCCTCACCGGTAAATATGTAGTACCTAATTCAACTCTTGATCTAGAAAAATCCAAAGGTTCGCACCCGGATTCAAGCCTACAACTATTCGCATATGGACACCGGTTCCTTCATTGATATTATATTGCTGCTTTTGCCCCCATATCAAATGTATATCGTGATATTATGAAGTTCTATTACCAACTAATTATAGACCGGGATAATGGATAGAGAATTTTTTTTCGGCAGGACATTGTGATGTTTTCGTCTCCCACGTCTTTACAACTTCAGCGGACAAGAGGGAAGAGAACTTAGGTTCCTCAACTAAAGATGAAGAGTTTTAGTAGATAACAAAAAATTAAACTTATCATACTGTTTACATTTGTTGTATGATGTTCTTAATGTGTCCGCTCCATATTAATTGGTGTTAATGGGTTAATTTTAACGAGTTCGCTTCTTGGGAACTGGCTCGCGTTTGTCATCCTGTTGTCATACTGTCATTTCATATAAATATCATATTATATAGTAACCTGTTCAAACAGACCATAAACATGTGTACTATAAAAAATTTAATTATATGAGTATGACAGCGCTATACTCAATTATTGTGAGCAACACCCGCCAACAAGTAAGCCTCCACCATTCATATTCTGCTATATAAATGTCGCAGCACTACTCTATAATATCATTTGGTTGGAAATGGTTATCCAGTACACGTTTTGCAAAGTAATCGTTTACAGTGTTAATTTTATATGATCCTTTTGTTAATGAGTTAACAATAGAATTTGATAGTTAATCAAATTGTTACAACAAAGTAGAAGTGAATCGGGTGAATTATGAAGACTTCATTATTTTAATTAATCCTATCGATCCCTCCCCTTCCTTCTAAATATATTCACAAAATAAGATATAAACAACATCAACGGTAATTATTAAAGAAGTAACAAGCAAACAACAAAGTAACAACAATGATTATTAACAAAGTAACAAACAACAAGGATTAAGTAACAACGGTGTTTATTGACAAAGTAATAAGCAAACAACAAATTAAAAACAAGAATATTATTTACAAAGAAACAGAGGCTTGTACAAATTTTTAGCCTATTTCTGATGGAGAAGTTGACCCACTTGTTAAGACACAATATTCAGCGAGTACGCTGGGTGACGTACCTGTCTGCCACCCCTATAAAATGGTGCCCGTGGATTGTCCAACTCCTAATTTGATTCGGGCTAGGGTTTTAAGTAACAACCGTGCAGTAGACTTGAGGGATTTTGCTGCCCGGATGAGAGGGAGGCGGTGCACGATGTCCAGCGCGCCGCCTGAGAGAGAGGTTTTGGAGAGGTGGATTTTTACTCCCAACCCTCCCCCAGAGAGATAGCTTCAACAAGGCCTTTTGTTCCCTGGGCGTATGGACGAATTTGGCTCCCCAGGCCCGGGTGGAGCAATCAGAGGGACACCCCGGGGGTTTTTAGTCAGTAAGAGTCTGACACACCGGGGTCGCTGCCCTCACAGCGTCCCTGATGGTTCTATGCAGGATTTTCCCCCCGAGATTTTCCGATTTTTTGGGAGTCGAAGCTGCTCGCGTCCGTAAGCTTTACCCTAGTTTCCATACACGTGACTCCTGGGTGGTGCCAAACGAGCAGCAGCGAGGTGGTAGGGCGTCGGTGCCCGTCTGGATCGCGACCACAGTACATGGGTGTAAAGCCCGTCATAGTGACCAGTTTTTGCTTGTCGCGTTTCGGGATCAGCTTGTGTATATCCAGTAGCTCATATACCTAGAGACCTTCAGTCGTGGTATATGTGGGCCGACATGACGATGTAGACTATCAATGGATTTTCATCCTTTGATAGTCGCTTTCGTTTTTGGACGACACTGTACTTACCATCAGGTACTCTGTAGTCACTATGTCGAGCCAGTGTAAAAAAAAGAGAAACAAAAAAAAAGGTTTTAAGTAACAAACCTTTTACCTTACCTTTTTATCTTATTAGTGTAAATAAGAACGTTATAATCTAGACACAGTGCTGGCTGTGAGCGGTGTCGACCTCCCGCTGTCACATGCAACTACCCACTGAGCTGAAATGCAAGGATTTACGGTCAAGAGCATCCGCACCACATGCTGCTTCTACGACATCTATTTGAACTGCGGTTAATTGCATTGCTATTCAATTAAACAGTGTTTGTGTAGGGTTGACAGAGAATTGACTTTGTTTGCGAATATACCAGTTGCGTGGCATCCATAAAAGCAAAGAAGCATTGATCCTTGATATACTTGGATATTTAATAAATATATAATAATCCTTTAGTACTATGAACAGTAAAACTATAAGCTAAATTGAGTTGCTCTGTAAAGAGAAACAAAATTTAAAGCTATTGCATTACCAGTTTTTATTAATTTTATATTTGAATTTTTTTTTACTCTGGCTCGACATTGTGTCTATAGAATACCTGATGGTAAGTACAGTGTAGTCCAAAAACGAAAGCGACTATAAAAGGATGAAAATCCATTGATAGTCAACATCGTCATGTCGGCCCACATATACCACGACTGTATGTCTCTAGGTATATGAGTTACTGGATATGCACAAACTGATCCCGAAACGCGACAAGCGGAAACTGGTCACTATGAAGGGCTTTACACCCATGTACTGTGGTCACGATCCAGACGGGCACCGACGCCCTGCCACCTCGCTGCTGCTCGTTTAGCACCACCCTGGAGTCACGTGTAGGGAAACTAGGGTGTATAATTGTGTAATTCAGTTTATTTTACATAACCTCCAGATTCGTATTTTTCATCTTGTCATTGAATCAATATGGCCAACAGAGATTCAAATGAGTTCGGATACATTATACGTCAAATTAAGTGTCACATGCTTCGTTTACAAATATATTAACGTAAAATCTGGAAATTACCAGAACAGGAGTTTTAGAATCAAAATTGTACCGTGCAGGCTGGCATGATCACTGTGACTATCGACTGTTTTTCTTTACTGTTGATAGTTGCAGTCGTTTTTTGGACTGTACCATGCTTCACATCAGGTGTGGTGTGGTAACTACGCTGTGTCCCTTTTTTTTTTTGTTAACCCGGTGGAAATCTCTACGGACCTTCAGGGGAGCGGTGAGGGCCGCTCCCCCGGTGTGTCGGACCTGCCCCGACTAAAACCACCGGGGTGTTCCTTCTCCCGTCTGTCGGATGCTAAGGGCAAAGCTGAGCCATCTTCCTCGGCCTCCGGCGACGTCCGGCCTTATGCATGCCTCACCTGCTAGGCTGGAGGCGGTGAAATAGTCGCCACCCCCCGCGTACACCTAACACATTTCGGGAAGAGTGGTGTAGAGTGCCAGCCCCCCCCCCTCGTCTCCTTGAAATAGTCATTGGAGCGGTGTGCGGGAACACATCGCACACCGCTCACGGCAGGATCTGGGCGACGCACTCCCTCAAAGCGCGCCGCCCGGTGTATGTCCGGGTCACGGGGGAAGGCCGTTGGCGTAGGCCCTCCTCCGGCGTCCTGTCCGAGCTGGGCGGCGGATTGGGTTGTCGGGGGTAGAGATTGCCTCCCGATCCCGCTCCGCCGCCTCCTTCACCTGCATTGTCTCCTCCATGAAGGAGAAGATCGCCTGCCATGCCTCGTCGCTACCGATTATCGCGCGAGCGAGTGCCGGCAGCGACAGGTCACCACACACCACCCTAAACTACACTGTGTCCTGATAAAACAAAAGTAAACAGTTTTTCAAAACAATTAATATTTTCTTTCTTAAGCAGTTTTCACAGTATCAACAATTTTAACCACAATAGCATTAATCTAGAGTTAGTGCCGTTCTAACTACATACCGAACAATGTCATTTGCATTTGAAAGAGGTGAAGAGTTGAAACGGTCGTAAATCGGTCGCGCAGTGGAGTGTGAACGCGGCCCGACGTGTTTGAACTAAGCAAGACGGATTACGCTTCCTGTGGATCTCGAGACCTAACTGCCGATAGAGTACAGCTGTGTCTTTACACAGCTAGAGAAAAAAAAAGACAGAATAAATCATTTATTTGGCACGTAACAACACAAAGATGGGTTATTCAAGATAAAAACAACAAAAGCCAATTCCCTATGCTGAGATGATGTACCAAATTGAAGTCAGCTGAGCAAGTGCTAGGTGACCAGCTGAGCTACACAGCCCTGACTGACACCCGTTTGTTGTGTCAGGAGGGAGAAAACAGCGAGAAAGAGAATTATACACTACACGCAGAAATTAAAGGATATTAATAAAGGTCCACAATATTTAGGTGATTTTCAATTTTCTGTCCAATCATTATTAGCCAAGTAATCAATTGTCAAAGTCAATAAGGTCTTTTTTGCTTTGATCAACAATAACTCAGGATTTAATCATCGTAGAAGGCTCGTAGGCAAGTTCGATAAAAGGAAATTAGATTATCTAAAAGTATTTTAGAATAAGACTATTGAATAAAAAAAATTGAAGTCCATAGATCATTTTGAACACGAGGAAAATTTTAGAAACTTTTTCTTCCTGTATTTTTCTTACGATTACTCAAAAACTCTACGCGTAAATTATATTAACGTTTAAAACTAGAAACTTGAAGCTGTAACTTTGTACTTTTAAAACTTCTGTACGACCATTTTCCTCAAAATAATAGCCTCTTGAAAATCACCTAAAAATTGGGGACCTTTTATAATATCCTTTAATTTTTACGTCTAGTATATATTGTATTAGTATAGATGCACAGCTATAAAGCTATTTCAAAGTGTCATAGATAATGATATCGCCTACACATTAATTTTATTTTAATAAAAAAAATACATATATAATAAAAAAAACTACCCTGATCCAAATCCTGTACACCTCAATTCTAGTCTTTACATCTCATACATAGAAAGTAAGAAACGTTTATTGAAAAATATAAAAGGTGTGTGCGATTCACACACGATAGAAGTGAAACTTCAGTAAATCGACAAAAGAATGAGATGAGTATATATAACAA
The DNA here is from genome assembly GCA_036320925.1 of Automeris io. NCBI lineage: Eukaryota > Metazoa > Arthropoda > Insecta > Lepidoptera > Saturniidae > Automeris > Automeris io. The sequence continues at coordinate 381,829 of JAUDJH010000039.1, forward strand.
GGGTAGGATAATTACAAAGTTTATTTGTTAAAAATAAAAGTATTTTGATTAATTTAAAAAGATATTTTATTTAACATATGTTATATAATTTATTGGAATTTATTAACACATATTTGAACATCTATCTTGATTGTTCAATAATTATTTTTTACACGCATGAAACTCGCGACTACGTTGTTAAACTTTTACTGGTTTTTTTGTAATTTTAATTTCATTTTTTCGGCATTACTTTTCGGCATCTTATAAAATTTATTATTTAGCACAACAAGATATAAAAATAATCACAAACACTGTTAAATAATAACACACCCCTGACATCCTACTAAAAAACTTTAATATGACATACACACCGACATTTGCTCTCTCGCTCAGGCTCACTAATTTTTGTATTTGTGTCTCTTACCTGTCGTTTTTCCGTTGCATCCGGTTTGAAACCACAACGATTCTATAGAAGTTTCACTTCAAAAAGGAACAAACAACATTATATAGTACAATTAAATAGTAATACATAACATCAAATCAATAAGCGATTGTGATTGTAGAAAAATGCATTCTGCCACAGCCTTGAATTTCTTTCGGCGTGTCTAAGTTCAAAGTAGACGCTTACGAAGTTCTGGTAGATTACCCTAGGCTCTTTCCGTGACTGGCCGCCCAATTCAAGGCCCGTATTCATAGAGGTGCCCTAGCGTTGCCACCCAACCCACAAATTCCCTGAGCACCTCTTAAGGTGCGGACGCTTATCCGCACTCTCAGCCCGGTAAAGTTATTAAAGCCTTTTTCTGCCAAAAGCATAATGTCCTACCAAAGGAAATTGCGTTGAAAGTCTGTTCTATTTGGGCTATGGCCTAGGGGCTTCTAAGGTTATGGTACACCGCGTGCGACGTGCGCATTTGCATGATAAGCGAAGCGATCGCTTTGCGAGGATTTATAACGCGTTTTAATATTGATAAGGTGCGCGGGCGCTGAATGTCTGACAGCAGATCGTGCCCCGCAAGATATTACATCCAACTTGACTTGAGCGCCTAGACCAAATAACATTCGACCATGATAACACTTGTAGAATAGGGCAAAATGTATGGGTTTGACTTACATAATATTTCAAAACATCACGATGACACGTTATGTAGATTGCATAGTTTTTTTGACACTAAAAAGTGTCTACAGCGCTCCTCGTGCTAAGTATAGTGTATTCCAAAAATGTCAATGGCTATTAAAAGACGAGAATCCATTGACAGTCTCCATCATAGCGACTTACATATACCACGATTAAAGTTTTTTAAGTATATGAGTTACTAGACGTACAAAAGTTGTTCCCAAAACGCGTCAGACGAAAGCGAGTCACTATGACGATCTTTACATTTGTGTACTGTAGTTACGATCACATTTTGGACAATTACCTTACTACCACAAAAAAATGGTATTGATTTAGACTTTCGAAATATTATATCGAAACATGATGTTTTTCCATTGAACAATTCATTTCGTTTTGGAGTTTTCCATTGGCAATATCGCTGGCCCAATGTTATTGTTTAGAACCATTTTTTGGGATCATATACAATTTCTTATTTTGTACCGCTCATAATCCAAAGTCTTACATAACTGCGACAACGCAGCGAATCTCTAGATCATTCTTGTGGCGTACTTTGAAGTTTATTTATTTGCTTTTTACAGGGTTGCCAGTGGCCCGGTACAATAACTCATTTACTCAATACATATACACAGTTACAATAAAAAATGTACAGTTCCTATTAAGGCATCCACAACAAACGTCAGAGTGGCTTGTTTATTTATACTATATTATATTATATCACACTATATTATATTATATTATGTATCATATTAAGTTGTGGAATACGCTGCTAGGTAAAGTTTTTTCCCAGAGCTATGGCATGGGGTTCTTCAAGAGGGCTGTGAACAATTATAGTGTGGTTAACACAAACGCTGCGATACTCCCATTGCAAAAAAAAACAGATTTAGATATGAGTATATTTGCATTCATAACATCACACTTACCCCGTTACCCTAAACATAGGGAGAGAAACTCGCGTTGCATAACAGTGACATCATAACGAAAAGTGGTAGGCACTTTCCCGCGCCCCTTGCACCGAATTTGGATATCGTGGGGTGTTATGATTGACAATTGACTCGAGTGATAGACAAGCGACACCACGTTGGACTTCGAACACCCTGGGACTCGAGCCGGGTTCGTGGTGTGAAGTTTCCAGTGTCAGGAACCTCTGCCCCTGCCTCTGCTCTGTTAGGACTATTTCTCGGCGTGGTCTCAGAACCTGGATTGTAGCACCAGAGCGGCTAGGTGAGCCCATCGCCGGAGTACAGTGCGCTGCGTCCGGCTGGCTGTAGACCGTCTTCGACCTTGGATGAACTGTTTTCTTCCAGCTAAGTCTATTGTTTTCTTTTTTTTCTGACAGAAATGAGGAGTGTCTTTGCTAGCCTGCAAATCCCTTTGTTTTACGCCTTTAATAATCGACTAAAAAAAACGATGATTATTGTGTAGAATGTGTCTACAGGCGACAGTTAATATTTATCGTCAGGTGGGTTTTCAGCCTGTTTGCAGATGAAAGAAAAAAGGTATCAAAAATATACAAATAATTGTTTTAAGTGACTGTCTGACTTCATAACTGCAAAGTTCGGTTCCCAAGTATGTTTTGTAACAAGCTACAAGTGTCAGCTACCGAGTTCCGCTATTAGCCAGACACACCTCGCTACATACCGGGTTGCGCAACTGAACTGTCTAGATGCTAAATGTGTTCAACAGCCTGTATTGTAGATTTAATCTTTATATTACTTTGTATTCGATTCGGAAGGGTCGCATTTATTTCTGTGTGTATTTTGTAATAAATGGAAATAGCAACATTATTTTTTATTTCAATATTTTTTTAATATATATTATCACACTATATCCCTTTCGGGGTGTGTAGATACAGTAGTGGATGTATCTACTTTGCGGTTATATGTCGTGCTCAACGTGACCAGTAGCGCAGCTGATCGCCGTTCTCAGGGCACTTACATATTTTTTGGTGGTAGGGCGATTGCCCGAACTCGGTCATGACCACAGTACACAAGTGTAAAGACCGTCATAGTGACTTTCTTTGGCCTGTCGCGTTTCGGGATCAGCTTGTGTATATCCAGTAGCTCATATACCTAGAGACCTTCAGTCGTGGTATATGTAGGCCGATATGACAATGTAGACTATCAATGGATTTTCAGCCTTTGATGGTCGCTTTCGTTTTTGGACTACACTGTACTTACCATCAGGTACTCTGTAATCACTACGTCGAGCCAGTGTAAAAAAAAACATGATATTTCTATGAGATGCAATATGGGTTTCCTCACGATGTAGCTGTAGAGGCCTAATGAATACGAGACCGGTATCCACATGCAACAGCTACGCGAATTGTCGAAGGTTCCTATCTGTGACGTCCTAAGCCTGTTGACGTAGCCCAGAATGTCACTCTTTGGGTCGGAGATTCCTCCGCCGGTATAAATTCGATCAGTTCAAGTTTGCGAGGATCTGGACAACAACAAGTATGTACCTGAGGACAGTGTGGTAGTCCAAACCAGGGCGTCTGATGGTCTTCTGCTGGATCCAGTCTCGTCACCACACGAAAGTAGCACTATACTTTACACGATTTGTTGACAATGTCAAGATATGGCAGCCTTATAATCGTTTTGCACACACACGATAGTTATTTGGCCGTTGTTCGAACAGTTGTTAGAGAGAGTGTTTCAGCGCGGCTGACCATACGATGACAACAGAGCATTCCCCACCACTGGCTTGGAACCAATGATGGTAACGCACTGTCCCGGTATACTCATATAGAGTCTTGTGATTGGCCAATCCGCGCGAACCGATGAACATTGTGAGAAATTAATAATTTAAAATTACGTTACGCGTACACTATCCTTACCTTCTTTATGGTATTCTCTAAGGCATGTACCTTTCCTTACCTTCAAAGCAGTATGGATGAAGTATATTATATCATGATTACGCTATACCGAGCAGACTGGCAAAACCCGACGCGTGCCAGACTATAACTACGTTTGCCAGACGTACATATTCTCGTATCATGAGTTTAATAGCATACATATCACTCACAAAGCTCCGAGAATAAGACCCCGGACAGCGCATTCATCCAGCTCAACACATGGAGCATCACAAACACGCTATAAAACAACTTCAGCATAATAAGCCTAAATAATAAGGCAGACCGCGCACGACGCGACAAGCGTTTGCGTGGGCGATCCGTTACCGCGATTTACTGCGATCGATAGCAAACGTAACTAAGCCACATCCAAATACGGACATTCCGCTAGGTGGCGACATTGTGTGCGGCTTCAGACAAAGTCGTTGTATTGATTTAAACTACCAAAATATAGGAAAGACCAGTATTTGTAACGACCTCTTGAATTAATTGTAGGAAAATACTTTTCATAGATGATCATCATTTTATTCTGGCACGTACCTCTGGGTGAATGTGAGAGAAGCGGCACGCAATGTCCAGCGCGCCGCCCGGGAGAAAGATTTTGAGAAGTAGGCTCTTTGCACTCGCCCTTTCCAGAGACGAAGCCTAAACAGGCACCCTAGATTCGTTCCCCGTGCGTCTGAAAGAATCTGTATTCCCAGACTCGGGTTTAGTGTTTGGAAGGACACCCCTGCGGTTTGTAGTCAGTAGGAGTCTGATACACCAGGGTTACTGCCCTCGCAGCGGCCCTGAGTGTCCTTAGCAGAAGTTTCGCTCCGTGTCACCAAAGAAAAAAAAGCATGTCCATTAATGTTTGTCAAACGTCTTTAAAAAAAAGGTCTACATACGTTACATTGCTACGTTATATTCACTACTAGCTGATCCAGCAAACGTTGTTTTGATATATAAGTTATTGTAATATCTTCTAAGATGTTCATTGAAATTAAGTGATGTCACAGACAATTTTGTTCACAATTAAATACTCTTAATCAACAACACATTTATTTAGATGAAGATTAATATTATTACGTTGATACAACTAATAATAATACATTACATACAATAATGCATTAATTTCGACCAAATTTGATTAGCATAAAAACGGTTCTAGTGCGTTTATCTTAAAAGATAGACATATACTGTTGTAGACATTTTTTTTAGATTATTTTAAGAGGAATAATCCTTTCATACATATATTTTTGGTATCTTAAACCGTTTTCGCAGCGCACGCAATGGAAGCCATCAAGGATGAATAATTTTCCCCGTTTTTTCACATTTTCCATTATTTCGTCGCTCCCAATAGTTGCATCGTGATGTTATATAGCCTAAAGCCTTCCTCGATAAATAGTCTATTCAACACAAAAAGAATTTTTCAATTCGTACCAGTAGTTCCAGAGATTAGCGCGTTCAAACAAACAAACAAACAAACTCTTCAGCTTTATAATATTAGTATAGATTACGCACGCATTCGGTAGTTTGGCGTGAAAACGCATTAGGTGTAGAGCGATGGACGGCGCGAGGGTGTAAATTATGTGTACCCTTAAAGAGTAATCGTGAAATGTTGTGTTCGAGATTATGTCGATATTAGATTTGTGTGAGAGTCAACAGTTATAAAGATTCGCCTATCATGATAGGTGTTTTGTTGAAACTTGAAGTCAGAAGCTAATCGGTAGTTTTACATCAGATGTAAATAATATATAACATATTTTGTATCTAATATTTTTTTCACACTTCTCGACATAGTGACTACAGAGTACCTGATGGTAAGTACACTGTACTCTAAAAACAAAAGCGACCATCAAGGACGAAAATCCATTGATAGTCTACATCGTCATGTCGGCCCACATATACCACGACTGAAGGTCTCTAGGTATATGAGTTACTGGATATGCACAATCTGATCCCGAAACGCGGCAAGTCAAAGCGAGTCACTATGACGATCTTTACGCTTGTGTACTGTGGTAACGAACCAGTTCGGGCAATCGCCCTACCACCAAAAAAACTAAACAAACAACAAGAAAATATTTACATATTTTTTTTTAATTAATTATAATATATTGTATTATAATAAATATATTATATATTATACATATTATAATATATTTTTTAATTGATTTAATTATCTTATATATAATAATGAATCGCTAAATGTGTTGAAATCGCGAAACTCGAGAACGGCTAAACCGATTTGGCTGATTTCTTTTTTGTTGTGTTTGTTGAAGTCTGGGAAAGGTTATTAGGGAGAGAAAAATTTTAAAAATTGTCTGGAAAAAGCCTAAAAACACCACTTTTCTATATTCTAATACAAAAGATTTGTTATAAGTCAATTTGAACTTTAACACTATACCATAAAGTTTAAATGTTAGTGGACGGGTTCCGAGAAGGCTAAACAATTATTGAGTGACGTATAAATATTAATGTCAATATTTGTCAATTTTTATACATATAGCATTAAGGCCAGGTTCCTTCAAACAATTTTCAAAAAAATCTGACGGGGAAGCTATTAACATTAAAAAAAACAATGTGACTTTGTTTTAGAGAAATAGGGCAGAACAAGGTCTGCCAGGACATTTTCAAAAAACAGCCGACAGGCCAATAGGTTTTGGCAGAATAAAATTTGACGGGGAAACTATTAACATTAAAAAAAACAATGTAACTTTGTTTTAGAGGAATAGGGCAGAACAAGGTCTGCCGGGACAGCTAGTTTATAATAAATAAAACATTTTTTTGTAACTATTGAAATTTATGATATTAATGATAACTCACATCCCGGCTAGAACTAATAAGTTCTCTAACTCTTACTGCAGCGGAGTCGTCGGCCTATAGAGTTCTCGGTTTCCTTTGATTTGGGATCTTTAAACGTTAAACGAAGCGTGAAGATATAGATAAAGATCCACAAAAAGCATGTGCTCTCTTGCAATATGATTTCCACCGGCTGGTTAGATGGTGCCAAGATGCTGGGCTAGTACTAAACTCTGAAAAAACTAAGTTAGTAATTATTAAGTCACCACACCTTACACGAACTCATGCATCTACAATCAAGATCGTTGCACATTGCCACTCTTGTCTACATACTGCTAAAAATAATACATGTTTCTGTCCACCTATTGAAGTAGTAAGTACACAAAGGTACTTAGGATTACATATAGATAGCAAGTTTAATTGGAGCAGGCATATCGACTATGCGTGTAATAAGTTAAGACATTTTCTTGCCAATATAATAATACTAAAGAAGAGAATCCCCTTTAAAGTGAGACTAATGCTATATCTCTCGCTGGCTGAATCCTACGTGCAATATGGTCTTACCAGTTATGGTCGAACATACAAAACGTATCTCAATTTAATATACAAATTACAGTTAAAAATTCTAAAAAGCATAGTACCACACAATATTAACCTTCAATTTACAGCCGACGATAATGGGCTCTTTAATTATTGTAAACTTCTACCTGTACACGCCAAAGTAAGGTATATGTTGTTAAAAGAAAACTTTTTCGATTTGGAGGTTAATAAAATAAATCATCCGATATATACCCGTGCCGTTTCACGTGAGCAGCTGTGCAGGACTCGTGCAACAAACGTGTATGGGGAAAGAACTACCTTCTTTTTGATCCCGCGACTAATCAATGAATTACCCTGAAATTTGCGAGAAAATATCTCAGTTAAAAATGTGAAACAAAGATTAAAAAAACATTTTTTGGACCTCATTAATAGTGACCACCTTAATCGAAATGTGTTTACGTAGATCCATACATTAATTGCGACTCTAAATGTGGACTGTTTGTAAATAGCATGCGTTCAAACCTTAGTGGTTTCTATATGCTATATTAAAAAAAAATGTAACAATGATTTTTGTAAATGATAATAAATGGAAAAAAAAAATATATATTTGTGTAGACCGGAATTATCGCTGCGACTACCGATTGGCTTATTTATTGATGACAGTCGTCGTTTTTGGACAGAACCATGCTTACCATCGGACATGGTGTGGTCACTGTGGCGAATCAGGATAAAAAGTAAATACCATGAAAACTAAATTGTTAAAAAAGGGATATCGTTCCATTGATGTCTTGTCTTGTTTAAGTAACAAAAGTGCGTGATCTTAACATATTAATTTTTCTCACGGGACATTAACTCCTTTGCTTATTATATAATATAATATAGTATAGTATGATTTAGTATAATGTATAATTTAGTAAATATAAGTATAATTTAGTATAATGTAATACAGTATAATTAAACAGGCCACTCTGACGTATGTTGTGGATGCCTTAATAGGAACTGTACATTTTTAATTGTAACTTTATGTATGTATTGTGTGAATTAGTCATTGTACCGGGCCACTGGCAACCCTGTAAAAGTAAATAAATAAATATATTTAATAATAATATTAATATATCCTCACACTATATCCCTTAATGGGGTGAGCAGAGATACACTAGGGGCTGTATCCACTTTGCGCTTATATGCCCTGTCCAATATGACCAGTAGCGCAGCTGATCACCGTTCTCAGAGCACTAGTACACAAGACGTTTTCTATTAGATGCCATGCGGGCTTTTTCGTTATGTTTTTCTTCACCGGTGACCACGCGGAGTCTAAATCTGTACGTAGTCTAGGAAAATTCAGGGGTACATGCCGGGATTCGAACCTATAACCATTCGCGTACCATACCATATACTTTAATATTAATTCAATAATATAATTTGTAAACGCTAGGCAAAGAGAAGGCAACGTCTATAAATCTCTACTGAAGTCACTGATCATAAAATAATCAAGTTTTTTTTGAGAATCGACATGATTTGAAACTCGTTCAAACAACAGGAAATGTCGTAATCTGAAGTTAGTTTAATTGCCAGTTTAACTAGACATTAGCCGTAATGAAGTCAATGTTAAAACATGTATTGACTCTTTAAATATGTGATTTAACGTAAGTCAATTACTTAATGAGGTTAATTTGGGTTCGTAATTAATTATTATTCAATATGAAAGCAACAACCTAAAAACGTGAGAAAATATTGAAATTTTTTTCATAACAAACTGGTTTGTTTACCCCCATATGCGTTTCATATAGGGTGATTTTATAAACAAGGGAGATATTTCAGTATACATTAATTTGTACCTTTTTGTAACGAATAGATATGTAAAACACTATATTCCTTAAAAAATAATTAACAAAAATTGATGAACAAATGAGAATTGATCCGTAAAAAGTGTGGACACCGCAGCGCGTGAAACTCACTATTGAATGTTAAGTAGATACATCTATACGGTAGCTCATGTCCCGGCTAGAACTAAGATGTTCTCTAAATCTTACTGCAGCATAGTCGTCGTGCTGAGGAATGATCTTAGAGCGAGCGGGTTCCCATTTATCTATGATAATGGATCCTATAAGCGAAGCGAGAAGAGATATTTGCAGGCATGATTACTTCGTCTATCGATAGGTTTTTACTGGTGATAATCGTTGTCGTTTTTGGACTGCATATAGCTTACCATCAGGCGTGTGTGCTGACTGAGCTGTGTCCGGATAAAAAAGAGATAAAGTACCTTATAGCATGTAGACGCCGCCCGATACGTGCTTCTCTTAAACGCCTTAAGGGTCGTTAGGGTGTTACGGGACGCACGGGGCAAGGGATACGCGCGCGCAGGGGATGCTCTTGCAAAAGCAGTCGACTACCGGGACTCAAAGCTAGAGTACCTGCGTGTGCGTCGCAGTTCTGTCTGTCAAAAAGTGCAATAAACACTAAAACGCCAAAATCCGTGTCTTTCTACCAACACACCCACGACCACTGGTCATAACCTTTGACGTAATTCTAGATAAACAAATATTAACTCGTTTTCCCTTGGCACTGTATCCTGGCTTAGGACATGCAAAATACCTACTTAATAATTAATTGTTATTCATTCATTTAAGAGTGTAATTTTCCTGAAATATGTTGACTATAACTGAATTGAATTGAATTGTTGGTGCACGGTGTCCAGCGCACCGCCTGGGGGAGAGGTTTTGGAGGGGTGGGCTTTACTCCTTCCCCTCCCAGAGAGGTAGTGGATGAATTTGCCTTCCCAGGGCCAGGCGAAGCAACCAGAGGGACACCCCGGGGTTTTAGTCAGCACGAGTCTTACACACCGGGGTCGCTGCTCTCACAGCCACTCCGATGGTCCTATGGAATATTTTCCCCCGGGATTCAAAAAAATATATAAGAATAATTTTTTATTACTGTTTTAAATTTTGCTTAAATTGAAACCCGTATTCTGAGGCGCATTGTATCTCACAGTCTCCTTTCATCTAATTCAGTATTCGCTGCACATATTTCGTTTAAAACTTATCTCGCAGTCATTTCACCACGAAAACATCATTCAGTCATGACTGCGTGTCCTAAAACATTCTCGTAAACAACTTATCATCACGCTTAGTAATAACGGTGAAAGGGCAGTTTAATTTTATTCTAAGCTTACTAGTTTGGGAGTAATTATTCTGTTCGGAATAATTACCGCACAAGATTAAACTTGTGAAGATCAGTGGAAACTTGTCGAGGCCTCGCTACAGACATAGATGGGCAAAATGTAATCAGATTAATGAAAATGATTAACGATTACATTTTACGTTTTTTACCATTAATATGGCTGCATTTTGCTCATTTATGTTTGAAACACTACAAAATCAAAGATTGTATACACATTTATGATTTCTTAATGTTTTAAATGGATTTAATCATGATTTCAGAGCAAGAAAATTAAAATTACGGCTACATTTTGTAATCGTTCATCATTAATCAGATTACATTTTGCCCATCTCTGGCTACAGACTACCTAACTCTAGAGACTCCGTTGTACTTGACTTGCCAAACATACAACGGATGCAAGACGCCGGAGACCATCTATTGCCAGCAAGCTACATAGCCATTGTTTACATACAATAATAAAATGCGTTTGTAAGGTGTAATAAATCTAAACACGTAAAAGCAAAATACAATGAACACTTTTTGTTCATTTCTACCCCGACATACATTAAAAAATTTTTGGTTCTTTAAAATAACTCACATCATTGGGCTGTGGAATGATCTTCCTGAGAGCGTGTTCCCACCGTCCTATGATATGGTTTGGATATATTATTACTCAGGGCGCTGGGATGTGCTTGTCTGCTGACCCTAGAATTTGGAGCCCGGAACATGAGCCCCGGCTAGCCCCCCCTAGATCTGAGCCTGCTGATGCTCTGCATAATCCTAAGGAACAGACGAATTCCTGTTAAAATGTCAAAGTAGGCGAAAAGCAATTTGAACTCCAAATATGATTGTTCTTAGCTTACCTACTAGTTTATTCTGCCAGTACATGCTTTTAGGGGTCAAAATGTTTTATTATATATACGAGATACATATAAATTACCTGTTTAACCCTGGCACGTGACTCTAAAGCTGAGATTTACAGACGCTATCTCGACTTTGCTTAGCGAAGTTCTTAAAAAATGTATTCGTTTTGAAAGAACCTGGATATATATTAGGAATTTGAGTATAGCCAAATTCGTGTTGACAATTCGGTGACTTACCAAATCCTTTGACAATCATTGAGTAATATAAATTATAATGTTTTAGTAAAGTCTAAGCAAAGTTAAAGTTACGTCTATAAATCTTAGCTTAATACGTTTGACCCACGATCGAAGTGTCACGTAAAGTTAGATTTTCTCTCAATTCTAAAAGTATCGTTGTTATTTAGACTTTTGACCTATGTATGTTGAAAGGAGTATTGATGTAAACAAGATATTTTTTATAACCCTGGTCACGCCCTTCTTAGAATATCGTTAGCATGTTTAGAATGGTTCTCCTCAGTACTTACTTGACGCCCTGGATAGATTGCAGCAGAAGGCTGTCCGCATTGTGAATTATCCTGGCGTTATTAAGTATCTTGAACCGCTCCAGTTGCGCAGAGATATTGCCCCACTAAATGTTTTCTACCGTTTATATCATGGCGAGTGTTCTGAAGAGTTATTTAACCTTGTTACACTCACTCCCTTCCCTAGCAGAACCACACGTGTGGGTTTAAGGAGTGACAGCTATAGGGTAACTAACATCCCGGCTAGGACTAAGAAGTTCTCTGACACTTACTTTAGCCGTGTCGTTGAGCGTGTTCCCACCGTCCCATGATATGGGGTCCTTTAAGCGTAGCGTTCTGGTTAGTTATCTGGTTAGTTTTAATGCTACCAAGACACAGGCGTGTCTTTTTTCCGCTAAACGGAGTCCTTTTCACCTGACTCCCACCTTCCAGGGTGTTTCCTTGCCGGTGACTGATGGTCTTGAGCTCCTCGGTTTAGAGCTGACAGCTGACTTGAACTTTGGGCGGTCGATTGAGTTTAGAGCGAAAACAGCTGCAAAAAAATTGGGTGTCCTTTTTAAGGTCAGACGGTTCTTTTCACCATCGCAACTTCTTAACCTGTATCAAGCGCAGGTGCGGTCGGGTGTTGAGTACTGTTGTCACCTTTGGGACGGATCCGCTAAATATCAGTTGGCGGCTTTGGACTCGATTGATCGTAGAGCTCGTAGACTTATTGGCGACGACTCTTTGTCAAAAATTAAAATGCAAAGCATCGAGCATCGACGTAGAGTTGCCTGCCTCGCGGTCTTTTACCGGTTGCACGGTGGAGAGTGTTCTCAGGAACTACATTCTTTGATTCCACCAGCCCCATTCCACCACAAAACCACAAGACATCGTGTCGGATACCATCCGTATGTGGTGGATGTTCCTTATGTCCGCACGAGAGGATTCGCTTCTACATTCATCATGCGAACAGCTAAGGAGTGGAATATGCTACCAGCAGCCATATTTCCGCGATCTTATGACCTGGGAGTCTTTAAAAGAAGAGTGAATAGGCATTTGTTAGGCGGACGTGGTTCATCATCGGACTCATCTTCACCTTCCACCAGGTGTGATTGAGGTCAAGCGTTCGCCTATAAGTTATAAAAAAAAAAAAAAAAAAACCTTATAAGATATTTGTGCGGGCCGGCATGATCGCTGCGACTATCGATGGGTTTTTCTTACCTGACGATAGTCGTTAGCGATTTTTGGACTGCACCATGCTTACCATCAGGCGTGGGGCAGTCACTGGGCCGAGTCAACACAAAAAAAAGTAAAATATTTATTTATTTATAAGTACACTTACATAGATTACATTAACACATAAGACATGAACAGGATACATTATAAATGCGACTATATTTACAAGTGTAGACTACATGCACAGAAGGAAAGAAAAATAAAAATACGAGTAACACAAAAAGAAATAAACTACTCCAATTAGAAAATTTTATAAGAGAAATAATAAAAATAACATTAATCTATGCAAAAATCCTCTCTAATAACATCCTTTTTTTAAATTTGTAAATACTTCCGTTAAATATGTCGATAAAATATGAGTTTTTGGCAAAAATTACCTGTTCACTCTTTCTTAATGACTCCCAGGTCATAAGATCGTGGAAATATGCTCGCTGGAAGCATATTCCATTCCATAGCTGTTCGTATGATGAATGTACAAGCGAATCTTTTCGTGCGGATGAGTGGATTAATCTACTAGATTATTTTACCTGAAAGCGTATCAAATAAACCGACTTTTATCATTTTTAATATAATTCAAGGGGTGAAAGGCTATTTATTTGGTTTAAGCGACGTTTTTTGGTGACATAGTAATATATTTTTGGAATCGATATAAAACGCGAATTTCCAAAAATATATATATTACTATATCACAAAAAAAGTCGATTAAATCAAATGGCCTTTCAGCCCTGGATATAATATTAGGTCCTTACATATGAAATTGGCGTTTTGTATGGGAGGAACAAAAAGTCGAATATTTTTTAATATAATATATTTAATTAATCAAAGTATGAACCATTATTTTCTATGCACTTTTGCCATCTCATAGGTAGTTCATTGATCCCTTTACTAAAAAAACCAGTCGGACGGAAATCAATAAAATCTTTGAAGGCGATTTGGACTGCCCCATCGGAGTTGAATTTTTTCCCTTGCAAGAAGTTATCCAAATTTCGAAAAAAATGGTAATCTGTTGGAGCAAGGTCCGGGGAGTACGGAGGATGTCTTAGACTTTCCAATTGAAGCTCTTCTAATTTAGTAGCCGTCTGTTGCGCAGTGTGTGGTCTAGCGTTGTCGTGAAGCAGCAGTGGCGTGGAGCGATTGACCAGCCTAGGTTGTTTAGCCGCTAGCTTTTCCATCATGGTTTGCAATTGCTGACAATAGACATCAACCGTAATAGTCTGGCCAGATTTGAGAAAACTGTAATGAACAATACCGGCACTAGTCCACCAAACGCTTACAAGTAACTTTTTTGGGGTTAATTTTCGATTGGGGCAGGATTTGGCTGGCTGGCCAGAATCCAACCATTGCGCTGAGCGCTTCCGATTATCGTAAAGAACCAATTTTTCATCACAGGTAATGATTCGGTTTAAAATACCTTCATTATTGTGCCGGTTTAGTAATGTAACGCAGCAGTCGACGCGCGTTTGCCGGTTTGCTTCAGTCAATTCGTGAGGTACCCACCTTTCAAGCTTTTTAACCTTCCCAATTTGCTTCAAGTGAATTAAAACAGTTTTATCACTAATATCGCAGCCTGCAGCTAACTCGGACGTGGTTTGCGATGGATCCGCTTCCACAATAGCCTTCAACTCTTCATTATCGACTTGAGTCTCAGGCCGTCCACGGGGCTTGTTCTGCAGGTCGAAATTTCCAGAACGAAAACGTTGGAACCAAAAACGAACTGTGTTTTCTTTTGCAACACGACCGCCATACACATCATTCACCCTTCGAGTTGTTTCCGCAGCACTAGTGCCACGCCGGAACTCGTACTCGTAAATAATGCGATATTTTAAGTTTTCCATTTTGTAAAATGAGTGACGCAAACAGAAAAAAAACAGAAGAAAAAAACAAATGAATGACGATCATCGAAGCACAAGTACATGAGTCTATAGCTGTACAAATTTGAATTTGGAATTCCTTACCAAAGAGGAAAAATTTGTGATTAAAGTGGCCAGTACGAAAAACGCCAATTTCATATGTAAGGACCTAATATTACTAGCAAATTAGATATATCTCGTAAAATTGTATAAGCCAGCAAAATATTTGTTGTCGTCGAAAAGATTTGAGATTAAACCAAATATTAAGAATTTATTATCAAAGCATCAGGTTCATCCCTCTCACTAAAAGGCAATTAAATAATAGATAATAATAAATTTAGATTTTATTTTGCCAATAAAAATTTAATTAATAAATGTATACAAATTAACGTGTATTTTTTTATAATTTTTCAACTGCCCACTTGATTACAATCAGAACTCAGTCAAAAACACGTTTGAATGTTATTAATTTGCAAAATACAATATTAGACTAACAAGGGGTCGACAAAAAAAGTTTTAGAACCTATGCCCTAGACAATAACGTCAGTCGTGATGGTATGGAATGATGGGGGGCTTTAGAACTAGATACGCGTTTCGTCGAGATTGCAACTGGCGTCGACGTAAAACGCTGTGAAATATATCCTTTGATACCGCTCGAGGTTTTATTAGGTAGACGGGTCAAATGTCAGATGTTAGAGTTCACTTTGTACATCAGTAGCGTGCGGTGACTATCCAAAAGGGAAGCAGGTATTGGTTAAAATCTAAACCATTATTGCACACAAGTTCAAAAACCGTCATAGTAATTCGCTTTGGCCTATCGCGTTCAGGATCAGTTTGAGTATATCCAGTATTTCATGAACTTAAAGACCCTCCGTTTAGGTATATGTCGGTCGATATTACGATGGCGATTATCAACGGATTTCCATATCTTGGCGGTCGTTGTTTTTCTTGGACCATACTATACTTTCTACAAGTTTAGTGGACGTTAAGATGTTCATATACCTATACATCATGAATAATTGTATTGTGGTGGTGATGAGCCAGCAGGGTGACGGCCGCTATCATTTGATTCTCATCCCTTAATGTCGCTGCTGTTCTTGGATTACATTATACTTTCCACCAGGTGTATTATAGTTACTTCATCGTCCCAGTGTACCTTATATATCTCCTTTTCGCCGTTTTTAGAGTTCCGTACCTTAAATCATAAAAGAAAACCTACAGACGCCGCACGATACGTGCTTGTGTTAAACGCCCTAAGGGTCGTTAAGATATTACGAGACGCACGGGGTAAGGGGACGCGTGCGCAGGAGATGCTCTTGCTAAAGCAGTCGACTACTGGGACCCAAAGCTAAACTACATGCGTGTGCGTCGCAGTTCTGTGTGTTGAAAAGTGCAATAAACACTAAAACGCCAAAATCCGTGTCTTTCTACCAACTCACCCACGACAACCGCTCATAAACACTTATAAGATTATTTCGTTGTCCGCTTATATATCTGACTGTCATAATTCTTATTCTCTATAAATTTGTCCAGCCAGTGTAAAAAAAAAACCGCTACACAAAATTAATAAACGTTAAAGAAGCGAAAGAGGTTTGAAAATAATAGAAAAAAATGGCGTTTTATTATCTCCGCTACATTCATAGGAGTTCGGCGTAAAGATAGTCTGCGGTAACGACTGATGGTGCATTTTGCTGCGACCGCAAATAGGGCTCTCGGTGTACCCGCGACCGCAACGTGTTGGCGGCACCGCTCCTTAAGAAGACTCATTTCGTCTCTAATAGTGCGGTTATCATGTACCAGGACAAGCATACCGCATGACGCACCGGAATCCCGACCAATCCTGTTTAAAACGTAAGTTTTTATTAGCCAGTGTTTTCGTAATATTCAAGGTTTTTATTCCTTAACACGTTCATCGACCGGCGCTATTCCTTTGTGTTTCTCGTGGGGCCCAAATTCGCGTCAACAAGCGATATGTAGAAATATAAGCAATGCCACTGGAAATGTATTTTTTTATTTTTGGATAATAGGGTTGCCAGTGGCTCGATACACTACTCCACTGACACAACACACACACAATTACAATCAATAATGTACAGTTCCTATTAATGAATATAAATATTTTCTTGTTTTGTTTAACTTTAAACAATTTATTCCAGACTCATGTATTGTAAGGGCATGCAATGCTTTAATGTATCTATGGAATGACCGCTACTGCCCATGAGGACATGCAAAATACCTATTTAGTAATTATTTGTTTTTCATTCATTCGTGAATGAAATTGTCCCTAAATATGGTGACCATAATTTACTTTATTTGAAGGAACTATTAAGATATCACTATTTTTACATATTTGGAATTAGAATCGAATGCTGAACACCAGAATATGTCCCTCCTCTATTAAATCACCCTGTATACATATAATTGAAGTAATATTTGTACATCTACAACATAAACTAAGATTTAGAAAACAAACTCGAATCACTTCAAATTAATGACAGTCATCCACTCAGGCGCATGTTTCCCCACAACGTCAAGCCAAGAGCAAACACTCAAAACACGCGTGGGTGGTTGTACGCCGTTGTAACCAACTTGAAGTCGTTAAAAGTTTAGAGTGCATTCAACGACTAGTTTTTCTTACTATTATGTAAGTACAATCATAATCGATTTGAATCAACATTTTTTTAAAAACAAACGACCAATTATTGAGATTTGTCTCTTTACAAAATACTTTAACGACTCCTATGCACGAATTATAAAATAAATAAATTTATTTCTACCTACTTTTTTTATACACCTTTTTCCATGCTTTTTTTGGGAGTCGAAGCTGCTCGCGTCCGTAGGCTTTACTCTAATTTCCCTACACGTGACTCCTGGGTGGTGTAAAACGAGCAGCAGCGAGGTCGTAGGGCGTCGGTGCCCGTCTGGATCGCGACCACAGTACATGGGTGTAAAGCCCGTCATAGTGACCAGTTTCGGCTTGTCGCGTTTCGGGATCAGCTTGTGTATTCCAGTAGCTCATATACCTAGAGACCTTCAGTCGTGGTATATGTGGGCCGACATGACGATGTAGACTATCAATGGATTTTCATCCTTTGATAGTCGCTTTCGTATTTGGACTACACTGTACTTACCATCAGGTACTCTGTAGTCACTATGTCGAGCCAGTGTAAAAAAAAAATGCTACATTGATTATTACTACTATATCGAGGGGTGAAAGACTATTTGGTTTAAGCGATATTTTTTGGTGATATAGTAATATATGTATATACTAGCTTTTGCCCTCAGCTTCGCTTGTGTTAAGAAGTATTATTATTAATTAGGTATAGTTTTTGCGGCTTTCACTTTTGTTTAGCGTGTGTGTGTGTGTGTCCCCATTGACCCCCATTCCCCCATTTTATCCCCTTGGGGGTAGAACTCATCAAAATCCTTTCTTAACGGATGCTTACGTCATAACATCTACCTGTATACCAAATTTCAGCCCGATCCGTGCAGTGGTTTGGGCTCTGCGTTGATAGATCACTATGTCAGTCAGTCAGTCAATCAGTCACTCAGTCACGTTTGAGTTAAATATATATAGATTTTCGGAATCAGCGTGTTTTACCGATTCCAAATATATATATTACTATATCACCAAAAATGTCACTTAAACCAAATAGCCTTTCACCCCTCGATATAATTTTTTAATGTTCTGTAGTAGACATCTCCGCGGCGCGGCGTAAGCCTCCCTCATCACGTTCCATTTCTGGCTATTTCTGGTCTATTTCTGGCCATTCTCATCCAAGAAGATCCTGCTTTTTCTACAAATACCTCTGCCCATCTTTTTTTGGGTCGTCCTCTGCTTCTGGTTCCATCCCTAGGTATCCACTCTGATACTCTCTTTGTCCACCAGCTGTTTTGCATTCTACACACATGTCCTGCGTGAATTAACTTACTTTTAATTATGGCTCCATGTTCGACCTGGTTTTAGAGATCATGCACACGAGCAGATTGACGTGCCGCAGAGTTTTTGACGGGGACTAGAAGGTTCTTCCTCTACCTTGTTTTGTTCCTAATAATTTAAATAGATACGGCCCACAACACTTACAGTATTCGTTTTTTTTTTTACAAGGCGACATAAAACAACGTCCCAGTTTTCTAATCAGTTAATTCCACACCGATGACAACTCACCGTTTCTATTTTTGACGGCTCGGCAAAAGCGATCGAGACTTAGAAGCATACAAGTTAATTTGCGCATAAGAGCCGTTAAAACATCTATAATGTGTACAAAACACGAAAGATTCAATTGTGTTATTCCCACTATAATTAAAAAACCTGTCTTAATAATGTCTTTAAGGGCTCTTTACACTCACCCCTCTCAGAGATGAAGTCTAAAAAGGCTATCCGCTTGCGAATTGTTGGAGGAATAACGATAAACAGGCCCGGCTGGCAGCTGGCTGCGGGACAACCCGGGGTTTATCGTAAGTCAGTCTGGCACAAAACTGCTCTGACAGTCATAAGCAGGATTCTCCCACGGATTAAAAAAAGACAATAATCTCCGAGTTTTAAAGTGCCAATCACTTATTAGTCGTGTCACAAGCCTTTGTTTTGAAGTTTTAAAAGTTATCTCAAAAGTCTCTAAAGATATTATTAGATCTTAAGTTATGCAAAATCAAATGTCGCGAAATTTGTTTTTTAATGAACATCTCGCTTTCTGTGTGTTTAACGTAATTTGTATTTTCAGAAAAGTATTAAGGACAAAATTCTCTACAAATCGTGCTATGAACATTTTTTATATGATTAATAATCTTTGGTCGTTAAGAATGTGAATTTATGAAAATTTGAACTTATCTTATTTTACCGATGATCCCCTAAAAGCCCAAAGAGAACCTTTCAAGGTTGTTGTCCTTACAGTTTTTAACATTTCCTGATGAGTGAGTCAGTGTAATTTTCTTACATTATTTAAAGGGCATCCTGTAAGTCGTTGTCAAAAGCAAATGGACGGATAACGAAGTGAAGGCTTTAGTTTTTTATTTAAAACTACTGAACCCTAAAAATCATTCAGTGAACATAAACAGCCCTGTTGATGACAACGAAAAGATTGACCGCGGCGTAAATGACGGTTTTAACGTTGCAAATGATATAAACGACGGTGATAATTTACACAAATTGATTTTAAATGTAACCATGCAATCGATATGTAAATTTTAATTGTACAATTTATTACATTTATCTGCTTACCACGACAACGCGGCTACCTTTGTCGAATGGCGGGACATTAGAAAATCTCACAGCGATAAGTAATGATGACAAAATGCAGTGATTTAGTGCAGTCGTTATCACTCCGACACGGCCGTACGTTACAAGCGAAGGGACAAACAGACAGACAACTAATTGTTGGAATGAAATTATGAGAGTTTAAATATTGAATTGCGGGTGTGGAGTCAGCCAGTGTATCGGGGGCCCATATTATCCTAGAGGTGTGGTCAGAGATGGGCAAAATGTAATCTGATTAATGATTAACAATTACAAAATTTGGTCGTAATTTTAATTATGTTGCTCCGTAATCCTGATTAAATCCATTCAAAACATTCATCAGACATAAATGTGTATACAATCTGGGATTTTGTAGTGTTTAAAATTTAAATGAGCAAAATGCAGTCATATTAATGGTATAAAACGTAAAATGTAATCGTAATCATTTTTATTGATCTGATTACATTTTGTCCATCTATGGATGTGGTCTCTATGTCGTTATTCCGGCTACCAGAATCAGAATGACCTAAGTGATATCGTTAAATTATAGCGTCCTAAATTAACACGTTCGTTGTCTTAACGGCCTTTAATGAAATAAGCAATTATATGTAAATATAAGATATACAAAACTAAAATACTAAAAATATTTAACTTTTTGACGAGATTACAGAAATATTGTATAAAACACTGCAAGAACCTGTAAATTCTCCCTTCTTGGCAGTCATTTTTACAGAAATTTCCTGTTTTTTTCTTTCTTTATGTATAATTTTGTAAATATTTTTCCCATAAATGAAAAAACTCGCATAAGACAGAAAGAAGGAAATCTTGTAATATAAACGGGTCACAACGCCCCTCTCAGTAAGGAATTAGATTACAGAACTTTTTTTAAACCAGGAGAAAATGACTTAATAGGACCACTAGAGTTGCTATAAAGGCAACATCTCCGGTATGTCAGACTCCTACCGATAAAAAAAAGTTTCAGAGTACTCTTTCGTCTACGTAGCTGCCTGCTGTGGACGCGAACTCGCACGTAGCCACGATACTGCGCACGGTGGGCCCCCTTAAAAAACTAGAATACCGCCCTGGCGTAACAAAGATTTATTGAATTGTTTCATTAGCCGAGAGAAACTTCTTTATCTGCTGTTTATATTGTTTATTCCTCAGGCTCGTGGCCAAAGATAATTGGATATTGACACATCTGACGGACGCGTCCAGCGAACAAGTCTGATTAATGGCGGATGATCTTTGACCATCGTTTTCTGAGATTACATCTCGATGCATCTAGGCAATGTATCTATTAGTGATGAGGCGATATTAGACTTTCGGTCCTTACCGAATATTCAGTCTTTGCTTTAGCGTTAGCTGAAATTGAATTTTTTGAGGTGGTAGAGCGATTATTAGAACTTGGTTGTGGCCACAGAACACAGGTGTAAGCACTGTTAAAGTCACTAGCTTCGGTTTGTCGCGTTTCGGGATCAGTTTGTGTGTATCCAGTTCTCACCATCAAATGCTATGCAGACATTTTGCCAGGCCAATATAAAAAAAAAATCTACGAACTATAATCATAGTATTGTCAAAACCCGTGTG
Source organism: Automeris io (assembly GCA_036320925.1). Classification (NCBI taxonomy): domain Eukaryota; kingdom Metazoa; phylum Arthropoda; class Insecta; order Lepidoptera; family Saturniidae; genus Automeris; species Automeris io. Next base: position 403,525 of record JAUDJH010000039.1, read on the forward strand.
TATTGTATTAAGCCGTGGGTGCTGCCGGCAGAATAGAATAGCACCCCCCACTTCTTGTTGAGGTGTCGTAAAAGGCGACTAAGGTATCCCTTTAACACCGCAATTCAACCAGGTGAATCGAAGCTGCTCGCGTCTGTAGGCTTTACCCTAGTTTCCCTACACGTGACTCCTGGGTGGTGTTAAACGACCAGCAGCGAGGTGGTAGGGCGTTGGTGCCCGTCTGGATCGCAACCACAGTACATGGGTGTAAAGCCCGTCATAGTGACCAGTTTCGGCTTGTCGCATTTCGGGATCAACTTATGTATATCCAGTAGCTCATATACCTAGAGACCTTCAGTCGTGGTATATGAGGGCCGACATGGCGATGGAGACTATCAATGGATTTTCATCCTTTGATAGTCGCTTTCGTTTTTGGACTACACTGTACTTACCTTCAGGTACTCTGTAGGCACTATGTCGAGCCAGTGTAAAAAAAATAAATAAATAAAGGTGTGCAGAGAAGGAAAACTCGACCAAACCTGCATGCCGCTCCCTCCCGATCGCACTGGTTCTCCATTCCATCGGGCCCGAGGGAGCTCGGACGAGAGAGTGCTTTTCTGGCAGCGCTGCTGCGCAATTGACTGTTTCCGAAGACTGGACCTCGATATTCTTAATCGGCGTTGAAACAGTCGCCGTGGCCGATTCCGGCTAGGACATCATCATTGTCAAAACCCAAGTGATAGTTATGTAGATAAAGATAGAGAAGTCAAATTTTCCCAGTAAAAAAATCTTAACATATTATCATTATATCTATAGGACGTCCACTGCTAGACATAAACCTCCCCTAATGTTATCCAAAGCCACCGTAAGAAAACAGCTATCAAAACAGAATACAGAAATCCCTAACACCACACATTAATCGAAATTTATTATCAAAAGCTCCATCACTAGACACCTTATGACTAAATTGCCCGAGCCTCTGTTATCCGTAAATTTCAGGAGGATGTTAGGCGAAACCGAATCCTCGACTAAATTTACATTTAGGTCGTAACGAAGACCGAAATATTGATATGTCTTTAGCATCACAGACACTATTCATACATTCATAGAAATAATCAAATTTTAACGCTTATGATCCTGTTGTACGTTAACCTCGTATTTTTTGTATTGTGTTATTGGAAATGTGTTTAGCTGAAACAAAAATTGGATCAAAGATTTTAGTGAACACTTTTATTTATTTATTTATACGTACACTTACATAGACTACATTAACACATAAAACTATATAAGACATGAACAGGATACATTATAAATGCGACTATATTTACAAGTGTAGACTACATGCACAGAATACAAAAATTAAAAATAATACGAGTAACACAAAAAGAAATAAACTACTCTAATTAGAAAAGTTTATAACAGAAATAAAAAAAAAACACTAATTTATGCAACAATCCTCTCTAATAACATCCTTTTTTTATTTGTAAATAATTTCGTTAAATATGTCGAGATCAATAGATCTTACTCTCTTAGAGTCTTAGTGAAAAAACAAATACTATTCGATGACATTTAAATAACATTTAGACTGTATGTGTTAAAACAATTGCCTCAATAAATAACAATACTACTAATATATCACCGCGCTATATCCCTTTCGGGGTGAGCAGTGATACATTAGTGGCTATATCCACTAGGCGCTTATATGTCGTGTTTAAAGTGACCACATTTTTTTTTTGCTTGGGGAAAATCCTCATAGGATCATCACAGCCGCACTGGGGGGTTGCGCAATTAAGGTGTGTCGGACTTGTACCGACTAAAAACCCCAAGGTGAGTACTTCTGCGCATTGGCGGGGACTGCGGGTCCTGTAATCAATTCGCCACAGCCCCGTCGCGCCGCGCCGCTGGGCACGAACTCGGGGGAAGATGTCTTCCCGACACTGCTCATTGTATTTAACCCAACGTGACCACTAGCGCAACTGATCGCCGTTCTCAGAGCACTAGTACGCATGACAATTCGATGAGATGCCATGCGGGTTTCCTCGCGATGGTAGCTTAGTGGATAAAGGTCCGGTATCCATGTGCGGCAACGCACATGGTCGGAGGTTCGTATCCCAGTACGTATGTTTTTATTAGTGCAAATATAGTAGTGATTATAAATAAATAAGATCTAATCAAGAGGGTAGCATTAAATTAAATAAAACAAGTTCTTTAGCAAGAGAGCTGCAGCAGGGATCCGTAACGAGGCTCGTGTACCCGCCACGCTGAGGGCATTTCATTAACCCCCGCGCTACATCAACGGGTCCCGGCCGCGCCAGCCGACCGGCCCTGTAATTATTCCGACCAATTGAACCATAGTTTAACCGCTACACCGTGAGACAAGTTTGTATTGTAGTACCTATTTCTTCTTTCAATATCCACTACTTAGGTATGTCAAAAACAATAAACGAATTATACTCGTATATAGACTTTGTATGGAAATTTACTTAGTAGTGCATTTTGCGCTTTCATGTAATTGGAGTGGTGCAGAAGTGTGGTGATGTATAAGGCATGTTTTCTATTATTATTTGTTGAATGTGTATACACTTTGTTCGAAAGCCTATTAAAATAAAATAAATATATAGCGCGAATCCTTTTGTTGTGAGCAAATAGACGCCGTGACGGATACCATCGGGAGTCGAATCTGCACGCGTCCGTAGGCTTTACCCTAGTTTTCCTACACGTGACTCCTGGGTGGTGCTAAACGAGCAGCAGCGAGGTGGTAGGGCGCCGGTGCCCGTCTGGATCGCGACCACAGTACATGGGTGTAAAGCCCGTCATAGTGACCAGTTTCGGCTTGTCGCGTTTCGGGATCAGTTTGTGTATATCCAGTAGCTCATATACCTAGAGACCTTCAGTCGTGGTATATGTGGGCCGACATGACGATGTAGACTATCAATGGATTTTCATCCTTTGTTAGTCGCTTTCGTTTTTGGACTACACTGTACTTACCATCAGGTACTCTGTAGTCACTATGTCGAGCCAGTGTAAAAAAAACCATCAGTATGTGGTGGACACTCTATATATTTGCTCAAAAAAATTTGCTTCTACATTCATCATGCGAACAGCTAAGGAGAGGGATATGCTTCCAGTAATCATATTCCCACGTTCTTATGACTCTGGAGCCTTTAACAGAAGAAAATTTCTGCTTACCCCGAATGTGGTATATTGTGAAGATTGTATATTATTATTTATTAATTAATGTGAATTAACTGCCATAGGATTTACCGGCAGAATAGAATAATATTTCCCTCTTCATCATACTAAGTTGTTGTAAGAGCGTAAGAGTCAGCTAAGCTATACAGAATACTGAATTCACGCAGTTAACTTTCTTTGTACACAGTGCACACCCGCTAGCCCTTATCAGACAAGCGTGCTGGGTTAAATGTACAAACCTCTTCCCATGGATTCCACAAATATAGTGAAAAAGGAAAGGGAAGCCTTTGCCCTGCAGTGGGACGAAACTAGTTAATAAAAAAATTATATATCACAGTGAACGGTCACACCGTTCCGATTATGGTTACTCTGTGGTTTAATTACAAGATGAATGCGAATCTATCGGGCGCTGAGAGAGCGTTTGGTTATTAATTTATTACATTTCCTGGTTTAAGTCTGGCATTTCTATATCAGCAGAATAATTGTGATACAACTCAGGTATAACTGCTGCCCGTTAGTAAATGAATATGTAGGATTTTAGTGGATTAACCTCATGTTAAATGACTTTTGAGCTTTGACTTGGCATAGTGACGACACCTCACCTAATAAAATGTATTTGTAACGTAAAAATAAACATATATATGGTCATACCACGAGGTATGATTGAAATCAAAGCCCTATATCTACAGACAGCAAGTCGGAGCCTATGTCTTAGGCATCAAATTCAATCAGCGACAGACAAACAAATCACCCAGAGTACCTACTAAATATATCTAAAAAAGTTAACCAACCTCTCCATAAAATTCGATTATAAATTTTGTGATATTCTGAATATTAACTCAAAAGTCTCATAAGATATCGTTAGTCATCTTAAGCTATGCAAAGTCAAAGGTGGTTCTTTGTATATATTTCGCTGTTTATGCGATAAATGATACTTGATTTTCACAAAATTCTTGAGCGCAAAATCTTCTCAATTGTGCTGTAAATATTTTTTATTGAATAATTCCATATAATTGAGAAACAAAGGTGAAAGAACGGTGCAGATTGTTGAGATCTAGCGTCCGTCTCTAAATAAAAAGAAAACACTTTTTTAAGGCAGTATCTCATTGGCATTGATAAAAAGGGATGCGGTAGAATCAATCAGTAAACTATTTCGCGTTTTTCTAAATACTTTCTTCTTCTAAAATTCTAGTAAGGTGGTTTCCCATGTGAATACGAAATAATAAACGTTCGTACCAGGGTTTCTTATCAAAAATGTAGATACGATAATCGAGATGAATGCACGCTCCGATAGCCGTCGCGATCATGCCGCCTTACATAAATATGAACCCAGTATTATGGGACAATGTTAGCATGTTCATTCAAAAACTATTGCATAATTCTACGGCATGGCAAAGGTAAAAGATAAAGAAATTATTTTGGATCTTGGTTAGAGAATATTGATCCCTAGGCCCGGTTGGCTTCAAGCTCAGGGATACCCAGGAGGTTTTATATCAGTAGGTAGGCACATGGAAGCACACTAGATTCAGATTTTCACGTAATTAATTAAACCACAAACAGTTCGTTCAGACACAGTGACACTGAAATAGGTAAAAGTCACTCATCTGGAAACTGGATGCTGAGAATAAGCTACTGGAGATCTACACAGTTCACAATTAAAAAATAATTGTATATTCCGCTTAGCGTTGATCGTTCCGCATATCAACATTGTTTTGACAGAGCTACTAAAGACTGAGGTCCAAAACCGAAACGCCCAAGGACCTCCTGTGTGATAGTGACATATTAATACTCCAACGCAACTGTATTCTGAACCGCCATGTGCCACAATCAGGAGAGGTTCAACCTATCTCTGCAAGTAAAGTACTAAAGTTCTTCAAAACTATAGAAGAGAGCTCTAGAGCTACATATCTAGATGTATGGTGACAGACACAATAAATCTTTTAGGTCGCAGTGATATAGGCTGAATTAGACTGTGTAAGACTGCATTATAAAAATAAGGTCCGGAGGTGGAGTACGTAGAGGAAGACGGCAAAGGAGGGCAAATACTCTTTTTTGCAACCATCGGTAGTGTTCATTCCATAAATGCATGAAAGCATTGCATGCCCTTACGGTAAATAAGTCTGGAATAAATTCCTTTAATTTAAACAAAAAAAGGAACCTTTTATATACATATCTATTCTATTTTCATGCCATCTATCTTCCCTATGAAAGTAATATAATGTTTATAATCATTATATAATATTCAAATGTATTATGTGAATCTGCATACCCTGTCATAATACCCTATGCACGTCACTGCCAACCATGCACCATGCCAGAACAGTGGGCGTCAGGAACGCCGAGAGCGCAATCTGACAGCTACCCTGATTAAAAAAAGCAGGTGTAAATTTTGTTTTTAAAAATTGCTGTGAAATACAATACGGCCATTGTGAGCATTAAAATCTATAGGAAAATAATAATATTAAATAATTTATTCAAAAAACAGTTTAAAAGTGTAAAAGCGGTACATTCTAATTAGTTGAAACCCAAACTAGGACTACTTGTATCTTGGATGACAGAGTTATTCGTTTGCCGGGCAGTAGACTTGAGGGAGTTTGCTGCCCGGATGAGAGGGCGGCGGTGCGCAGAGTCTAGCGCGCTGCCTATGAAGGTATTGGAGGCGTGGGCTCTTTATACTCACCCCTCCCAGAGAGGAAGCCTGAATAAGGCTGTTCGCTCCCCGGGCGACTGGACGAATTTGGTTTCCCAGGCCTGGGTGGAGTGATTAGAGGGACACCCCGGGGGTTTTTAGTCAGTAGGAGTCTGACAAACCGGGGTCCCTGCCCTCACAGTGACCCTGATGGTCCGATTTAGGATTTGACCCTGGGTTACCAAAAAAAAACAAAGTTATTCGTGTCACATAATATGTAACATGCTGTTTAAATCCGCTGCGTAGCTTCAATCAGTAATTCTTATTACAAAACCAATAGAAAGCCTATAAAAATTAAAACATGTATGTTTATTACCGACATGATTGGAACCCGCGAGATCCAAATCAGATTAAAGCTAAAATACAACGCATTCACTTCATAAAGAAATCCGTACTACTAGACTATCACTTTGAGAAATCAACAGTATAATCAATTTGTACAGAACTCTCCAATTATTGGGAGAAAATTTAATGTACTTTACGGCTGTTAGAGTTTTACGCACTGTATCCGTAAAAATAAGTTCGGAAATAGCAGTAGAACTATTTGTATAGTTAACTCACTACTTCCGTCATCCGTTACCCTCTGATTTTCTTCATAATACTATATATGGTATATGTGTGTAATATACTTATATTTGTGTAGGCGAATGCTTGTATTTATGTGTATGTATGTACACATCATTATCTAACACTCTGAAATAGTCTCTAGAGCTAGGTATCCCTTCATCACTATTTTCTGCGCGCTGACAGTATAGATGAGTACCAGCTGATAATCAGCGCTGGGAAGCTCAGCTGGTCACTTACCATTTGTTGATGAGCTAACTTCTCTTTCGCGTATGATCACAGCGTAGGGTTTTTGCTTTTGTTGTTTTCTATCTTGATTAACCTATCCTTTTTTATTGTATGTTATGTTCTGTGCCAAATAAATGTTTTTTTTTCTTCTTCCTTCTAGAATGGTGACGGACCGAAGTGGCCGCTTTACTATTTAGATGAATGCTTACCGGCTGCATTCGAACTAAATCCGAGTTTTATCCGAGAAGCGAGGCAGACGGGGTTTTTTTTAGAAAAAATAGTAATGCGACTTGGCGTGTCGTCAATAAGAAATTTAAGATATTTTTTCAAATTTCTAATATTAACATATCGTCACGCTATATTCCTATCGGGGTGAGCAGGGATACATTGGTGGCTATTTATTTTGCGCTTATATGTCGTGCCAAACGTAACCAGTAGCACAGCTGATCACCTTTCTCAGGGTACACATGACATTTCTATTAGATGGCAAACGGGCTTTCATCACCGATGTTCCTTCATCGATGTGTCTGTGATGCCTAAATCCATATATAATATATTATTTTTATAATATATTTACGAACATTAATTCACAAATTGATTTTTTTTTCTTGTTTCAGAGTTACTTGATTTCTTAGATCTGTATTTTGGCGGATTGATCGGATACAGTGCGTATAGTGTGTAATGTCTGAATTCTGTCCGAGTTTGTTAGATCCATGTTTTCACGGCTTCGTCTCAGACGCAGTGCGTGACCGCCCTACACAGTATTGGAATAGAAGCGTCGTGTTTTGTGACCCTGGCGCGTTCTCCAGGGTCATTTTACACCTTAACCAATCAAGGTATTCAATTGTGAAGAGCCAACGCGGCTGTTCGAAGATAAAATTAATATAAATCTCCTGAAATTGACCACTTACCGTTGATATATTTGATTTAATAACACATCTCTGCGTTGGTAGAGAGAATATACGGAACAATAATTGCTACATTAACGCTACGTTTCCAGAATATTCTAGATATTTGCGTTTTTCACTTTGTGCATTACGACGAAGGTTCTAAAGAGTTATTTAACCTTATTCTACGCTCTTCCGTAGTCGTTGCCATTTTTAGACTACACTTGTATTTTCCATCAGATTTCCTGTAGTCACTTCACGCAGCCAGTAAGAAAAAAATACAATAGATCGATATTTGCTGACTGTTCATTTTTTATGTGTAGAAAAATTGCAACTTTGAAATCGTTAATGATAACTGCTAAGTATAACCGCAACAGAAACGTGTGTATTATGGTCCCGTATATTGCAAAAGTGTCACAGTTAACAGGAAAGATTTTACGTAGACATGTGCTTCTTGAATGCAGTGAACTAGCAGTATACCGGTCTCAACGCTTCGACATACCGAGGTCCCTTATAGAAGGAACCAACAACATCAGTCGACTGTCAAATTTCCTGGAGGAACTATACTGGGATGATTAAAAAGATCCTGACATAGTCTCACATAAAATAGGCGCACTTAGACATCGAGTAGTAGAAAATGGGCCCGTTTGAACCAGATAACTAACCCGCAGCAAGAATGTGCGCGTTATAGTCCCGTATATTGCAAAGGCGATAAAGTTCATAGAAAACTTATTACGTAGATATGTATTTATTTAATGCAGTAAATTGGCAGTATACCAGGCCAACGCCTCGGCACACCGAGGTCCCTTCCAGGAGCAACCAACAACATCAGAACTCTGGCGGTTATCCTGGAGGAACTGGACTGGAATTATTGTAATCACCCTGACCCAGACTCACGCAAAATAGTCGCACTTGGACGTCGAGTTTCAAAAACTGATCATTTTCCACCGCATCATAGCAGAAATGTACACATTATCGTCCCGTGTATTGCCACAGTGATACAATTCATAGGAAAGTTTTTACCTAACGGTACATTTAATAATCTCTATTGTGCGCCTGTCTGTAGCGCTTTGTTCGCCAAACAGACAAGTATCATCGGCCAATATCTACAATGAACAAATCATTGATTGTGATCAATAAAGTAAAAGGATGATCAGAGTTCTAATAAATATTAAAACTTACCAAAGCAGACAGGAATAAAGTATTTTATTATAATTTGAGATGTAAGGCGATTGCCCGAACTGGGTCGTGACCTCAGTACACAAATGTAAAGACCGTCATAGTGACTGGCTTCGACCTGTCGCGTGTCAGCATCAGCTTGTGTACGTCCAGTGACTCATATGTCTAGAGACCTTCAGTTGTGGTACATACCGGTTAGCATGGCGACAGAGACTGACAATAGAGTTTCTTTCTATAATAGTTGCTGTTATTTTTTTTTGTATCCCGGAAGAAATCCTTCATAGGACTATCAGGGACGCTGTGAGGGCAGCGGCCCCGGTGTGTCAGACTCCTACTGACTAAAAACCCCCGGGGTGTCCCTCTGATTGCTCCATCCGGGCATGAGAAGCCAAATTCGTCCAGACGCCCAGGGAACAAAAGGCCTTGTTGAGGTTACTTCTCCGGGGGAGGAGTGGGAGTTAATGCCCACCCCTCCAAAACCTCTCTCTCAGGCGGCGCGCCGGACTCCGTGCACCGCCTCCCTCTCATCCGAGCAGCAGAATCCCACATGTCTACTGCCCAACTATTGTCACCGGGGGATGTCACGCTCGCTCTGGGCGAACGCGTCCCTCCAGCGATTTGCTGTTATTTTTGGACTTACCTGTACTTACCATCAGGTGTACTGTACTTTTTTTTACATGATATAAAAATAGAATAGGTATGAACATGAATTTTTTTTTTTGTTTAAGTAATTTATTCCAGACTTATTTATTGTATGGGCATGCAATGTTTTCACGCATTAATGGACTAAACGCTAATGATATGCGCGTATGCGTATAAAAACGTTTTAATGCGTGACGGAATGAAATGAACAAAAGTGTTTACTTATTAAAATTATCTTTAACTTAGAAAACAACACTAATAGCTTATTTTTATACTTGACCACCCAATCTGCATCGCGTGTTGAAATTAAATGACCAAATAATAATAAACTACTAGGGAACCGGTCAATGACTTGTTTAAAATATTGATTATTGGATATCTATGTTCTTTATGAAGACAAAAAAAAATTAGTTTCTTATTAATGTATTTAGTTAAATGTTTTTTTTTACACTGGCTTGACATAGTGACTACAGAGTACCTGATGGTAAGTACAGTGTAGTCCAAAAACGAAAGCGACTATCAAAGGATGAAAATCCATTGATAGTCTACATCGTCATGTCGGCCCACATATACCACGACTGAAGGTCTCTAGGTATATGAGCTACTGGATATGCGCAAGCTGATCCCGAAACGCGACAAGCCGAAACTGGTCACTATGACGGGCTTTACACCCATGCACTGTGGTCGCGATCCAGACGGGCACCGGCGCCCTACCACCTCGCTGCTACTCGTTTAGCACCACCCAGGAGTCACGTGTAGGGAAACTAGGGTAAAGCCTACGGACGCGAGCAGCTTCGACTCCCAAACCGAACCTGCTGCGAACCGCCAAGGAGTTAAATGCTTCTTGCGTCTGTTTTTGCAACATCTTATGACATGGAAATCTTTGAAATACGAGGGAATCGCTATTTTATGAGTGACCGCGCTCCATCATCGGTCTCATCATCACTGTCCGTCAGGTGAGATTGAGGTCAAGCGCTAACCTATATTTAGTAATAAGGAAAAAGAAATTAGTTTCATCACAAAAAAATGGTTATAAATATACATGTAGAAATTTGTACGGAACCACCCTCTTTGTATATCTCAGACTAGCAATTGACTGGATTTTTTCCCTCTAAAACAGGTTAAATTGGAAGGTGCGCCGCTTAAATGCGTGACAATATTTTTCATTAGTTTTTCTCTCCAGGGTGGTCGCGTGGATTTCCACAACGCCGGCCAATCGATCTCGTATTACTTGCGTCCTTTACCTCGACCCATTTTATGATTGTTTACACATAGGGCTGGATAATACACATATCGATAATTCAAGCCGACATTTTTAAATATATCCACGGACGGTAATTTGTCTTTTATTTTGAATAATGCAAGGCCTTGAACCATAACGCGTGTACCTCGCCTCGTGGAGCGTGAATCTGGTGCTCGCACGATGCGGGTCCAAAGCGCACCTTGTTTGAACCATCGATATTTCTATGTAAAACGCTCAAGCGATAGCGCACCAGCGCAGCAAAGCATCGTGGGTCCCTGCACTTAACTCCAAATTACAGTTATGCTTGTATTATTGATACTAGACAAAGATATACATACTGGAATACATGTACACATCTATGACTCGCAACTTATTAATCAGCTCACCACAGAGAAGTTTACTGGTACTGAGAATCGAACCCAGGAAGGTAAAGTCACCACAAGCAGCGCTGTCAGGTTGCATATGATTAAAAGAAAGAAAGAAAACATTGAATCAGCAGCAGCCATAATAAAAATGACGACCTAATAAACTACCCATGAAACAAGGATAAAAATAAATAAAGGGTAAAAAGGCCGCCGCAAATAAGGATTTGGTTTCAGCTTGTGTTACAGAGCACCAAACTCTGCAGCACTAATATTGTGCAGTGCCTTACGGACAACAAAGCCACATCACCGGGACAGCCTTACATTCAAAATTTATGAAGATTACACGTTTAAGATTTAATATTATTTATTTATTTACTTTTACAGGGTTGCCAGTGGCCCGGTACAATAACTAATTCACACAATACATACATAAAGTTACAATAAAAAATGTACAGTTCCTATTAAGGCATCCACAACATACGTCAGAGTGGCCGGTTTAATTATACTAATAAATTTTATTATACTATTATAATTGAGACAAAGGAAAGAAAATAAATCGACAAAATTACAAATAAATTATTCACAAAAAATTGAATACAATCAGACTTCTCGTCTAATTCGGCCAAAACTTATATCGAATTATCAAACAGATTAATTTCACATATAATATATATCTCACGGGCCCAACGCATTGTGACAATACAGATCCATACGCAAATACGCATTCAATTTATTTTTGTAAATTTAAAAGTTTCGCTTCTACATTCATCATACGAACAGCTAAGGAGTAGAATATGCTTCTAGCGAACATATTTTGACGATATTGGGAGTGTTGGATGGAAGTCTTTAAGAGAGGAGTGAATAGGCATTTGTTGGGTGGACGTGGTTCATCATCGGACTCATCTTCACCTTCCACCAGGTGTGATTAATTAAGTTCAAGTGTCCAACTAAAAATCTTACTTTTAAAAGTTGTCCAAGACTGTTTTTGGGAATGAACGTTTGCTTATAGATTATGAAAACAAAAATACATCGATATCGATAAATCTAACGTCATATTGTCTCATCCCTTATACTCGTAGCGTAGCAACAATGGCGGACACAAAGCAACATTAAACTTTGCCTTTTTAATTCTTATCGCGAATCAGTGATCGCTCTATGAACGGATAACAGAACCACGTAATTACCAGCACTCGGAGTATGGACAACAATGGTCAATAACAACCAGACCTCTGACCTTTAAAGATTACTTTGCAACTCGTTCAATGCAATCGATGAGTTCTTGTCCTATCTATTTATATCATCATCAACCCACCTTAGTCCACTATTGGACATAGGACCCTTTCTAACAAGGGTCTCCAGCTCTTCTCATCTAATCCTTTGCCGCAACAATCCGCAGGTCGTCGCTCTACCTTGCCTATATACATCTATATATAAATATTATTTAATCTGGATAAACCCAGAGCTACGTGCAGATTTTCGAACCTACGACTGTTCGTGTTGCTGGTCGGATAACTTTTCCTTATCCACTAGACCACTACATCCACTGAATTAGCTGTCAATTGCCAATGAAATTTCCAATATTGATATTAAGCTTAAAAACAAATATTTAGACATTAATATGTTTCTTTCGGTTCGGACAGGATTTATAAATGACACTGTAATTCAAGTACTACCCAAATAATCATGACAAAACAAACTCAATTTACTATAATAGATAACTCCCAATACAAGATCACCCACCTATCCTGACCTTAAACATAGATCTTCAAGAAAATAGATCCACTTTAGGAATTAACAAATAGTTAACATAAATTGAAAAGCGCGCACGTCCGCACGCCGCGACGTCGAAACACCGTCTGGCCGCCATATTTCTTTCTCAATAAGGGTACGGATGCACATTATAATAGGGAGATAATTTTAATGGCCGCTTTAGATGCTAGATATCCCGTCCCTTTTTAATACCGCTAACAATCACGAATAGACAAGTTATTAAGGGCAGAGTTCTCGAATACTAAGAGCTTATTTATTGTAACAACTTCATTAATTTATATACGTGAGAGAAAGACAACAAATATTGGATATATCTTTAATAATTAATGAACTTTTATTGTTGCTGTTTAGTAGCTGTCGTGGTCTAGTGTATAAGAAACCGGTCTCACACGTAGCAATACGAATAGATGTAGGTTCGTATCCCGGCTTGTACCTCTGGATTTTTCCAGATTAAATGCGGATTTAGGTAGGCACCACATGCTCATCAGTATAATACAAGAATGCTATCTAAGAGAAATGTCATGTACAAGTGCTTCGAGAATTGCGATTAGCTGCGCTACTAGTCACGTTGGGCGCGACATATAAACGCGAAGTGAATACAGTAATTAATATAGCTCTGCTAACGTAAATATAGCTTGATGATATATTATTATTTTTAATAAATATACTTGTCCTATAATAGTACTTTTTCGCTAAGGTGTTTTTAGTTTATTTTCTTTTAAGTTTTGCGACTCACCTAATTTATGGTCTTGTAGGCTATTTTTTTATTCACACCTTTTTATATTTTAAATTATACTTTTTAACAAATGTTAAAATATCAAAAAATTAGAATAAGAATTGAATTTGTGACGTTCAATGGTGTGCTTTATAGCTCTTAAGAAAAACTGTTTTAATTTGAATATATTATTTTTATCATCTCAAGTTTTTCCTAATTCCCCTTCCTTTGTTGTGTGTGTCCACCTCTACAGTCTAAACCAGGGGTCCGCAACCAGTGGCCCGCGGGCCGCATGCGGTCCGTAAGATACTACGGTGCGGCCCGTGCAAGTAGAAGCGGCTCCACAGAACGCCGCACCGCAGGCAATAAATTAAAAACACTTATAGAAATAAGTATTTATTTCATTATTTTGTGTACGCGGAAGCCCGAATTTCAATTCATGCGATCACAGTCAATAAAATGCGAGTAACAATAAATGTGGTTAAAAACGCAAAAAATATTGTTATGTAAAATAATGTGTTTATTAGATGAAATGTGGCCTGCACCAATATACTCATAATATTTGTGGCCCTTATATAAGAAAAGGGTGCCGACCCCTGGTCTAGACTGCTCTAGACGATGTAATAATAATAAATATTATATCGTCACACTACGTATATTTTTCTCGGGATGAACAGGAGATATATTACTCGCTGTATTGAATTTGCCCATATATATCGAGTCCAACATGATAAGAACACAGCTGATCGCCCTTCTTAGGGCACTTACATAACAAACTATATGCCATGCAGGTTTCCTCGTGATGATCTTCTCCACCGGTGAACATGTAGTGCCCAAATCCACATAACATCTGGAAAAACCCAAAAGTATGTGCCAAGATTTGAACCTGCAACCAGAGATGGGCAAAATTTAATCTGATTAATGAGGAATGATTAAAAAATGTAGTCGTAATTTTAATTTTCTTGCTCTTTAATCATGATTTAATCCATTTAAAACATTAAGGGCGGCTTGCACTAATTAATCTAGTTTAAGCTTGTATAAAACGCTTATTAATTGAATTGTTTTGATTCCATCTTAATGATGATTTCAGTTTAAGAGTTGTTATAATTAGATTTTGATTTAGTGCAAGACAATAAGTACAGATCAGCGCTAAATAGCATTTTATATACCTCTAAACTAGATTTAATTTGTTAGTGCAAGCCGCCCTAAGAAATGATAAATGTGTTTACAATCTGGGATCTTGTAGTGTTTATAACATAAATGAGCAAAATGCAGTCATATTAATGGTAAACAACATAAAATGTAATCGTTAATCATTTTTATTAACCTGATTACATTTTGCCAATCTATGCCTGCAGCGATTCGCGTTACCACGCATGGATATCGGTCCCTTATTATCAGATCGCTTGGATAATTTAAATGAACGTTAAATAAAATAAGCGTACAGAATCTCTCGACATTTCTCTACGTGCCAATAAGACAGTAAACATTCAGCGTGCGTGAGCGAATGCTATAAAAAGCGGATCTCGACGAAGGCAAGTCGTGGCCCGCGACGGTATCGCGGCGGCCGGCACAGATTTGTTTCCCTCACAATGTACTAGTACATGTACATTCTCTTGCGGCTTGGTAAGGGCTCGGCCATTAACAACGCGAAGTAAATGACTCAAAATTACAGTCACTTTACCTACGTTATAATTTTGGCATTTCAAGCAGAGAATTACGAAAGAATGACAACACGCATGAGTTTTTTTTTTTATCAACGGTTAATCAAATTTAATAATTATATATAATTACTCTATGCCCTTACGGAGTGAGCTGTGATAGTGGTTGTATCCACTGTCGCTTATAAAAACAAAAAAATGACAACGGTTATCTAAAATTAAGAAAAACCCATCAGTAGTTGTAACGATCATGCCGGCCTGCACAAATATCTCTTCACGCTACGCTTAAAGGACCCTATATCATACAGAGATGGGCAAAATGTAATCTAATTAATGTTTAACGATTACAAAATGTAGTCTTAATTTTCATTTTCTTGTACTGTAATTATAATTAAAACGTTAAAAAATCATAAATATGTATTCAATCTGGGATTCTGTCGTATTTAAAACATAGATGAGCAAAATGCAGTCATATTAATGGTAAAAAACGTAAAATTAAATCGTAATCATTTTTATTAATCTGATTACATTTTGCCCATCTATAATATCATAGAATGGTGGGGACACGCTCGCAGAAAGACTTTTCCACAGCCCAAAATCGTGCATAACAATTAATTATTTATTGGAATAACTAAGTTTAACCACATAAACATTATTTTGTAATAAAGCCAAATGTTTCATAATACTAGATAACTGGCACCATTAAACTAAATCTAGTTTAAACTTATATAAAACTATATTTAGCGTTAAACTATACTCATTTTCTAGTTGGGAAGCATTATCATGTTTTAAAAACTGTTAATTTAAATCACCCTTGAGTTCGAATTAAACTTCTTCAAATAAATGACATTTTCCTACAAGTTTAAGCTGATTAAATTAGTGGGTGCAAGCACTAAGGCATTCACGGTAAATGGCTCCACGTATTTCATGGGTGTCCCCTAATCAACTATCACATTATAGGCACTTAGTATGCGCCTCTGTCGCTGTATCCCCCACAAATAGTCATCATCAGTTTCCATCATCTGGCATGTACACTCAGCTCTCACGTACCAGCCTAATAATTCTAAACACGTGACTATTAATATTATTACAATATAGAAAAATATTTTAACTTTCTTTATACTTAACTCAGGCTTTATCTATCTATACATAAAAAAAACACTTATTTTGGTTGACATGTCATTTTTGGGAGTCGAAGCTGCTCGCGTCCGTAGGCTTTACCCTAGTTTCCCTACACGTGACTCCTGGGTGGTGCTAAACGAGTAGCAGCGAGGTGGTAGGGCGTCGGTGCCCGTCTGGATCGCGACCACAGTGCACGGGTGTAATGCCCGTCATAGTGACCAGTTTCGGCTTGTCGCGTTTCAGAATCAGCTTGTGTATATCCAGTAGCTCATATACCTAGAGACCTTCAGTCGTGGTATACGAGGGCTGACATGACGATGTAGACTATCAATGGATTTTCATCCTTTGATAGTCGCTTTCGTTTTTGGACTACACTGTACTTACCATCAGGTACTCTGTAGTCACCATGTCGAGCCAGTGTAAAAAAAAAAATTATCATCATCGGCCCATCCCTGTCCATAGGCCTCTCCTAATAAGCGTCATTAAGCACGGTCTTCGGCTCCTCTCATCCAATCCATTCCAGCTTCCATCCATAGGTCATCGCTCCACCTTGCCGGGTAGCTCCCCACGCTACGCCGCCCGATTCGCGGTCTCCACTCAAGAACCCGCCTTCCAACGACCTTCGGTTCCTCATTACTAAGCATCCTGGATCGCTCCAGTTGCACAGCGATATTGCCTGAGTGTTTTATAATTTAAAACTCATGTTTATTTTTAGTATTCACTAGCTGTCCCGGCAGACCTTTTTCTCTAAAACAGAGTTACATTGTTTTTTTTTTATGTTAATAGCTACCTCGTCAGATTTCATTCTGCCAAAAGTTATTGGCCTGTCGCAGTCTAATAGAAATAAAATTGCATTGAAAGGCTTAAGTCACATCTAAGGTAATTATATTTTTACTATAATGCTTTATGGGACATTTTTGGATTATTTTTTGTTTAATTACCTGTCGTATAATTTTCATTAATGACATGCATCTCTCTAATCAACTTGAAAAGGTATGCCACCTTTGTTTTGTTTTGATTGATGTCATATGTTTGACAACTGGGGACAGAGTAGTTTGTATGGGAAAACGAAATTGTTGTTTTTACTATATTCCTAGCATTTTTTTCATATTTACGCACCTTTTAAACCTTCCCTGGACTTCAACAATTAATTTAAAACCAAAATTAGCTAAATCAGTTCAGCCGTTCTCGAGTTTTAGCGAGACTAACGAACAGCAATTGATTTATATATATATATATATAGATTTAAAAATGTAAATAATATGAGTATTTATTTATATGTTAAATAAAGTGTAAGAGTAATAATATATCGTCACGCTATATACATTTCGGAATGGGCAGAGATGCATTATCGCGTATTACTACCATTATTATTATTTCCGCGATCTTATGACCTGGGAGTCTTTAAGAGAAGGGTGAATAGGCATTTGTTAGGCGGACGCGGTTCATCATCGGACTCATCTTCACCTTCCACCAGGTGTGATTGAGGTCAAGCGTTCGTCTATAAGTAATAATAATTAAAAAAATACCGTCTCTTTGCGCTTAAATGTCGTGTACAACGTGATTAGTAGCGCAGCTGATCGCCGTAACACCAACCAAGTTGACCAAGACATTAACACAAGTATTAATAATACCAGAAATATAGGAAAAAATTCAAAAACAGGAAATTCGTACGTTTTACATGACTTATGACTTTTGTACATTACATTAAAAAGTGTGATTATAAATTAATGCCAACAAATTTATGCGGAACCCTCGATGCAAGAGTTCAGCTCTCACTTGGCCGGTTTTTAACATACAAACATATTTAGTCAGTCATGAGATATTTTACAGGTAAAGGTTGCTTCGTGCAACATTATCTAATAGAACAAAATAGAATTCTAAAGCGAAATACAATCCCTTGGTTCTATAGGCGAAGTAACTCTTGCGGATTGAGTAAAGAATAAAGCGATACGCAGAATGGTTGCTTTGAAAGATACTGTCACTGATAGCATGCACAAAAGTGTGTTTCGATGGTTTGAACACGCAGAGAGGATGTTCAATAAAAGGATGTCGAAACAAATATGTCGAGACTTGCTTACATAGACTAAATATAGAGAGTTCTGATAGAGTGTGATGTCAAAAGTACGCAGAATTGACGAGAGTGCATAAAGGGATTAATTAACGTAAAGGGAACGAAATAGATTTAAAAAAAAAGGAAAAAAGGAGCGTTCCGTTCTCTTTGCCTACCGCAATAGAGATTCGGCGTAATTATAGATAAAAGCGATATAGGTACATAAAACTACAGAGGCGGACGAAATTATCTAATTTTCGAGACACAAATTGATTGCCCACGACGCGATCTCCAATTATAGTGCAATGATTATACGGTGTATTCAAGAACGTTCAGTTTGCGTAACTATCGCCCGTATTCTAAGTTTCACAACACTTAACTGGATCAATTCGGTATAAAGACCAACGAAGTGTAGGTCAATCAACTGTCAAACCGGGCGTTTACTTTCCGAGTCACATTTCCATTGCGACGCAGTCATGAGTTTCTTTCGGCATTCTTCTTAAGGTAGTTGCTTCCGAAACTCTACTAGATCATTGTTATTTCCCTAGCCATGAAAGTCCATACCCGCAAAGGTGTCTTTGTGCTATCACCTTTTTTATTCTGACTCGGTAAGTGACTGCACCGTCCCTGATGGAAACTGCAGTGTAATCAAAAAACCGGGCACAACTATAATAATCTTCCCGGCATAAACAAATATCTCTTGACGCTTCGCTTGGAGAACCCAATATCATTGGACGAAGGGAAAACGCTCGTCGGAAGAGCGTTCCATAATCCAATGACCCCACTAAGATAAGAGTTACAGAACTTCTTTGTTCTAGCTGAAAGAAGGCACTATAAAACTGTGGCACCACCGCAATCCAGAGCACGTGGTTCTGTCACGAAAAGGAGAGGATGGAATGAGGTTATAAAACTCTTCAGAACACTCGCTGTGATACAAGTTATAAAAACGCTAAGTAGAGAAATGTCCCTGGGTATCTGAAGCGTCTTAAGATATTTAGGGGTTTGGTTTTTAGATACGAATCACTTATAATCTCTTCTGTCTTGGGCATTAATAAGCCATGAGGGCTCCGCATCCTATCTCCTCAATTTTCAATTTTTTTTCTACATCCCGGTTAGGACTAAGAGGGTCTCTAACTCCTTCTTTTGCTGTGTCGTTGGGCTGTGGAATGGTCTTTCGGCGAGCGTGTTCCCACCATCCTATGATATGGGATCCTTTAAGCGTAACGTGAAGAGATATTTGTGCAGGCCGGCATGATCGCTGCGACTACTGATGGGTTTTTTCTTAGCTTTCGATAGTCGTTGGCGTTTTTTGGACTGCACCATGCTTACCATCAGGTTTGATGCAGTCACTGTGCCGTATCAGTGTAAAAAAAATAATAATTAATCTCTGGGACAGCTCGCGATACGCATGCAACCCGGACAACGCTGAGACAGCCCATCACTTGTTTATGGACTGTCCCAGGTATGCCTCGTCCAGATGGCATCGCCAGATTAAGACAGGGGTACAATTGGGAGTGGACTCAAACTCCGCGCTGCAGCACTGCTGGACGACCAGGATAATCTCGAAGCCTTCCTCCAGTTCGTGGAATACATCGCCGCGTTAGCTGCGAGGAGACATAAATAGACGGGCTGGGTTGGGAACCGGTGAGGCGGAGGACAATAACAGAACGGGACGAAACGACATAGTTTTTGATTTATTTATTTATTTATTCAATGGTAACTACACAGCATATTATAAGATTATATACAAAAATAGGAAAAAAAAATCTAAAATGCCAATAACGTAGTACACAACATATTAAATTTTGGTAAATGGTTGGGTCGCTCCCCGTATCGTATAGTGTTGTGTGCGTGAATTGTGAGTGTTGAGTGTGTGAGTGTTGAGTGTGTGAGTGCATTTGTGTGCGTGTGTGTGCTCATATGGGTGTTCTATGAGATTCATCTAACTGCAGTCCAGAAATAATAGCCTTAATGACCTGATTACGGCTCAAGTAAAACATATCGAGCTCTTTAAAATATTTTTTGTAGTGTGCGCAACATATATAGATGACCGAGTTTTGGGCATAACAGTGCTTTGCAAGAGGTAAGGTAAGAGGTATTTGTGTGGCATAATTAATTCGGAATGATTATAAATAAGTCAGTTAAATAAAATAGTCTCCGGTTAATGTCAGGGGTGAAGGATTGAGCAAAAGAAAAATGTTTCTCAAGAAAATGATCAATAAATCTTGTTCGTGTAAAGAACATTGCTCAGCTGCTGTGAACAAACTATGGCGTGAATGCAAGTCGCTTCGGTAGATGGCGTTGTGCAAGATTGCATCGCGTTATAGTTACGTTCACAGCAGCTGTATATATAAGGCAAAAGTGCCATATTGTAAAACGTCTAAGCCCGGTTGAGCTGAAAATGCCTTTCCCGGCAATCAGTAGTTAGTCCGCTTCAAAAAAAAAAAAAAAATTGTAAAACGAAAAACATGACAGAGAAATAAAAGAGATATTAAGTATTTGTTTTACGTGCTATATATGTTCAATGATTAAGCCAGTGGCGACCTGTATTAGTGTAGGGATGTCGAAAATGAAAAAAAATCGTTATATCGATATTTATTAAAATATCAATATCAGCGTCGATATATCGATTAAATCTCAATAAACACGAAAGTATTTTACCAGCATTCCTATTATTAGACAAAATTACAAAAATATCAAGAACTAAAAGGCTACTTTCTAACTTTAAGACCTATTTAAGATATCAAACAAAAATAAATAATAAATAAATAAATGGCGGCAAATAATATACATGCAACAAATTCAGATGTCAATGCATGCGAGGTAACAAAACATAATACTCAACAGTCATAGCCAAATAGTTCTTTTTTTTTTCGTTTGGACCTATCTTCTACAGTGTCAGATTTATGCGACTTCACTGCCATAAGAATTAAAAAAATATCGTTTTCGATACAATTTTCGATACTGTGTATTTTCTATCGATATATCGATTTATCATTACAAAATAAATTGTCCAAAAATATCGATATATTGAATTGAAAATATCGATACATCAATGTATCGATATTTATTCAACAAGCCTATATTAGTGTTTCACATCAATCTCCCCGCTCATCAACCAGTAAAGGGAATCTGTACAAATCTTTTCGCAAAACAGACGGGAAATATTGAAAATATTAGGTCCTTACATATGAAATTGGCGTTTGTCGTACTGGCCACTTTAATCACAAATTTCTCCTCTTTGGTAAGGAATTCCAAATCAAGTTTGTACAGCTATAGACTCATGTATTTGTGCTTCGATGATCGTCATTCATTTGTTTTTTTCTTCTGTTTTTTTCTGTTTGCGTCACTCATTTTACAAAATGGAAAACTTAAAATATCGCATTATTTACGAGTACGAGTTCCGCCGTGGCACTAGTGCTGCGGAAACAACTCGAAGGGTGAATGATGTGTATGGCGGTCGTGTTGCAAAAGAAAACACAGTTCGTTTTTGGTTCCAACGTTTTCGTTCTGGAAATTTCGACCTGCAGAACAAGCCCCGTGGACGGCCTGAGACTCAAGTTGATAATGAAGAGTTGAAGGCTATTGTGGAAGCGGATCCATCGCAAACCACGTCCGAGTTAGCTGCAGGCTGCGATGTTAGTGATAAAACTGTTTTAAATCACTTGAAGCAAATTGGGAAGATTAAAAAGCTTGAAAGGTGGGTACCTCACGAATTGACTGAAGCAAACCGGCAAACGCGCGTCGACTGCTGCGTTACATTACTAAACCGGCACAATAATGAAGGTATTTTAAATCGAATCATTACCTGTGATGAAAAATGGGTTCTTTACGATAATCGGAAGCGCTCAGCGCAATGGTTGGATCCTGGCCAGCCAGCCAAATCCTGCCCCAAGCGAAAATTAACCCCTAAAAAGTTACTTGTAAGCGTTTGGTGGACTAGTGCCGGTATTGTTCATTACAGTTTTCTCAAATCTGGCCAGACTATTACGGCTGATGTCTATTGTCAGCAATTGCAAACCATGATGGAAAAGCTAGCGGGTAAACAACCTAGGCTGGTCAATCGCTCCACGCCACTGCTGCTTCACGACAACGCTAGACCACACACTGCGCAACAGACGGCTACTAAATTAGAAGAGCTTCAATTGGAAAGTCTAAGACATCCTCCGTACTCCCCGGACCATGCTCCAACAGATTACCATTTTTTTCGAAATTTGGATAACTTCTTGCAAGGGAAAAAATTCAACTCCGATGGGGCAGTCCAAATCGCCTTCAAAGATTTTATTGATTCCCGTCCGACTGGTTTTTTTAGTAAAGGGATCAATGAACTACCTATGAGATGGCAAAAGTGCATAGAAAATAATGGTTCATACTTTAATTAATTAAATATATTATATTAAAAAATATTCGACTTTTTGTTCCTCCCATACAAAACGCCAATTTCATATGTAAGGACCTAATATTTTCTATAATCTTCGACGTTTGTCTAGAAACGCTAGAATTAGATGCAATAAATTACGCTACCTGTATCTGCACCTCGGTCCATCAGAGCATAGGATCTAAACACGCCACACCTTGCGCTGATAAGTGCCAGAGATATCGAACCATTTGTCGTGTCCCGACTTAAAGGCTCTAGACAGGCATTTATATCAGTACTAACGCTAATAGGAAGTAGGGTAGTTGCAAATATCATCAACAGCATCGGAATAGAAAGAAAGGGCAACGACAATTATTAAGATAATAATTTATAATAATAATATATTGTTACGCTATATCCCTTACGGGGTGTTAAATTGATAATAGTTATAGTTGTATGACCGGTGGTCGTGGGTGTGGTTGTAGAAAAACACGGATTTTGGCGTTTTATTGTTTATTCGCACTTTAAGGCACACCGAACTGCGATCCACACGCATGTACTCTAGCCTTGGGTCTCGGTAGTCGACTGATTTTAGCTAGAGCATCCCTTTCGCGCGCGCATCCTCTTACCCCGCGCGTCTCGTAACACCCTAACGACCCTTAGGGCATTTAATACAATTACGTATCGGGCGGCGTCTACATGCTATAGTTGTTTGTTTATTCAAAAGACGGCGTTGGCAGAGAATTGACACACGATATCGTTTTGTCACACACGATCGTATACAACTCTGCCAAAATATTAATAAATGGCTTACGACAAGAGCAACTGTTTGTTTCATTGAATCACATTCCGAGGAGACAGTGGTGACATCTATACTAGTTTTGTTCACGGGTTGATAATGTATCTCTGACATTAGTGGCTGTATCCACTTTGTGCTTATATGCCATGCCCAATTTGCCATTACCACAGCACTTATTTAATCTGGAAAAATCCAAATGTTATCTGGCGGGACCCGAACCTTCAAGCACTCGCGTTATCGCGCATGGATACCAGCAGTAGCGTTCATTCCATAGATGCATGAAAGCAATGCATGCCCTGACGAGAAACAAGTCGGGAATAAATTGCTTTAAGTTAGACAAAAAAAAAGGAACCATTTATATTCATATCTATTCTATATTCATTTATCTTGCCTATGAAACCAATATAATTTTTACTACCATAATATAACATATAAATTAATTACGCTAATTCTGCCTACCCTGCCCAAATATCCTATCCACGTCACTGGATACCAGATGCTTATCCGCTAGCCCATCAATACATCAATGTAAAGCAAGTTATTGAAGCAAAAAAGTTTAACAGATAAAGAAACGCTATTCTTTCTGCTGCTCTAATAGGGAATAGGTGTGATGATAAATAAATTTAAAAAAATAGGCAAAATCTGCGGTGCCATCTACATAGTAAATTTAATACAGCGCAATCTGGCCATAAATCTCTCATGCCGCCACCAAAGGGGGTCATGTCTTCACGAAAGTACTTTGGATGGTAACTGTACCGTGACGCTGGTAGGGGGGCACGGGGAAGGGGGAGTAGGGGGCGTGGCGTCTCAGCCATTGGTCCGTTCGGACGCAACGCAACGTAAGTGTCAGTTTTCATGCCTTTGCAGTTTGCAGAATGCTGCTCGAAAACAATGGAGCCAGACTAAATAGTTTTCTTATACAGTTATATATATGAAATACCTTGCAAAAGTAGTTGAAAATGTCGGGAAAAATAAAACGTTGCAATCAATTCGTAAGTCAATTTTAATTGGGCCGAAACCAGAGAGACATCTAAGACACAAACCTAGACCATAGATTCAACCATGTGTTTATTTTATTATAAAAATAAAAAACAACTATGTAAGTACATAAAATGTATTCATTATATATTATTTTAATTTTTGTATGTTTATTACGTCTTAGAAATGTATTTTAAATTGCGTTTCTTTGTAAACTATTTCCAAACGTAACTTCATTCGCAAGTCTTACACAATGACGTATTGTCGTGTATTAATTGTTAGGTATTGCCCTGAGAATCCAATTATTTACCTGTCGGTCCCCTATCCCCTCCCACCACAAGCCTAAACAACAGATGACGAGCGAAAACCAGTACTAATCAACACCGGTGCAATCAACACGTGACGCGAGCGCTAAAAGTTTATATGGTAAAAGTCCGTATTATGAGACACATTTTCAGGTTGGTCGTACATTACCGCTATTATATAATCTGTTTAAGTCAAAAATACTATTTAAATCGTATCATACAATTGTCTTATGATTATTTAATTAACATAGCTAGTTTTTATTGAATGTTAATTTGTAAAAATAATATTAATAGCCTTTTATGAGAGGAACCTCTATGTCCCTATTTATGAGACACTTAAAAAGTAGATGGCCCCAATGTCTCATGTTGTATGTCCCTATTTTTGAGACACTTTAGAAATCAATAAGACTCATTTTAAAATAACTATTTATTAATTTTAAATCACAATACTTATAAAATAGATAATAAACTTGAATCTGAAATAACAAATAATTAGTCTTTACTAAATTAAATGACAAATAAATGAAAATTATAAAAATATTTAATTCACTTTTCTTCTTTAATTTTCTTCTGCAGTTCTTTTACTTTGTCCATCAGTTTTTTCTTTTCTTTTTGTAACTTTTTTTTATTACTTATAGGCGAACGCTTGACCTCAATCACACCTGGTGGAAGGTGAAGGTGAGTCCGACGATGAACCGCGTTTGCCCAGCAAATGCCTATTCACTCTTCTCTTAAAGACTCCCAGGTCATAACATCGCGGAAATACTGCCTCTGGAAGCGTATTCCATTCTTTAGCCGTTCGTATGATGATTGTAGAAGCGAATCTTTTCGTGCGAATATAAGGAACATCCACCACATACGGATGGTATCCCACACGATGTCTAAGTGGTTTGCGGTGGAATGGTGTACCTTTTTCTGCCAACACGCTCTCTGCTTCAGGACAGAGGAGTAAGCTGCTTTCATCACAGTTAAAAATTCTTGTAGAAGAAATACTACAAACATACATTTTTACTTTCAAAATACGCTCCAGACTTTTTAAACCACTCTTGCAATTCTTCACAAGTGACAGCTGCTCTTGTAACACTCAAATGTTGGGGGTTCCTTATAGCTAATTCTGAATGATGTTTTCTAAACCCTTCATACCAGTGGCGACTAGGACGACTATCTGTAAACGGAGTTTTTACAGCTAATTTTTGGACATATTTTTGAACACAATCCAATAACTCAGTTTTTGTTACAGGTGCTCCCATTGCAGCCCTGTCCAGCACCCATTTGACAATATCATGTTTTCCCTGAGACGATAAGACTGTTTCTGGTTCTGATTTTTTTTTATCTCATCTAGTCCAATACTTTCATTCCTGCTACGAGTAGCCACAGGTACTCCGAAGGCAACGGCTGCTCTCCGTAATGATGACCCAATATCTTTTATTGCTTTTAAAGCATTTTCTACATCTATTGGGTCATATTTAAGTCTTTTATCAATCACTTTTGAACACAACACTTTCTTTTTTGCTGATTGAGACGGCTGTTGTTTCCCCATTACTCCGATTTTCAATAATTTTTTGTTTTACTGTTCACTTTTGACACGTAACCTAAAATATTTCATAAATTAATAAAAGTATAAAAAAACTTATTTTAAATATTTCATTAAATTCAAATAAATAATTAAGATAAAGGTCAGCGAGGTCCGCTTCGGTACTTTCGGACTTGGTGTGTGCTGGGCTACTTGCCCAGCCGAAGTCGCCACTTTGGTGATAGAGCGCGGATTGCGGGTGAACGGCTGGGTAAAAGCCCAGATCCGTCTGACAGAGCCTCGCGTGCTTCGGTGTTTCCGCTGTTTGGAATCCGGGCACGTGAGCCAAAAGTGCAGGTCCGGAACGGACCGTAGCGGACTTTGCCACCGCTGTTCTAAGCCGGGCCTCAAGGCCCAGGAATGCGACGGGCGGGCCTATTGCTTGGTGTGCGCCGCTGCGGGCAAACCTGCCGGCCATCGCGTCGGCAACCCAGCGTGTGCCGCCGCAAAGAGGCCCCGTCCGCAAACGAAGAGGGGTTGTCTACCACAGAGACGCCCAAAATGCCGCCCCCGCGGCATTGGATACACAGGAGGAATCTACGATTGCTCCTGTACCGCGGGAGGAAGACCACGCTTCGGCTCCGCCGAACTTCTTGCGAGGTCCTTCCTACGGAGGGTCGGGCTGTCTGGCTGAGGGGCCAGCTGTCTGACAATGCTCCGGTGGTGTAGTGTGTGGTCCCACACACCACAAGGCGGTGGGGAGGCGACTATCTGCCTCCCCTACTTTCACGGCGAACCCGTAATGATGCGACGCGTAGGGCTGGGCTCTGGGAAGGCGAGCAGACATACCCCTCGGCCCTAGAGCGCTTGACGGACCACCCCGGGGGTTTTAGTCGGTAAAAGTCCGGCATACCGGGGGGTGGCCCTCACCACCCCCTTACGATCCATGAGGATTTCCCCGGGTTACAAAAAAAAATTAAGAAAAAAAAATCTTGCAAAATTAATGTTTTGATTTTAGGTTAGGTTTTGAAATTAACGTAATTAAATTGAAAATACTTACTCAGAAATAACTATTTGAAGTTATGCTGATAAATAATTTGTTATATTTAATCATTTTACTTTTTTAATACTAAAAATGATTGATAGATATATTAAAAACGCCTAACAGTACACTGTCTCATTAATGGGGACAATCATAAGACTTGATGTCCGTATTGAGTGATACGCGGTGTAAAGTGTTCCATATACC
This sequence comes from Automeris io, assembly GCA_036320925.1. Classification (NCBI taxonomy): domain Eukaryota; kingdom Metazoa; phylum Arthropoda; class Insecta; order Lepidoptera; family Saturniidae; genus Automeris; species Automeris io. The sequence continues at coordinate 431,015 of JAUDJH010000039.1, forward strand.
GGTACGTCTACGTTAACAAATGTCGGTATTGTGAGACACTCAGAAATAAAATAATATTGCTATAAATTAACATAAATTCAAATAACATACAATATCTATAATTTATAAGCTTTTAGATAACACTTACATTATGTATATAAATATAATAAAATATATAATTTTATCCAATTAAAAAACTGTACAGTGGTTATCGTTCAACAATTTTAAGCCACGGTTTTGAATGCTAACAACAAACCTCATACTTTTTTAATTATTTATTAAAACATACAACTAATAATTAACAATTAGACTCGTTAATTTCTTTCAAAAACGATAAAATTATGTGTTTATTATATTTTTTAAAAGTATAATTTGGTATTCTTTTTATAAATTATTATATTCACATTGTGTATCATAAATAGGGACAGTGTCTCATAATATGGACTTCTACCGTATTCGTTTTTTCTCAATTTCAACGGCATTGAAGACGCGTCATTTATCACCAAAAAGGTACGTGGTTCCTGTCTTACCTAATTCCAGGATCTCTTGGCCATTATCGAATAATAATAGTTGTATTTCTATATCCAATGGTCGTGTAGTTTGCCGATAATACAGACATCCGGCACCAGGTGAGGTTCCAGGGAGGCCGCAGGTAGAGCAGAGCCAGTTAATCAGTATGATTCGAGGTCTTGGCGAATCTTCACTGAGATTTAGTAAGTTTAAAAACATGTGCGACATACATCGCCAAACCTAATAATCACTCCCAAAGTGGTGACAACGGCGTGACCACTTCCGAAAATATAATAAATCGCTATGGTGTCCTAGTGGAGCCGGTATCCATACGCAGCAAGACAAGAAGTCGTAGGTTTGTATCCCAGCACTTACCTCTGAATTTTTCCAGTTTAAGTACGGATTTAGGCACCAGATACCCATCGATGAAAGAAAACATCGTGAGGAAGCCCGCATGACATCTTATAGAAATATCATACGTACTAGTGCTGTGAGAACGGCGATCAGCTGCGCTACTGGTCACGTTGGGTAGGACATGTAAGCGCAAAGTGGATACGGCTACTAGTATCTCTGCTCTCCTCGAAAGTAATATAGCGCGGCAATATATTATTATTATTTAAGTACATCTTTTTTATGTTCGCGAATTGGCGCTTTCCTAAATAATAGTATTTTGAGGGATTAAAATCGGAGACAATGCGTAAAGCAACATTCATATTCGGTCCGAGTTTTCTAGTTCGGTATTTTCATATTACTAAAAAAACCGGCCTAGTGTGAGTTGGATTTGCGCACCGAGGGTTTGTTCAAACTTATCGGTATAAAATAATTACAAAAATGTATTTTCCTGATAATAAACCTTTCGGATCTTTTCTTATACTTTTGATGAACGATCTTTTTTCTTGCCTTTCACGATTCTAGTTCAATGGAAACTACCCTATAGAATTTTTATTCCGTTGCATAAACGATGTGTACCAAAATTTGAAGTGTAAGGACCGTCATAATGACTCACTTCGGTTTTTTTTTTACACTGGCTCGACATAGTGACTACAGAGTACCTGATGGTAAGTACAGTGTAGTCCAAAAACGAAAGCGACTATCAAAGGATGAAAATCCATCGATAGTCTCTCCGTCGTCATGTCGGCCCACATATATCACAACTGAAGGTCTCTAGGTATATGAGCTACTGGATATACACAAGCTGATCCCGAAACGCGACAAGCCGTAACTGGTCACTATGACGGGTTTTACACCAATGTACTGTGGTCGCGATCCAGACGGGCACCGACGCCCTACCACCTCGCTGCTGCTCATTTAGCACCACCCAGGAGTCACGTATAAGGAAACTAGGGTAAATCCTACGGACGCGAGCAGCTTCGACCCCAAAACGCTACAAACTTAAGTAAACTAATTTACAACCACTTTTTTGTAGTTATAACTAGTTATATGCTATAGAGTTATTTGAATAAAGTTAGTAAACTCCAGCAAGGTAGACGTTTGGTCATTGGCAGCAATAAAGGTTTAACCTACAGGGTGTTGTAAGTCGCGCACGAATGGCTGCGGCCGCGAGCTCGTGAGCCCGACTGCGCCTCACGCGCTGCGGACATCTCGACTGTTATTTATGAGACTCGTTGCAAGCCGCTTTTGCTCCTTACCTTTGCTCAACAATACGGTGACCATGATACGAGGCCATCAGACCAGGACTGGCCTAAATAATTTCATAATGATGATAGTAACTTAATTTTTGTAACTTTTTTTCGTTAAATAGGCTGTGTGCTAGCCGAATAGCGCAGGATAGCGCAGGAGACCGAGGGAATCAAGGTTTTGTGTAGCCGCCGGAGAGCGTCGCTGGTCTGGATTTCCACGTAGAGAATTAGGGAACAAAGAGTTCGTTCAGGCACAGTAACAATGAAATATTCAAAAGGCACTTACCTGGAAACTGGATGATGAATACAGGCTACTGCAGCTCCGCATCACCGTATACAATTAATTAGATGTTCCGCCGTATTGTCCAAAGCAACTGACTATTCCGTAGTGTGACCGAGTTCGCCACCGATGATAAGTGTCGCGATACCGCCGAGCGTACACATGTATCACCGTTAAGGACCGAGCGTGGAATGGTAATGTAAGGGAACGTAGGGAGACGGAAGGGAATCTCAAGTACCTTTTTTATACCCATGCCCTGTGCCCAAACATAGGCTAGTTACCGTTACTTATCGATAGCTGCAAAATAAAAGTGTTGTTATAGCGTTCCCGACCAAGAAAGGCAATGTTCACCGCTTTTAAGAATCTCATGTCATTGCTCTGAGTGTATCCGGCAGCCCATTCCACAACTCCAAAGTGCGTGACATGAGGTGACAAATGGCGATTAGTGTGTGTTTAAAATGGCGCTGGTTACATAATTTAATGGACTCTTCTAGTCTTGTGGCTGCAGCGGCTTATTGAATACTGTAATAAAATAGCGTGTAATAAAAAAATAACGTACTGAGGTCCATATGCGTCAACGTAAATTGTCGTAGAGCCGAATTACAGCACGTACCTCTTAGTTTTTTCAGGTCACGTACGGGTTTAGGCATCATATGCTCACTGGTGAAGAAAACATCCCGCGGAAACCCGCACGCCATCTAATAGTAGTGTCATGTGTACTAAAGCCGTGATAACGGCGATCAGCTGCGCTACCTATCGCGTTAAGCACGACATATAAGTACAAAGTGGATACAATCACCAATGTATATCTGCTTACCTGGTAAGGGATATAGCGTGTTGATATATTACTATTATTTATTATTCTAGTCTAGTAATAAAATTTGTAAAATTTTTGACAGTAGCAGAAAAACAAATTTATACCTATCTGACTTCAATATTTTTTTTAGTTTTTTTACACTGACACAACCAAGTAACTGCACCAAGTTTGATGGTAAGTATGGTGCTGTCCAAAAACGTCAACGACTGTGTTAATAAATAAATAAAAATCTATCTATAGTCGCATTGATCAAGTCGGCTTGATCAAATCTCTCTAAACATTTCGTTTAAAGGAGCTAATATCATAAAACGTTGAACTCATGCTCGCCGGAAGAGCAGTCCGAAGCTCTACGATTCGGCAAAAGTAAGGGTTAGAGAACTTCTTAATCCAATCATATAATTACCGTATAGCCGTGACCGCGTAACTACCTAATAAATTAAGTTATTTAAATATTATGTTTATTTTTTACACTGGCTCGACATAGTGACTACGGAGTACCTGATGGTAAGTACAGTGCAGTCCAAAAACGAAAGCAACTATCAAAGGATGAAAATCCATTGATAGTCTCCATCGCCATGTCGGCCCACATATACCACGACTGAAGGTCTCTAGGTATATGAGCTACTGGATATACACAAGCTGATCCCGAAACGCGACAAGCCGAAACTGGTCAGTATGACGGCCTTCACACCCATGTACTGTGGTCGCGATCCAGACGGGCACCGGCGCCCTACCACCTCGCTGCTGCTCGTTTAGCACCACCCAGGAGTCACGTGTAGGGAAACTAGGGTAAAGCCTACGGACGCGAGCAACTTCGACTCCCAAATGTCGTGTACGCCAATAATTGGTGCACATATCCAAAATGAGTACATATCGTAAGACTGTGTTTTTACTACCTCCAGCGGCTTACACAAGTCTGCCTCATTGCCTCATCAGGCGGCGCGACCACCGATAGCTCACAGATGATTTCCTCATCGGAGGAGAATTGTGTTCACAATTGTATATATATTAGATGGATAAAAACCGCTAATTTTCGATAACATTTTGTTGAAACCCCTAGTTCAGGATCCAGGTTCCGTCAGATAGAGTGAAAAGCATTATGCGCCGCCGTTTATGACCAAGAAACAGGAATGACAACGATGGAGTCAACGTGAAATAAAATAAAGAAATATCATTATCCATCAAAAATAATGGTCACCCCAGTGAGGTATTGAGTGGCGACCGCTAAAGGTCGACTCGCTCGCAAACTATCTGTCACGGATACAAGTCATTGTGTTTTTATGCCACATGACCCTTTGCCAAATAACCACTGCTAGGATGCTGTGCAAGATACAGTGACTATGTAAAAGGGAAGCTATTACAGTCAAACATGAAGCCCCTACCTGAAGAACACTGGAAGAGAAAAGTATGTTTTACAGGAAAATATTTTGTTTATTACTTCTAAAGAATTTAATATATTCCTTACGGTGTGAGCAGAGATACATTAGTGGCTGTATCCATTTTGCGCTTATATGTCGTGCCCAACGTGACCAGTAGCGCATCTGATCGCTCTTCTCACAGCACACACACACATGGCATCTCTATTAGATGTCATGCGGGTTTTCCTTCTCCGGTGAGCATGTGATGCCTAAATCCATACATAGGAAATACATACGGGTACGTGCCGGGATTCGAACCTGCGATCATTAGCGTTGCCGCGCATGAAAACCAGTCCGTTATCCACAAGGCCATCACAGTCACTTTATAACCATATTTTAATATTTAATCCTGATAACTAGGGATCTTTTTATATTGGCTTGACTACGTGACTACATTGCACCTGATGGAAAAGTACAGTGAAGTCCAAGAGCACGGAGACCATCAAAGAACGAAAATCCATTGGCAACCGCCCTCGTCATGCCAGCTCTCATATACCATGATTGAAGATATATATGTACAAATGTATGAGTTGCTGAAGGTACACAAAACTGAATCCTAAATGCGACAGGCCAAAACGAGTCACTATGATGGTCTTTACTATATTAATTTGTACTGGATACCTTCACGCTTCCTTATGAAAAATAGTCCTAACAGACAGGCAACAAATATGTCTTATAAAGGTTTCTTTATTCCTTTTGAGTAAGAGTACTCAAAAAAGATATAGATTTTTTTAACAGCCATGTGACAATACATTTATAAAAATCGATGCCTCCTGTGAGGATTGAACTCACGACCCCTGGTTTACGAGACCAGTGCTCTGCCACTGAGCTAAAGAGGCGATGCTCTCAAACGACTGCAGTTGCCATCTCATGTACGCCGCTGCACATATACCGTGGATGGTAGGGTTTTATTAGGATTACCCACAATAAAGAAAAAAGGTAATTAGGCTTTATCATAAACTATTTATTAATTGTATTAAATGAGAGGCATGTAAATAGTCTTCCACTAACGCGGGATTGTTACGTGGTTGGCGGTGTCAGAGAATTTATTCGTCAAAACGATATACGAAGAAAACTTATCGCTCCACAAATCAAAGTCGATATACCGAAATATCTATATCCACTAACATGTAGGTCTGCAGCTCTTCGTAGAAATATGCAGTCCAGCAATGAAGCGTCCAGAATGCGGGACGATGCAGGAGTCAGCGACCGCGGGCACAGAACAGTTTCATTTACACAATTACACCAAATCGAAGTTGGTTTGGGAGTCGAAGCTGCTCGCGTCCGTAGGCTTTACCCTAGTTTCCCTACACGTGACTCCTGGGTGGTGCTAAACGAGCAGCAGCGAGGTGGTAGGGCGTTGTATGCCCGTCTGGATCGCGACCACAGTGCATGGGTGTAAAGGCCGTCATAGTGACCAGTTTCGGCTTGTCGCGTTTCGGGATCAGCTTGTGCATATCCAGTAGCTCATATACCTAGAGATCTTCTTTCGTGGTATATGTGGGCGGACATGACGAAGTAGACTAACAATGGATTTTCATCCTTTGAGAGTCCCTTTCGTTTTTGGACTACATTGTACTTTTTTTTTTTGTTATCCCGGTGGAAATCCCTACGGACCATCAGGGGAAGTGGTGAGGGCCACTTCCCCCGGTGTGTCGGACCTGCCCCGACTAAAACCACCGGGGTGCCAGCACTGCCCTCTCTTCGCCTTCGCCGAGCCTGGGAATCCGAATACTTCCGACGGCTCGGCGGACTACATTGTACTTACCATCAGGTACTCTGTAGTCACTATGTCGAGCCAGAGTAAAATAAAAAAATCTCCAAAACCGGGGCCATGCAGATTAAAAATTAAAACGGCGTTTGAAAAACATGTACAAACACCAAAAAGGGGTAACAATTCGAAGACACAACGGCGGTTGCATTGAAATCATTACGTTTGCATAAATTTCATTGAGTGCAGTTCTAGTAATGCGACATCTGTCGTATGTTTCAATATATCAATCGAAAATAATTTGTAGGGTGAAAAGAGAATTGAATTATATATTTATTTATTTATCCATTCACTGAACAGCACGTACAAATATTTTACATACGGTACAGTTTTGCAAGCTATGCCAATTACACAATGATATTATTTAAAAAACTACAAAGAAAAGGAAAATAAAATAACAGTCATTTTTTTAAGCGGACTAATTACTATTTGCCGGGAAAGGCATTTACAGTTCAACCGGCATTAGGCGGCGAGCACGGAAGGTGCTCAGCCAGCGAGTTATGGGTTGGGTGGCAATGCAAGGGCACCCCTGTGGGTACGAACCTCGACTTGCACCGCCAAAAAGAAAACTATCCCTACGGGTGATCTACTAGCGTTTCGGAAGTGACTACCTTGAGAAGAAACGCCGAAAGACCAAAATAACAGTAAACTCGCAGCAATAAGAAATAGGTGTGTGTGTGTGTGTGTGTGTGTGTGTGTGTGTGTGTGTGTGTGCGTGAGTGTGTGTGTGTGTGTGTGCGTGAGTGTGCGTGTGTATGAAGCGGAAATATCTTAACTGCTTCATCAAATTATACTGTCATTATTACTGTATTCGTATATATTCATTATTTCTAAACAGTACTAAATATGGCATTCTAATTTATATTTTACGTATAAACAATATATAGGCTTGGGATTTACTGGCAGAATATAATAGTGGCTCCCTCTGCATCATACTGAGGTGTCGTAAGTAGTGATGAAAATGCTCGGGAATTTTCCCAAAGTGTCCAAAACTTCCGAAAACATTTCGTAAATTCCCGGAAATATTCCCAAGGAAGTTTTTGGGCACTTTGGGAAAATTCCCGAGCATTTTCATCACTAGTCGTAAGAGCCGACGAATTGTACGCAGATTGCTAGCATCTAAGCTGATGCAAGCACCTTCTCTGCACATAGTACACATCCGCCAACCAGCATTGGACAAGCTTGATGAGGTAAATGTCGAAACCAATCCCGTGGATTCCACAAAAATACTGGAAAAGCAAACGAGCCCTGCAGTAGGAAGAAACTGGCTAATAATAAATAACATAAACAATTTAATCGTTGTAGATTATCTCGATGGAAATTTATCGATTAACCCGACGGCATTGCCAAGTCGATTATTTGAAAATAAATTACTATTATCTACGTTTTCAATTAATAAGTTATCTTTATTAATTCTTTTACATTGAAAATATGAATATTAATTTTAGTTACGGCTTAATTTTTAGGGTTTCGTGTCGCAAAAAAAAAGAAAAATTACAGGTCATCTGTCTATTGTTTTAGGCTAATTACAATCTCAATTAAATACAAAATTTAGAAACTGCGGTAAAGGGAACTATTTTCAAGAAATCAACATGCCATCCAGCACAAATATCATATATAGAGCGCCCTGAGAACGCCTCTTAGGTCACGTTGGGCATAATGTATAAGCGCAAAACTGAAACAGCCTCTTATATATCCCTGTCTACCCCTAAAGGGATATATCGTGATAAACGTAAATAAATTGGCAAAAAACTGTTTCATTCAAATTATTAACCCAATCCCTCTCTTAACTACAGCAAGCGTTTAAGAAAATGTACAATTTAAATCTATTAACCCTACTTTAGCTTACAACGCGTAAGAAACCCACAGCGAGGATACAAGCGGCCACTTAACCCTTACAAACCAACGCGGGTCTAATTAAACCGCTGCAACTCGGTCTGCACGCGGAAATAGAATACACTTAGCTAGTGTTGGGAAGAGTTGACTCTCGATATGAATTGAAAAAACACTGCATGAAATCAATTAATTATGTGATCAAATCCTGATTACCAAAATTAAGCACACGGTACTAGAGGGCAAGGAGTTTACGGCTCCGGGTTTACTCAGTCACGACTACACGGTAGCTCACATCCCGGCTAGAACTAAGAAGTTCTCTAACTCTTACTACGGCCGAGTCGTTGGGCAGTAGCAGTGGCGTGCATAGGGTATTTAGACAGGGTAAGCAGATTCACATAATAAATTTGAATATTATATAATGATAATAAATATATTACTTGCATAAAGAAGATAGATGACATGAAAACAGAATACATATGAATATAAAGGGTTCCATGTTTTGTTTAAATTAAAGGAATTTATTCCAGTCTTATTTGTTGTAAGGCCATGCAATGCTTTCATGCATTTGTGGAATGAACGCTACTGGGCTGTAGAATAGTTTTACGGCGAGCGTGATTCCACCGTCCTATGATATTGGGTCTTTAAAATAATGCTTAAAGAGAAATCATTGCAGGTCGGCATCACTGCGATTATCGATAAGTTTTTCTTTACTGTTGAAAGAAAAAATGGTGTCGTATTTTAGACTGCACAATGGGAAGCATTAGGCGGCGTAGTTAGGCGTAGTTAGCACACTAAAAAATATCATATAAATAAATGACATTGCGTTACATGACTGAGGTTCAGTGCCTGGTTCATTGAGTGATTTAGCGAATGATCTGGTTAAAGGAAACTAACAATCTAACGAACGGTCAAGCGATACGATCCTACGCAGCGCCGCACTGGCTCCCTAGGTCACGATCTCCGTTAGCTCGCCATCACATCTGACTTTTTGATTTCAAAACACGTTGCCAACTGAAATAAGATCGATTTCGCCAATTATTCCTCTTGAGAAAACTATTTAGTTTCTACGAGCTAGCAATTAAATTGAATTAGTTTTTAAATTATAAATTTTTAACATTACTTTGTTTGTGTGGATGTTTTGTTATCATCAATGTTATATAGTCGATGATTTCTAGTATTTTTTTAATTATTTACAGGCATTCGTTTGACCTCAATTATTTTGGTCCGAAAACATAGTAAAAATACGTTGAAAGTTAGTTAAAATTTTGATCATCTCCGCGTTAATGGGTTAAGTAGCTGTGATTTTGCTGGGCGTTTAGTACTATATGATTTTGTCCTAGAACTATCGTATTGAACCTCAGGAGTTGAAAAAGATACCTTCCGGAGTTTCTTGGGGCTTTGCTCAATAGATTCTGATTACCGGACCGGTCTTAGATTCATTTGAGTATTCAAAAGTGCTCGGAAGTATGCCTTTTTAAAAAATGTTGCATTTAATTTCGTTCATGCTATATACTCGTAAATACTATATTTTATATGAAAGCCATAAATTCCTTGAATAATGTCCGCATTAGGGTAAGCAACACGTGTCCAGATAAATTGACAGTGGTCGTGTTCTCACGCTAGGGGCGTGAAATAATGAGACACCGTGACAATAGTAACAAATGTCGCCGATCTGTCGATGCATTACTTCTCTAGTTCCGTGTTGCACGCGAACATTGCCGGGGACTTCTCAGAGCTACCTCAGAATCCGCTCCGAGGCAACGCTACCTTTGGTTTTTATACGGGCTCGACAAGAGACTATATTGCACGTGATGGAAAGCATAGGGTAGTCCAAAAAGGCAATGATCACGACTGATGGTCTTGACTGATGAAGTCTACGTAAACTATCCTAAAACGCGACTGTAAGAAAGGATATTATGTGTGAATTAAAATTAAATAGATTGGATGTTGATATGTTCCATAGCATTTTAGCGGTGTCCACTAAAGCAACTGCCGAAATGCTATGGAAACTGTATGAAAGGTGAGGTATGAAAGGTTATATATATATACTAGGCTACGATGGAGCTGATATGGCTAACTTAAAAGCCACTAATAAAAAAAAATTAAACGCTACAGGGCGAAGCGAGTCACTAATAAGGTCTGTCTGTACACTTGTGTTCTGTGGTCATGACCCAGTTGGAACAGTCCACCCTGCCACCTCAATTTACTCAGAAAATAGTTCAGTTTTTAACAAAAACTGGAATTTAGTAGAAACTTGAATATAACCTAAGTATACGCAGAGACAAGTTCAAGTTGACGAAATCGGTGACATAACATATACTTCGACATTAGTTAAATAATATAATTTGTAATAATACCATGTATTATTATATAATGAACAAAACAATTCTCTATGAAAAGAATGGATGACGTAGTAATTCGCGCACACGCGTTTCTGAGCCTATCAAGGACGAAATATGGCAACGTCCATACAAACTTAATGCAAGATTAACTTTTTTTATTATGATCAGGTTTGCGCTTGACCTCAATCACACCTAATGGAAAACGACGATGAAGCCGATTGATGAGGCGCGTTCACCATACAAAATTGATTCCTTCAATGCTTGAAGACTCCCATATCATACGAAGTTGGAAACAGACGTTGGCAGAAAGTTCCACTCTTTAGCGATACGCACTCCTTGGGTCCGAGTTCTGTGTGCCTTCGCCTTTATGCCTTTAGGCGAATCGTTACGTACAAGCAGTTGAGACATCAAAAACATACTGACCTAATCTCGCACGGCGCGTGTTCACGATGGTAAGTGGGCCCATTGCGCATGTCAGTCCAAAAACAATTATAACTATCAACAGTAAAGAAAATGATAATCGTAGTAATAATGTCGGCCTGCACAAATATATTTTCTTAAAGGACTCATTACCCTAGGACAGTGGAAACACGCTCGCTGGAAGACCATTCCACAGCTCAACGACTTGGCAAAATATAACCGCTCTAAAAAAAAAGTTGGGAATGCCTGATAGAGGCATATCATGAAACCACATCCTGACTCTAGAAAACGAGTATGCAAATCTCATAACACATTACTAAATAAGCCCAAAATACTTATATATAGGTATAATTAAACTAAAAAACTGCTATAATAAACTATATTATTTATTATCGTACAGTAGTCATCATTCAAATTGCCCAATTCGACACGATTACCCGTAGCCATCAATATTCGAGCTGTGGTGATAAATATCTTTTACGATTATCGTCTAATGATAAACCATTTGGATGTAAATTAATCGATCCGATTTCACGCAACGTTGGCCGACCATTGAAATGAATAAAACCCCGCGGCTAACGAATAAACGTAGGGGAACGCGAAAATGATACTGTAAGCCCGTGTTTGTAAAAAAGTTAATAAAAAGTATAACAAATGGTTTAATCGCATTTTGTGACAATGAAATAGAGACGCACTTGCGCAGCTGACACTTGAAAAAACCTGTGCGTTATTAAACTAGGGTCTCCACGATTGTCTAACTACTGACAGGGACATTTTTCCTTAAAGTGAAAATATCATAGTAAAAAAATTCTAATCCGATGTAGCTTCGAGCTTCTTCCGAAACGCAGTAAATCACTGTTAGGTTTTAACATAAATGGCCGCTCAAGTCCTGGTACGAATCCACAGAGGTGTCCTTGCGTCGTCACCCAACCCATAACTCGCTGACTAAGCACCTTAAATATTCCCCCCTATTACTCGTGGAACTTGTGAAGGCCTTTCCCAGCCAGCAGTAAAATGAATGCTAGCGCTTGCACAAACATACCCTATCGTCGAACCCCCTTTTAATCTAATAGGATGGGAAACCAACACTAGATAGAGGTAGGATGTAGCGTCTGTATACTAAACAACTGGTTCTTATCAATGCTCTTGGCCTTTTACAATGCCTTGCTCCATCGTCAGAATCGTCCGGTACACTAGGCTACCATTAACACGACAGATGACGGCAGTAGGCAGAATTTTGCACTAAGCAGGGGTAGTCACCGCAACATTATGCAAATCCTCTCAACCAGGTTTCGGCCACGACCGACGTGGTTACCAGGGCGTGGCCGCTGCGTGCTGCACAGCTACAAGGAGCCGTTGATAACAGTTCATGGAGACCAAATAGTAAAGAAAATATATTTTCAACATTAGATCTGGCATGCAAGCTTCAATACACTCTTCAACACTTCTTAGATATACTTGTGGCTGCACGTCTGCTTGGCACAGCGATCGCAATTAAAAAAAACCCAAGTGTTATGTTGCCCACGTTTATATGTATTCCCGACCATATCACCGCCGCTTTCTGATTGGTACTGTTGAAGATGGAGCACGTAGCGAAATAAATAGCGTGTTACATTCCGAAAAAACATGTATTTGTTTTTTTTTTGAAGCGGACTAACTACTGATTGCCGGGAAAGGCATTTACAGTTCAACCGGGCTTAGGGGGCAAGAACAAAAAGGGGCTCAGCCAGCGAGTTTTTGGGTTGGCTGGCAATGCAAGGGCACCCCTGTGGGTACGAACCTCGACTTGGACCGCCAGCCAAAAAGTACTAACCTTACGGGTGATCTAGCAGCGTTTCGGAAGTGTCTACCTTGAGAAGAAACGCCGAAAGAAACTCAAGGCTGCTTCGGAGTAGAACTGCGCCTCGGTGCGTTGTCGGTGCGCTTGGCAGCAGTTGACTGAACTATCCTTTTATATTATTTTATTTTTATTTGTTAAAAACCTTACAAACTATATTTACATCTTAAGTCTAACCTATAGTACGCACACAGTTCTTATTCTAAGTTGATCGACCAATCAGAAAGCGGCAGTGATATGGTCGGGAATACATATACGTGGGCAACATAGCATTCGAGTTTTTCTGATTGCGATCGCTGTGCCAAGCAGACGTGCAGCCACATACTGAGACGACAAATACTGAAGTTTGAAGCCGTTAATATCCGTGTACCGAAAAGAATGGTCACTCTATATAAAAGTATTGTGGGAGCTCGAATTAATTCTCAGGGTTGGATTCGCAACAAGTGGGCGATCCATTGTCCAAACACGAGTGCAAATGTTTGTGTAAAAACTTACCCCATGCGCCCATTTGCAACACATGGCACCAATTACGACTTCATTGTAACCGCACTGGCACAGTATTTCGTACTTTAATTTTTCTGCCTCTCCATCCATCTGCCTAAATTCGAAAAGTATATCTTGCAGTTCTCCAGTTGGTGCTAAATGAAGACAACTGAATGATCCGTGATCATAAAGGAGCAAACACTACAAGTAACATGCTCCGGCCTGTCTCTTTATAGATTAAGCACCTCCCCCTATACGTTTTTTGTTGTATTTGTTTCTTTATTATAAATAATTTTCTTTTATTGTTTTGTATCGCTTAGCTTCATTTTTATTTTGTATTTTTTTGTGGAAGTTATGCCATTTTGTGTATATATTTTTGAGTGTTTTATATATTACCATTTCCCTTAAATATAAAAAATAAACTAAAACTACCACCTCTCTAAGCTTAATGAACCCTAAAATTTGTTTTTTTTTTTGATTGTTGTATTAAAGTATGTACTTAAGCAACAAACTATATAAGGTTCATTTTCCAGTATCTTTTTATGTAATCCTATGGTATTCGTTGATAATACAGCGCTTTAAAACTGATCGACAATTTTGGCGCTCTTTACACAATTTACGTATATTAATTACAATGTGGAGCCATATATTATGCGGAATAAGGCTAATGGGAGTTTTATGCACTTAATGCAATGTTATTTATAGTACAATGCACGATATCTAGGTCGAGCGCGTTATTAATGCGCGCTAAATAAATAATACATGACATTTGAAGCAAGGACTGCGTTTGAATCCCTAGTCTCCTCTAGCGGCAGAGACAAGCTTCCCACATGTGGTGGCTAGTCCTAGAGGCCCCGTGCCTCCTGCCCCTACAGTTGATGGCAATACTGCTTGAGGCACATCCTTTTTTATGTATCCCGGGTAAAAATCCTGCATAGGACCATAAGCAACGCTGTGAGGACAGCGGCCCTGGTGCGTCAGACTCCTACTGACTAATAACCCCCGGGGTGTCCCTCCGATTGCTTCACCCGGGCCTGGGAAACCAAATTCATCCAGACGCCCAGGGAACAAGAAGCCGTTTTGAAGCTACCTTTCTGGAAGGGGTAGGGGTTAAAGACCGCCCCTCCAAAACCTCTCTCCCAGGCGGTGCGCCAGACACCGTGCATCGCCTCCCTCTCATCCGGGCAACAGACTCCCTCAAGTCTATTGCCCGGGCTCATCCTCCACAACAATATCTAATCTGCGTATCAAAAATTACATCAATAGCGGGAAAAATAAAACACAAGGCTATAATCTATTTTCACTGATTTAATAGACATGTAGGATTACATATACATATTTATTTAATCATAAAACTATATTGTATTACGCATTAATTTACTAAGCTAAATGTGATCTAATAGTGATTCCGTGAACGAACAACAAATATAGGTATAACGAGGCAGAACGCTCCGACGCCTTAGTCCCGATTTGTAATCTACTTTCTATTAAAAATAAACAACAATAGATAAAAAGGTAACTCAGATTATACATTGTATAGGTTATAAAAATCGACTAATTTCTAATCGATATTACTTTTTAAATTATGCAAATATCGATTAAAATCAAGACTATTGGCGTCGATCGTTCTCATCCACAATCCAACATATCTCACACGTACCGTGTTAGCTACAATAAACAACACAAACTATATCAACATACCCCACATTCACGTTCTGAAGAATATTGAGACAAAATCGTTTCTATTCTCCATTCATTATTACCCAAATAATTACAAATACTCATATAATATATATAATTATATATAATTTGAAACAGAAAAATCATTCGTAACACTTGTGACAACTGTTCTTCACTTAGCTTGAGATATATATACGCTACTTAGATATATATATATATATATATATATATATATATAGACGCTGCTTTAAATTTGCTTACACTTTGCTAAGAAAGCAAGTTCCTCTTTGGCAAGAAACTAAAAATATAAAAGGGACTTGAGTATAGCTTAAATATTCTCATAGTCCAAATAGTATTAAAAAATATAATAAATAATAGATTCACAAACGAGATTTCAAAACTTATAAAAACAGATCGTTAGATTCGGTATGAACGGCTTATAGACATTTTATAAATCTAATTTATCTATTCGAAATCTAGGCCTTTTCGCTACAATGCCATAGACAACACAAATACAAGATTATTAACCAAAAACAATATTATTACAATATACTTCAGATTGCGAACGTGACAAACATACAAACATTTAATAATATATGATCAGTTTTATTATATTTTTTACTATATATTTTTTCTTATACATAACCGGATATAATCTGTGGCAAGATGATATATTTCAACTAATAGACAATAAAATAATGGCTTACAGCCGCTTTGTACAATATAATCAAACTCTTTGGCTATATAACACCTCTGAGAAGCGTAAAATATATCTATTTACTTTATAAGCATTTCCGAAATTTGCAGTTATATGAGTATCAATTACTGTGGTCCCTACAAAAACATTTATAAAAAAAAATCAAAATATATCTTTGAAAATCAAATTAACAGTTAAATATAAATAGAAGAGTACAGTGCAATAAAATTGTGGTGGACCCGAACAAAAATTGATATCTCCCGGTAAAACACATTTTTCAATAATTTATTCCAAGTTCTTATAAAATCCGAGACATACATAAGACTGCGTCCAGATCTGTCACATTTAACCGTAACAAGACTCCGTAAACCTATCACAGCAACAATACATCGTAATAAAGGTTAATATGACAAAAACCGTTCCCCTTGCTGATACTGACACGCGGGTATGACACGGAAATGAAGTTCTGTTACGGTGAAATGACACCGATGTAGACGCACCCTTAAATATGTGAAATCGAAGCATTATTCAACGATTTCTGAATGCGACTTTAGTGATTCCTAAATACTATATTTTATATACATAACCTAGACTTGGAACAACTACCTGACGACTAAGAAAAATGTTATTTAATGTAGAGATCGAACCTACTAACCGGAGCGCAAAGGCTGTCGTTCAACCACTGTATCAACCGAGTCGTCGATTTATTGGTAAAGACCGAAATTTATCAATTGCCGTTAACAAATTAAAAAAAAATATGTCAAACATGGATATACCTGTTTTTGTTCCGGAGCTCTTTAATTACAAAAAAATTATGAACCGTCACGCAGAGACCACCGAAGAGCGAAATACTATGCGCTATGTTTGACACAGGACATTATGGTAAAAAAAATATTTTTAATAATATTTTTTTAACAAGATTGTGCATACAGAGCTATACGATGCTATAAAAATATTTTAGACACGTTCATTTGACGCAATACACTTATTTGGTATAATTTTGTCCTTCTAAAAACATGAGTTTTCTTTTTATAATTAACAAACGCTCGCTCGACCACAGTCACAACTGATATTAAGGTGTAGATCAGACCAACGATGTACCGCGTCAAACCAACAAATATGCTTATTCACTCTTTTCTCTGCAAGACTTCCAAGCCATAAGAACGTGGAAATTTGGACGCTAGACGCATATTCCACTTTTTAACCTCTCCCAGTCAAAAAAATATCTACATAACTTCGACACAAACATATATAGATACAACTATGTTATATCAATCATTAGTATTATTACGCGAAAAATAAAAGCATGAATATTCGTGAAGAGAAAGCCATCTGAGACTAGCTTACGTAGACCAAATAATTCTGGTGGAACAGGTAAAATTACAAATAATCGGAGTTAACGAGAGTATATGAAAAAAGAAATGAAAGGCATGTAAGCTAAAAAAAACACAAGACAAATAAAAAGAAACGGCACGTCATTATTCTTGCCTACTTCCATTGGGACACTTGGCCGTTGGGATTGTTAAATACATATACTCTCAGTGAAAACAAATAAACGATAGCTACACTTGATAGCCTTTACAAATTCAGAATGCGAGCAAAGTCCCAATTATTATAACAGACCTATCTTTATAAGTACCTATACATATGTACATATTTTATTAAAGCAAAGCTGATTTAGTGTTCTTAAAGCAACTTGGTAATACAATATGCATATAGGCCCACAGACAAGAACCATTCTTTTATAAATAAAATCATATACAGCAACTCAACGTAAATTCAAAATAAATTTTCAAATTGAACCTCAAAAGGTATATTATCGCTTTGACAAATACATAGCGACGCTACGCTCTGTATGCACAATCCGGTTAGCACACAAATGTGTCAGAATAAAACATGTTGATATGTCAAATTACAGCTAGGTTTATAGCTTACATAGTCAAAATGGCATCGAATAGTATCGATGTATTCGTTTAACATAATATTATTATGGACATTGAACATAGCATATTTGCAGCGACTGTGACTTTAGACTTGTAAGTTTATGCAACTCAAGCCGTTTTTACATTTACCAATATCTATAGAAATCACTTGAGAGTCATTTATCGGTAGCATTCGGTGGTTAGGTTATTAAAGCGACTAGATATAGATACTTCTGTTTCTCATGTAAAAGGACTTCCCATGGTTGCTATAGTAATAAACATCAAGCGTGTACGCTAAAAACAACTTTACAAAAAGTTTTTCTTCATTACTTTTAAACTATTTTTATGTGTTATAATCCGTGTCATAGACAATATTATTAAATTTAGAATGTTTATATGTCTATGAGACTCTAGTTTCCTTTTTGTGTCAGCCAAATCTAGAATACACGTGTAGAATAAAAGTGATTTAAATTTAAATTTACACAGCTTAATCTCTAGAGATTGATTATTTAAAAGCTGTAAGCTACTTAAGATGAATTCGTTCCATAGCTAGATTGTGATTAAAAAGACAAAACCATTTTCTAGATTTAGTCGATAATTAATTTTTCGGAACACGTTCAATAAATAAGAGACATAACTTATTAACATATTATCGATATTTCGCTATTATTGGTATTGGTAAATGTAAAATCGGCTCCAATGCAAGAATAAATGCAAAAAAAGAAACTAATATTTTATAGATCAAACCAATATTAATAAGTAAGAAACGAAACAAAACGGAAAAAATTTAAGTAACTCAAAATAATGTTTATTTAATACCATTTAATCTAAAAAAAAATAAGACCTAAGTAATCACGAATTTAAAACGGACTTTTTAAGTCAACAAATAAATTTGAACAAAAAAAAAAAACATTACACAAAAGTTGTGATCATTTGAGTCCTTATTTTGTAACATATATTTTCAATTTTATATGACTAGCATTGTAGCGCATCTTTTTCAATTAAAAAAAAATCACATCTTAACAAAAAATAATTACAGGGTGGTACAAGTTTCAACTCACTCTTAAGTGTTTCTATTTAATTTTTTTACTCTTTCTACTCTTAAAAAATAATAAAAACAAACTAAAAAGTGCTACAACACAACATACAGAATTATATTATTTAATAAAAGAATATATAAACATAATTTTCATTTCCATATATGCATACAATTTTAGAAACTTAATACAACATCCCAAACAGAAACCTTAACTTCGTTTATAGTATTTTTATATATTGGAGTCAAATTTATTTTTCTCCAGTTTTTCTTCCGCTTATTATTAGAAAAAAGGCAATTAAATATAAAATCAATTTACATTTTTAAAGTACGTAAAATAGTATAGGTACTTGCTGTAATTTCAAGATATTTTTATGCTTCTTCTACACACCGAATATAAAAGATTTGACTATTTTTATATTTGGTATTAGCTATTTCTCTTACTGTTTTTTTCGCAAGCTATAACCCTTCAATTTAATACTATACCTAGTTTACACAGTACGAGTCAGCACGCTAGTTGCCTAGTCAAGTTACAGTTTGACCACGTCGAAAGTTTACTATTACTATCGAAATAACATTGGTTTTTTTTATGATTTACAGGCGAACACTTGACCTCAACCACACCTGGTAGAAGGCGAAGATGAGTCCGACAATGGACCGCATCCGCCCAACAAATGCCTAAACTTTTCTCTTAAAGGCTCCCAAGTAATAAGAACATGGAAATATTCGAATTAGAAGCATGTTCCATTCCTTAGCTGTCCGCATGGTCAATGCAAAAGTAAATAATCTGTGCAGGAATAAGGAACGTCTACCACATACAGATGGTGTGCGACACGGAATATGATGATTTTACGATGCAATAGGGATGATGACAATGTAGCTTCTGAGAGCACTCTCCATTGTGTAGCTGGTCAAAGACTGACTGAAGGCTGTCTTTTTTTTTTCGACAAGATTATATTAGCGGCCGGGAGAGGCCTTCACAACTACACGAAGGCGATCACTTACGTTTCTCAGCCAGCTATTTATGGGTTAGGTGGCAACGCAAGGGCACCGCTGTGGGTACGGGCCTAGGCTTGAGCATCCAAGCCGAAAAATTAACCTGACGGTGATCTACTAGCGTTTGGAAGCGACTACTTTAAGATGAAACGCCGAAAGAAATTCCAGGTTGCGTCGGAGTGTGAAGACAGTCCGTTTACTGAATAAGTAGCAACTTGCACTGTGTAAATCGGGCATCGGGTTATAAAATAAACATACTGTTAAAACTTAAATTGTCGATATAACACTTTCCAAACCCTTTCATCCCCCCTAGAATATAGGCTAAATTCAAATTTTGTCAGGTGGTTCCATTTCGGATACTGCAACATCTAAATATTACGTTTATTACCTGAAGCTGTTTAGGCTGTATGTACGGTCTTAACACACACGATTTCTCCTTAGGGGTCATCCATTTAATACACCACGGTAATTACGAACGATGGCTGATAACGGCACGACGAATTAACGACCCCTTATATACATATAAATATAACGGTTAACAGAGTAATGAATTAACGGACATTTTTCACATCACTAGCTATCAGTATTAAAAAAAAACACGGGTTAAATAATTCCTACATACATAAACATATTAGGTATAAAATGAGAAGTGATTCATAAAACGAAGTCTATTTTTACCTCGAGTTTAAAGTTAGTACAGCTTTTGTATTAGAAGATTCCAACCATAAATTATAATCTTTCTAAAAATAGATTTAGTTTTAAAATAACGCATTATATAGATACCGAGTTAAACTAAACTCCACACAAACGGTTAACATTTCAAAATACATGACAATAACACTTCATAAACTGGAACACGTACAGAGATTTTTTTTATTTATTAAATCGATAATGTAATCATAATACAAATACGTAATAATATATATATTTATTTTTAATTAGACTAACAACTACATAAAGCATTACGTTTGTGCATTGATCTCCGCGATGGCGGGCTTTAATGGCCCGCGCAGACGTGGCGCCTGTCATCGGAGAACAAAATTAAATCACTGGGAACTGAATTTCATCTTGCGCACGCGATGATTAAATCACCATGACTATAGCATATAGACTAAAAACGTTATCTTCATACAAATGCAACACAGGAAATTTGGCGTGTTTACCACGTATCTCGTACCGACATTAAATTGGAATATTCGACACTTGTGTCTTTCGCTAGATATCTCGAATGGCAGGGGTATATAGACTTCGTCGGAAGTATCCCGATTCCCAGGCTCGGCGAAGGCGAAGAGAGGACAGTGCTGGCACCCCGGTGGATTTAGTCGGGGCAGGTCCGACACACCGGGGGAAGTCGCCCTCAGCACTTCCCCTGACGGTCCGCAGGGATTTCCAGGGGGTTAACAAAATATATATATATATATATATATAAAAATATATATATACAGATGAAATCTAAGATAGCTCGTTATATACTTACAGGCATGCCTAGCTTAAAAAATGACAGCTACTTTTGTAATAATCAAGAGGATAATGAATAATAGGGGTATATAGACTTGTTCCGCGTAAACCTTCACTGAAACGCTAGTCCCTTTTTTTAATCAGTCGACAAATTAGATGTGCGTCCTACACGCATCAGTCACTATTTTCAAGTTTTAAGATTAATTTTGTCAACAAACATGAAATCCTAGTAACACATCCCAGTACAACGAAATTATAGCTAATTTTGTAACTTAATTCAGTTACACTTCGGTTTTGATTCGGGCCGCAGTTTTGCTAGCACTTGAGCGTTTCCCGCAGCCCGCCACACCTTGCGAGTGAAGGAACTCCCCGGAGGTTTCAATCTGTATGAGTCTGACAGATCGGAACTGCTGACCTCACAGCGTCCATCAGCCATGAAGATGTCCACCGGCTCAAAAAAGGGCATGGATAAAGAAAGCCAAACATATGCCATATAAGATCTAGCCATACTAGGTCTACGCACGCAGCCCTTGATACGTTTGTATGAAGACGACCTATCGTTTCTATACTGTTTTGCTACAATTCAAAGACCGCGCTCACTGTAACCTTAACCGAAATAAGCCCGAACCAGTTTATTTCTCTTAACGATCCGTGGGAAGAAATGAGCTTATAGCACGCGACAAATATCTTAGACTAGGCTCAAATTATTAATAGCTACAGCGGTTATACCCGATACCACCGTAAATTCCTTCGTTGTCGATAAAATTATCGATAGTCTCAATGATTTTATTCAATTTAAATAATGATGAATTCACATGATTTATCATCCAATTGACTATGCCACTCAAAACTATAAATTTTAGTGCAATTATTATTGAT
Organism: Automeris io; assembly: GCA_036320925.1. NCBI lineage: Eukaryota > Metazoa > Arthropoda > Insecta > Lepidoptera > Saturniidae > Automeris > Automeris io. The sequence goes on from JAUDJH010000039.1 coordinate 453,016, forward strand.
TTATCGCCAAGGTCAGTACACGCATCTACCCCGCTCCGTGGTCCAGGGCCGTCTATCATTGTCGGTTGAAACGACTTCAATATAAACGTTTTCCCTTATTACACTATTGAACGGTGCTACTGTGAGACGACAGAACTTTTACTCTTCCATCGCCTGATAAGCGCTATCTTTCGTCTAGTTTATACATCGCGTACTATGTGCGTGTATCGAAAATAAACTCATTTCTATCCCCCTGCGCCAAATAAACATCGATAATGACGTGGCCAAATTATAAAAGGCCACACTAAAACAAAAATACCTCTAAAACGCTGATTGAATAGACTGTTAGCGTTATAAACTTAACACCTTTGGTATATAATAGTTAAAAATAATACTAAATTATAATACCTACATCTCTTTGAGGCAGGGAATATAAAAAAATCCACATCGAATTTAATATAACGATAGCAAAATATTAAGAGCATCCTTAGACAAACTAAAAGATAGTACATTCAATATATCTAAATTATATGCTGTAAAAATTATACATTCATTTTTATAACATCCAATTATAAGGTATTGTCAAACAAACAGCTATCCGAAGGCGGCGATGCGTTTTCATTTTGTAACGTACTATGTCGTATGAATCATATTCAGCGAACAGAATAGATCCCTATTTCTGTTTGACATGATTCACAATAAAACGTGAATTTAGAGATGAAAAAATAAAACATGAAATTTCTGGATAAAGCTTGTAGCAGGTGCGCCCCTCGTTTAATTAGTCACATGACTACGTACATTACGTAACAAAAACACATAGCTTCGCTTTTGCTTCGCATTCGGTTCGCTATCTGTTTGCCAAGAGTTTTAACAGCTAAAGTTTATCAATTCATACAAATACTGCACCCTTGTAATTCCAGTTAGTGAATTTAGATGTACACTTGTATTTTTATTATTAATTTTTTTAAGTTCGAAAATAACATACTATTTTATTCCGTGCCTCAAAGAGACAAAAAAATGTCACTGGATAACAATAAAAGCGAATACAAAATATAAACATTGACACAAAAAAGTCACTAATAAATCTCAATTAATTATAACTGATTTACATGTACAAAAAAGGTACTTAAAGTACTCTAAACAATATTATTAAATAAAAATTACAAAAAAAAAACTTAAAAAATATTAAGCTCCTGTTAAACTCTTTGCACGATCGAATTTTAACGATTAAAGATAGTATGTAAAACATGTGACGATTTAAATACCACATCGGCGAAATGAACGATATAACTTTATTCTAAAGTCCGATATATTTCTGACAGCACGTACAGTGACAGACGTTTTTTTGTATAAATTATTCAATATATTTATATTGAACATTGCGCGGATGAAATTTTATCAACCACAATAAGAACATAGCATGTAAAATGCATAGTATAATTGTTTTATTGGATAATATACAATATTTGAGGGACGTCTGTTCGAAAGGTCATACCTCCACTTACAACTTTTTTTTAAATATATTTGCTTAATATGAATAAAAGAAAATTCTATCGACTAAGATTACATTAAATACATCATTTTAAAAATAACATATAATAAAAAAATATTTTCAATAGTAAAATGCAGTTTTTTTCTATTTAATTTGTTGTATGATACAAATGCGACCTTTGTACAGATATTCCTCATTTTTGACGGTACAGAAAAAGCGACAGGTGACAAACGGAAAATTTCGCGCTATTTTGTCCCAACTTATACCTCCAAATATTGCTTTCGTATTCTTTTCGCGCCCTGTCAACGTAATCCACAATACGTCAGATCTTAAATAATTTAACTAAATAATCATCGAACGTAGTTGTAAATACCGATTTAAAAAGATCCATTAAATGAATACTGCGTTAAACGGGTGCGCATTAAATCCGGAATACATGAGTATTGGAAGAGAAACGCTTCGCAACTAACGTAAAAATTAATAATAAACGCATTTTTAAAACAACACGAGACTAGAAGCGAGATTTTTTTACATAAATATACTATATTTATTTTTATTTTTGTATTAAATTAGGAACCAAGCGTGAACCTGAAAACTCCCTCAGAGCAATGGTTTAGGAAAATCGAATTAATCTATTCAATATTGCACCGACGCAATTCTTCAAAACTAAAGACCGAAAACGATATTTTACAAGATTTATTTCTCAAATGGATTCACACGATTAAATGTTAAATTGTATTGAATTAAATCCGTGATATTCTTAACAAGAAATTACACGATGTACTTCACGATGGCGAATAGAGAGAGGACCGGTGAACCATAGGATAATCTAGGGGAATTTTCGACTCTCAGCATTATGGAATACGACGCAAAAAAGGAGGTATTGAGTTTTACCCATACTATAAACTATAGGTAAAGGATATAACAAAAATCCAATCAAGATATAAATCATGTAAAAATCTAAATTCGGTTCCCTGGATAATTCTCACGGTGAAATGCATAGTACACACGGACCGCGAATGCCGAAAGTAATCCGATTTTCGGCATCTCGATTCGACGTTCAGACAAAATACAAAAGCGAACGTATATACGAACCGTAACGACGGATAGGCCGTTATTACACCGTGTTTACCTCTCACACTTTTTCAAATACACAGATTGAGGAGTGGTGGAACAAAAGGTCTCATTATCAGCAATCCAAATATGAAAAAAAAAACTTTTTGTAACTGACATATGATGGTATAGACTAGACTACTCACGATAGAAACATAAAATGTTTACATTCGGATCTTTCTATGATGTAGGCATCCATAAAAGCGGATAATTCATATTCCAACCCTCTTAGGGTATTAAGGGAGAAAGAAACGCTTATTGAGAAAAAAAGGAATAAGACCAATATACACATTAAAATAAATCAATGAAAAAATAAAACGCAATCTCAAAAAGCACTCGGCTTAGGGTGTGCTGACCTGCATGGTGACGCTGTTACGCGGCATCTCGCTCTGATAATATTAGAGCCATTATTAAAAAAATAGATACAATAAATACCTAGAATATTTTTAAAGTTATATACTAAATATATATATAAATAATATGGTAGATATAATATGGTAGATTATAAAAAAAAACATATACATACAGGTGTCCCATACAAATAAAATAGCGGAATAAATTTAAAAGTTTGTTTGAAAATGAGACAATTTAAAATGAATGTAACGCTATGACAAGTGATATTTTACAGGTATTTAGCGTTTTCGGTCAGAAATAAAAAAAGATACATGTTTAAACATTTTTGGAAAAATCGACCCCAAGAGGATAAAATAAGGGACAAGTTTATTTAAAAAACCGCTAATTTTGGGTGTAAATCGCACCCGAGGCTGAACAGGTCGGATACGCTATTCTTTTATGTAAAAATATGGTGACAAATAGTGGTTACTGTTGTCTATAGACAACATACAAAATATCTTCATTTCATACGCGATCTTGAAGACAAGTTTTTTGTCCTTTTCTGAAAAGGCCCGTGACTTAAGCCCAGTCGGTTTATGTCGCTTTGTAAAAATGCTAATACTGTCGTGACTCTTCAGATTATTAAAAACAAAAGAGGGTAGATGAAGTATCTTCTTGCCCCCAACGCTCCTCAGAGCGGCAATCTACTCGTGACCATAAACTGTGTGGTGACCAGGTCGAAACGTGGAACCATTATTAAAAGTCGCGCATGTGACACGTTAGAGTATATATATATATATATATATATGTAGGAATGTGAGTGAAATGGAACATATGATGCTAATAATATAAAATTATAAGGAACAGTGTAAGGGTGTGAAAGGGATAGAAAGTATAAGAGAGAGGGAGACAGATGGGAATGGAGGATATAATAAGTTGCTGTTAGGGTCGTGGTGAAATATTTATATTTAAAACTGTACCTGTAATTTTAATTGTGCTGAATAAATGATTTGAAAAACTAATGTCTTTCTACATAGATATAGAAGCCTATTTTAGAACTATGCAAAAATAACATCGCTTTACAAGTAATAGTAATAGTCTTATAATTAATAATATATAATAAATATAAAGTAATAGAATAGTAATAGAAATACTGACAGACATCGACATAATTACCATCCCTGATACATGAATACCACTATTTGATATCATAATTATTTCATTTAAAAAAAAAAATAAACGTTGCCTCATATTAGAGTTTACACCGGTGTCTTTTTTTATATTTTTAACAGTAGGGACGTTCCCTATTATTTATTTACATTTTATTGTTTTTTTTTTTAATAACAGAGAATGGCGAGGAGACTTTTCGTCCACCAGCTCCTCAGTAATATCAACCATACGTAACCAACAAAATCATGCAAAATGCCGATGGAACGATCGCAAAGTCACCGTTCCCAATAAGCACCGTACGTTTATATGAATGTAATAATAAATAGGGTAACCGCAGACATACTTGATCCCTTTCGGCGCATCACACAATTATACTCATACACGACCATACAAACATGCAAACTATCATACACACTACCACACGCAGGCTATAATGATATACACTACACGAATGGGGTTTACTTGACTCCTCCCATACCACGACGCTTGATTTTCGGAAAAATAGAACTAAAAATTTTCGGCTCAAACCCACAACAGGTCGCCATTATTACCTTTATATGTAATTTTTTACGATTAATATTTATTTCAGCAACTTGTTTATCCTCGTAATATGCTAATTACTAAATATAATCTTTTTTTATATTATACTTTTTTTTTAATTATTGAATCACAGAAAAGACCCAATTCTATCTTGCTCTTGGCCGTTTTATGTTACGTGACATTACAGTTCACGGAGTTCAAGCATATTTGGTTGTCTAAAACAAAAAAAATGTTCCATAGATGCAAAATTTACACATAAATATTATGCAAAGTTAATTTATAGATATAACGTTGTTTTGTTTTCTATAGCATTAAAAAATGTCAACTTTAAATTATAGAAATTTTATAAACAAAAAAATATACATAAAATACTCAATATGAAATATATTACCTTCAAAATCATTTTAAATTCTGGCTAGTGTTTCCATTGGACAGAAATATATCATAAGAAAACTATTATGTCCAAAAAAAAATTAACTATTATTTGGCAACGTCAGTTATACTCCGTTAAGAGTTAATATAAACCGTCTATTATATATAAAACCTATGTTACACTCTCGCTTTGGCCGAAAACTATTTTTTATTTTCGGTATCATTGTATGTGATCATTTAGTGGGGACAAAGAGTAATAATAGATATTTTTCATAAAATTAAATGCTTCGTTTTTAAATATGGTACAATCCAATTATAATCAGCACTGGGTGGCTCAGCTGGTCACTTAGCATTTGCTAAGTTGACGTCCTTTCGGCGCAACACAGAACAGGTTATTTGCTTTCATTGATTTCTACCTTGACTAACCTATCTTTCTATGTTTTTTTATATGTCATTTATGTTACATGTCAAATAAACGGTTTTTCTTTCTTGTTTTATAATAACAATTCGGCAGTAAAAATATAAAATATAATTTTAATACGTAAATCATTTTCGGCCTGTTGTTAAGAGTGTAGACAAAGGTTTATCTTTCTTATTAATGCTTATGTTTCAGATATTAGCTTATAGTGGCTATTTTTTAACTATAATATGTCGAGACTCATCACGCTGTTCACGCGTAGAGGAGTAGACAGCTGTGTATATTTATTTGATTACATATAATTCTTTCGATTTACTACGAACAACAAAAGATTCTTGCACTTACGTTAAATGCTTGTGATATTGTATTTAAAAAAATACGAATATTAATATTAAATAATGTGATGTCAAATGTTAATACCAAAATAGCGGACGCAATTTCATTACAAAACGCTAAAAGTATAAAATAGAAAATATCAATTCAATTTGATACATCATTTTTGGTAATATTTCAATAAAAAAAAATATAAATATACAACAACTTTGTAAAAATAATTATAATACAGTAAATAATAATGTATATTTCATATAAAAAAATTTAGTTCAACTTACGTATCATTTTTGCATCAACCTGTATATTGCATAAAAACTATATAAATCCAGAAAAATAAACACAAAATATAAACGTAAACATCGAACCTAACAGTAAATCACAAAAGTGAAAAATTGCATCCGCTACGTGAAAAGTAAAAAAAAAAAATTGTTAAAACAATATAGTAAACAGGGTTACAGGTAGCTATCGCATAACCTTTTATAGGTGACTTAGGTACATCAAGACTGACAGTTTTTGTTCTTTGACTTTTGCCGAAACTTAATACTTCTTATGATTTTTTTTTCAGTTTTATTATAGCTTTCTATCAACGTTAGCTCTATGTCTCGTAAACAGCTATATTTAAAGTTTCATTCTTTCGATTCTGGCATAGGTATGTATGTTTGTATGTCAACTGAGTGACCACTCACGCCCACCTCGCCGCAACTCGCTAGATAGTCCTTGAAGGAAGTTTATATGAAGTTAAAAAGATTAGAACCGCATTTTTTGTGTGTGGACAAAATATCTTTTTATTAGAAATAGTCCTACAACAAAAGTTATCAGTCTTGATAAATCAGAGTAACCATTAAGAGGTTATGTGTTAGTTACCAGTAACCTTGTAGAACTACCATACATACATGGTACTGAGAGACTCGAACTCCACAGTAACACCCTATGGGCGCGCTACAGACAGACAGATCAACGCAAATATATAAAATAATACTTTAACGTCACTAATGGCGGAGGTCCGCTATGACTAGACTGATGGCATTGTACTTACTATATTAAATTCAATTAAATAAAACTGCAAACGATCGCGTCGGACATGGCACGAGGTATACAGCGCTGTGAACAGTGCCGATTACAGGCACTACACTGACAACACTGTCGATTACGGGTACAGTGGTGTATACTACTTAGTAAACTGCGCTGTGAACAGTGTTGATTACAGGTATAACACTGATAAAAATGTTGATTACTGACATACCGCTGACAACAGCATTGATTACTGTTACAACGCTGACAACGCTTTTGAGTACGGGTACAGTGAAGTAAACAGTTTAGCGCACAAAACTGTAAACAGTATCGATTACCAGTACAGCGTTGCGAACAGTATCGATTACAAGTATTGCGCAGACAACTGTGCCGATTACAGACACAGCGCTTTAAATGATGACGATTACAGGTACAGTGCTGTAAATAATTTAATATACAGTACTGTAAACAACGCTGAATGCTATGTCAGGCTCATGCTAGGGCCGTCTTGTCGCAGGCCGGCTGAGGGTTGAAGTCCGGATTCACGAAGGAGAACCCTCGGAACTCCTCCTGCAAGGGAAACATCGAAATCCATTAAGTCACAGTAGGTTTTATTATAACAGAAACTTAATTCTTAATATGGGACTAAATTGGCAGGAAATTTAAAAAACGTCAATATTTACAATAAACAAGTGTCATGTTCGGCATGTTAGAAAAACCTTGTCCGACACATAAAAGCGTTACTCGGCTTCGGTATTAGATTCTATTTATATCATCCTTTTTAATTAAGAGTAAAAAAGACTTGAACAGAGTAAACATCATTCAATGTTGCCATCGCTATACCGGCTCACATATAGCACGATGGAAGGTCTCTGAGTATATAAACAAAGTGATTCCGAAACGCGACAGGCCAAAGCAAGCGAGTATGTTAGTCGCTTTAAACGATATCGTTTTGTATAGAATACGGATATAACCTGATTGATGGTTCGCACGATGTCCTGCGGGACGGGCGTCAGCACCGGCTCCTCCTTGGTGAACTCGGCGTCGAAGTTGTTGGCCTCGCGCCGGCTCTTGACCTTGGGGCGGAAGGGCGGACGCAGCCTGCGCGCCGCCAGCGCCTCCCAGTCCACGTCGCGGAAGAACTGATGCTGGCGGATGCCGGCCGCGCCGCCCGCCACGCCCAGGCGCCGCGCCGGGCTCTTGGTCATGAAGCCCTGCGGCCGATATCGCGGAGGTGTTCAACTATGTGAGGCGCTGTTTGCAGGTACTCACTGCAGGAGCGTCAACTGACCAGCCCAGGACCTTAAGATTTTTCAAGGCAGGGCAAAAACTACTATCTGACACCAATTTTTAACCTTTTACCTTTGCTTCATAATTATATGGATTTATTGAATAAAAAATGTTTGTATCATAATGTTTTAAGATTTCGTGGTCAAGAATTTTGAAAATATAAACATCATTTATCATTTATTAGAATTATTCACCTTGCACAACTCAAAACGTGGTAACGATTATGAGACTTTCGAGTTAACTTTTAAAATGTAATAATCAAAGGCTTGTATTTTTCAGCCAATGTTTTATAGGCAAGTTGGCTAACTTTTTCAGCTATATTATTCAGTGGATACGCCGGGTGATGTGCTCGTCACTACAGCACTTAGAATTTGCCGCCCGGGATATGGGCCCCGGTTTGTCCCTCCCCCTTTAGGTCCAGGCCAACAAGTGACATACAGGTAAGAGGGGCATAAAAGGTACTAACGACGGAATAGTGGTTTATAGACACATATATAAACCAACGAATGCAATAGCACGCGTTATCGACATCTAAAAATTAATGAGTGCAAATTCGCATATAAAAGAACCAATTGCAGAAGTGTGTGCGGTATATACAGCAATATGGAATATGTAATATATGTAGGGTAGTATTAAGTTATTGTATCGATATAGTTATGTAAGTACCCTCTCTCTGCAATTACATGTGATCAAATACGGTTGAGTTTTATTGTGCTCCCGAAATCTTGCTGCGTTCTGGACATTTATTTCAGAATATAGCTTTTTTTAACTACCGATGAAAAGAGCCACATCACATAACACTGTATCTGAATATACTATGAATGCGTGCAAGATCTCAGATAACAAATTACGTACGACCGCAATTATCTATTAACAGCTTTAAAATCTTAATATTCCGCATGCACGAACCTTGAGAATGGAGACAGCTTCTTTGGAAAGCCAGACCGGATAGAGCACATCATCGTGAAGGATGCTCTCGAAGAGATCGTCCTCATTGTCCGCCTCGAAGGGAGGCTGGCCGGCCAGCATCTCGTACAGCAGGACGCCCAGCGCCCACCAGTCCACTGATGGGCCGTACTCCAGCTCCTGCAGGATCTGAAAACACGAAATACAGCATGACTCTTCGACCGGTTTCGTGTGTCTTATAAAAGCATAGAAAAGCATTATCTTGTTATACTTGGACATTTGATATACAGGTGATTTTATATACGAGGGGACATTCAGGGAGGTTATCAGCATTCAATTTTAATTCCAAATATATAAAAATAGTGATATGTTAATATTTCCATCAAAGAAACCCGGTTTTAACCCAGTGGACATCCCTTCAGACCGTCAGGGAGTGATGAGGGCCTCTCCCCGGTGTGTCGGACTTGCACCGACAAAAACCATCGGGGTGCCAGCACTGTTTACTCTCCGCCTTCGCCGGGCCTGGGGATCCAGATACTTCCGAGGGCCCGGCGAGAGATTGACCTTGGTCAGGCTTCCTCACTGAGAGGATACCGGGGTCACTGCCCTCTCAGCGGCCCTGATGGTATTAAGCAGGATTTTCCAAAAAAAGGCAGCGCTTTCCCTTTTGCTTGTGCAATTGTTTTCACCATTAAATTTTTTTTTATATCTCAGCAAGGTAGCATATATTTTTATTGTCAAAGATTTTTTTTTATTAAATATAGAAATATTGAGGTCGCGCCTCCGCATAGGCACCTGGCGCCAACAACAACCACACACATAAATAACAATTAATTATTAAGTAGTAATTTTCCTTGTCCTAATCAGAGATAAATCACGAAGGGTAAACGAGACAATACCAACTATACCTATGATCCGTATTCGAATTTATGTGCGGATAACTTACGACAGCTCTGGCAACACCGTACGGGTTGTCAATTGAGTTTTGCTCTCGCTCGACCGATCCGCCGACTAACGACATAAAAACATACAAATACTCATAAATTCAACCACAATCCGATTCCATAGTGTACAAGTGTGCGAGGAAGATCCTTAAAGACACCAGTTTCCTGAAGGAGAAGCAGGGGCCCCTGAGGAGTCGGCGCACTGGTGATCGCGGTAAGTGAGACTCTTTGGGCAGCCCGTGCCACTGTTGCGGAGCTATCGAAGTACCGTACGACCTATTTACCTAAAACTACGTAGAAGGAACTTTATCAACTTACTATTCAATCGTGCGCCACGCGCGTTACTATGTCCTCACTTCTTACGGATCAATTCTCATTTGTTCATCAATTTTTCTTTATGTATTAGGGAATATACTTACTTTCATTTTTATTAGTTACACGAAGGCAAAAATTATTGTGTCCTGAAATATCTCCCTAAAATTCTGAGTTTTCTATTCTAAATATTCTCAAACTCTTACCTCTGGTGCGATGTAATCAGGTGTACCGCAAAACGTTGTAGTGGTGGCGCCGTCTGGAACAAAAATTCCATCCATCTTATCAATGAACGCAAAAACATATTCACTAATTTATAAATAACACATCAAACATTATTAGTCTAATTTTCTTCACGCCAAATCCCTAGTGCCCTATTACGGTAGGCAAAGTCTCTATTTTTGCGAACCTCTTTCGCTTCCTTTAAATTCATTAATTCCTTCTTTCACTCTCGCCGACTCCGCATTCTCTTGACAATACCCTCACCTTTCTTTTTTCTTTTCCGTTTCAACTTTCCTTCACCGGTGAGCATGTGGTGCTTAAATTCGTATTTCACCTTAAAGCCCCAGAGGTACGTGCCGAGATTCGAATCTAGAATCGTTAGCGTCGCAGCGCATAAATACCGGTACCTTATCCATTAAGTCACCACTGCCTTTTTTTCAACCTGACTTGGTATAATTGCGGCAGTCCAAATAACTATAGCGACTACCAACAGTAAACAAAAATCAATTGATACTCGAAGCGGTCATGCCGGCCTGCACAAATGTTTCTTCACGCATCCTGCATTCATTCTTCATCACACAAAAATGAGAGTTTATAGAGTACCTAAGATTCCCTCCTTGCACATTCCGAAGTCAGCCAGCTTGCAATGACCCTCGCTGTCGAGAAGAATGTTGTCCAGCTTCAAGTCTCGGTAGATGACTCCGTGCGAATGCAGAAACTGGAGCGCCAGGGTCACCTCGGCCGCGTAGAACCTGGTAAATTGATCAACAGTTGTACTAGTACAATTTTCAGGATAATAATTAACAGTTATTGATTGGCTATTACATGCGTCCGCGTTGCCTCAATAAGTTGTAGTATTTTTATAATAATGTTGTGGGTACATAATAAAATTCAGTCTTAATCGAACTCGCTTTTCATTATGACATGGCGCAGTCGGTAGGATCCGAACCTACGCTCCCAAAGGGAATCTGATTTCGAATCAGATACGAATGTAATGTAGTATTATAAAAATACTACATAAGTAATATCCACGGATTCAAACCAATGAAATGTGAATGTAGTAAAACTAAATAATGTTTCCCAATCGGCTCACCTGGCCCTCGGCTCGTCGAACTTCCTGGCGCGCTGTATCTGGAACATGAGGTCGCCCCCGTGCACGTACTCCATCACGAAGAACAGGCGGTCGTGCGTCTGGAAGGCCGAGTGCAGCGCGGTGAGGAACGGGTGCCGCGCCGCCAGCGCCAGCACGCGCCGCTCGGTGAGGGTGCACTCCACGTCGTCGTCTTGGATTATTGCGTCCTTCTTCAGCACTTTCACCGCGTACACCTGCCGAAGAAGCAGCGATCGTAAATAATATATCGCGCGAGTCGAACGCATTCGGAGGCTGATATAAAAGGCGGACGCATCACCCATCACCATACGTATCGTTCCCCTCTCACGCCCGTAGTGTTGTACCTGTGATGATGTATATTATGCTAATTAGCCGTGTATTTAGCCGTGGTGTCTGCCGGCAGAATAGAATAGCACCCCCCTCTTCTTGCTGAGGTGTCGTAAAAGGCGACGAAGGTATCTCTTTAACACCGCAATTCAACCAGGTGTTCAGACAAGGACAACTCGACCAAACCTGCATCCCGCTCCCTCCCGATCGTACTGGTTCTCCATTCCATCGGGCCTGAGGGAGCTCGGACGAGAGAGTGCTTTTCTGGCAGCGCGTCCAGTTATGCACTTAAATATCTCCTGCGCAATTGACTGTTTCCGAAAACTGGGCCTTGATTTTCTTAATCGGCGTTGAAACAGTCGCCGTGGCCGAATCCGGCTAGGACATTATCATATTATGCTAAGTAAGGCTAATAGAAGTTTCATATCGTCGGGTGAAAGGCTATTTGGTTTAAGCGACATTTTTAGCTGATATAGTAATATATACGTTTTGAAATCGGTAAAAAACGCTGATTTCAAATAAATATATATTACTATATCAGCAAAAAATGTCGCTTAAACCAAATAGCCTTTCACCCGACGATATACTTTATGCCACGCAAGGTTATTTATAGTACAATGCATGATATCTAGGTATACTCAAGCTAAGACTTGCCTTTGATTTACAAGCCTACCACAGGCGAAATTTCCTGCTATTACTTATTTGTCGCGTGTTATATATAATTACGCGTGACCTAGATATCATGCATTGTACCTTACGTGGCATTAAGTGCATAAAACTTCAATTAGACCTACTCCGCATAATATACGTCACCACATGCCTAGAAGATGTCGCCTATAGACCGCGTTATTGCTCAATTTAATTCCCTTGTTACAAATTTGTCTTAAAGGTGAATCAAATCACTCTGGCTCAATTATAATAAAGACTTTTCAAATATGTTATAGTTTAGCCTTTTAACGCAAAAAATATTTAATTGTAGGATACAGATAGTAAGAAATTAATTTGTAAAGAATACATTTTGCAACAAGTTTGGTTATTATCATTAAAAAAAAAAGAAATATGGAGAAAAACTATTTCTACTTTTGTAAATAATGGATACACCAGCAGAATTTGTTCATTTATTATTGTTAATATTTGTCGAATATATACTTTTAATACTTTTTTTTGTTTAACTTCAAGTAATTTATTTCTGACTTGTTTATTGTGGGGCGCGCAATGCTTTCATGCATCTATAGAATGAACGCCACTGGGTCGAATATTGAATGATTATTAATAGGTACTACTTATGTCGATAAAAATCATAATTAACATGCGATATATTAAGTTGTTACTTGCGGGGATATGATATTTATCGGTCCACTAATTTTGTAGCCATTATTAACACGATGGGGTAATTTATAATATCAAGGTAACAACAGCACTAGCAAATTTCTAAGCACTACACCCAACTCGCGCGCAGACTGATGAGAATGACGAGGAACGAGGACATGTTGGTATTTGGAATACAACGAACCTCATCTGTGCCCTTCTTCTCAGCCAGCATGACCTTCCCGAAAGAGCCCTTGCCGAGGACCTTGATGAAGTTGAAATCGTCCAGAGACACCTTCTCGCGCCCACCACCGTCATTACCTACGCCCCACACAAAAACACATGCAAATTATATACTACTAATCGAAAAATCAAATCTCTATAACAAATCGCGTTTACATGTATTCCTTACCACTGACTCTATTCGAGAGGGAGACATTAAATTCTCAATTTTTTATAGTAGCTTCATTCCACCTGATGGAAAGTTCAGCGTGGTCCATGAACGAAAACCGCCAAGAGACGAAAATCCGTTGACAGTCCCCATTGCCATAGACGGGCAAAATGTAATCAGATTAATAAAAATGATTACGATTACATTTTACGTTTTTTACCATTAATATGCCTGCATTTTGCTCATCTATGTTTTAAACACTACAGAATCCCAGATTGTATACACATTTATGATTTCTTAATGTTTTAAATGGATTTAATCGTGATTACAGAGCAAGAAAATTAAAACTACGTCCGCATTTTGTAATCGTTAATCATGAATCAGATTACATTTTGCCCATCTCTGCCCATTGCTATGTCGGGCCACATGTACCACGACGGAAGGTCTCTAGGTATACACAAACTGATCCCGAAACGCGACAGGCCGAAGCGAGTCACTATAACGGTCTTTACACGTGTGTAGTGTGGTTACGACACAGACCGGGCAATCGCCCTACCACCTTAATAATAGACTCACTATGAAACTACGAATATACAGCGTGATCATTTTTGCTAAAAAGTTTGAATTATAGTGATTTGTAGTATTTATTTATATTGTGAAAGATTTAAAAGAAAACTATTTTATTCATTAACACATTGAGTCCGGCGTTGATATCGCTGTACTTTGCGTTTAGCCGGCAACAAGCGAGCGATCAGGAATATACAAACCTGCCAACATATAATAAACGATATGTACATACTTTGTTGGGACTTTAGTTCGAGACTGCGTTGATCACTTGCAGAAGAATCATGGCAAGCAAAGTGCACTTTGAAAATACTTAGATACTCCGGGCCAAACGGAAAGTTTACCGGTCTCAATATGTTACATATAACACAAGTATGACTTTAAAAAATATAAATTTCAGTGGCAAACGAATAGCTAGGAATTAAATAAAAAAATTGTCCACTCCATAACTGAGTGATTTTTAATACATCTACAGCGTATAGTTATTTTTTTTATAAGACATATAAATAATTTAAAAAAAACACACACAAAAGCATAAAGTACCATCACCATAAATAGCATGAACCATTTCTGTCTAATTAAATACTTAATAACATATGCAGTAATAAAAACTTGAAAAACAAAAATTAACACCGAATGACATCTATCCGCACCAACCTTGGCAAGCAAGCTCCATCATGGCGTATCTGTAGGACTTTTACTTAATGCTCATAATGAGAGTCCAGATATATATATATAACCCGGGGGAAAATCCTGCATAGAACAATAAGGGCCGCTGTGAAAGCAGCAGCTCCTACTGACTAAAAACCCCAGGGTATCCCTCTAATTGCACCACCCGGGCTCGGGAAACCAAATTTATCCAAACGCCCGGGGAGCGGTAAGCTTTGTTGAGTCTACATCTCTGGGAAGGTGGCAAAGAGCCCACTTCTCCAAAGCCTCTCTCTCAGACACTGTGCACCGTCTCCCTCTCATCCGGCCAGCAGACTCCCTCAAATCTACTGCCCGGCATAATTGTTAGTTCTTTGACCTCTTTCATAGCAACTATTCTAAAATTATTTCAATATAAAATTATTCGAAATGTGTAGTTTGGATTTGAAGCTTCCTCTTTTTTTTAAGTCTACCTTTATTTATTTATTTTTAATTTCGCTTTGTTTAAATATGAGAATTATAATTATTTTGCTTTGTAATGCATTTTGTGCTTTCATTGACTTGGATTGATGCTCTGCAATTGTAGATGGCATTTTTTCAGCTATTATTAGTAATATATGTACACACTCTGTTTGAAAAACCTATTAAAATAAATAAATAATAAATACCATCCAATCTGTAATTACTATCCAAGCATATTAATCACGGAATATGAGAATACAGACTATATAACCGCGTTGGCGTTCAGCGAGTTAAGTACGTGAACTTTGAGAAACTAGACAGTGTGCTATATATATATATATTTTTTTTCGAACGAGGTATACATTGGTCGCCCGGAAAGACCTTCACAAGAGAAACAGTCAAAAGACCGCAGACGGCCATACAGAAATGGTTCATGTCATTTATATGTACCGGCCGTAGATTGATCTCGTTTTTCATGTTCCAAAAATTTAAATCCAAAATATTTTAATACTGTCAAATAAAGTAATAATAACACATTATAACCTTTCGCGTTTTGTACTCATTATACTTTATTTTAATGGGTCTTATGCGCGGATCAATTTACTCTTTACAATTTACTAATTATGGTTCGACGTTTCGACCTGGTTATACAAGTCTTTGTCAAGAGCAGACTAACTCGTCGCGGAGTTTCCGTCGTGGACGGGTAGTTACTTCATCTATCCTCTTGTGATTTGATAATTTAAAATTAATAATAAACAATAACTTGATCACTCGAGACAAAAAAAAAATAGAAAAAGAAACAAAATCTAATCCACATTCGGAAACAACGCATCTGGGCACGCGAAAAAAACACTCCCCTAAATTACTCTTAATTTCTATAGATGAAAATCAATCCACAGCACAAGTACGCGATTAGAAAACAAAAAAATAAAAAAAAAACCTTCAGAGTTCATGTAGAGATCTTGCATCTCTTGCCACGTCAGACGCCAGGTAACGTCAGTGACGTCGGACCCTTGGGCATCTACACCGAGGCAATCACGGTCAACAAGGGACAGGAGAGGAAATCTTCACGGAGCGTATTTGTCGCGGGCGATATTCAATTTAATTCAATATATTGTGACACAACCGCATAACACACTTTAAGTACAAGATAAGCCCATCACCGTTTGCACGTGGAGAGTATTCACAGGAGCTACACATTTTCCAATTCCACCAGCCCCATTTCATCATAAAACCACTAGACACCGTGTCAGACACCATCCGTATGTGGTGAATGTTACTTATATCCACACAAATAGATTCGCTTATACCATGCGAACAGTATCATATAATCTCACATTTTGTATGACACCGCAATGTACGAATTGACACAATAAATGACGACACTTTCGCGTCAATCAGCGATACAAAAAAAAGATAGCATCGCGACAAATACGCTCGTAAATACGTCCCAAAAGCATTTCTAAACTACTAAAACTCATATAGAAAGCGTTATGCTTGAAATACGTTAAATAAAATCAAAACCTATTTCAACAGCAAAAAAAATGAAATTACTAATTTCTGGTCATACCAAAGATATAGACCGTGATAAAAAAACTATTAAGTTGATTAATTTTACTTTTAAAATAGACTGAATTTAACATTTATAGCAATCAATTCAAATCCTCTATATTCTACAACCAAAGACAACAAAATAAAAAAAAGATATTCATTAACACGTCCACGCCAGCTCAGTAATTCATATCCTTGCCCACAGAGGGCTACGATTAAAGCTTTTCGTTCAGTCGTTATTAAAAATGTTTTCAATTAATATATTATACTAAATACACGATCAAATTTTTTGATGGTACGCTCCGCCTGGTATAACAATCAGATGCTTTTTTTTACCAGGCGAAATTCTATCATTGTACCGATCATCATATATGTGAAAAATAATTGATTTTTATATTAATTGATAATTTTTATTCTTATAACCGAGTTTACTGCTGCCCATGCCGATGAGGCAGACTTGTGCGAGCCACTGGTGGTACACGCCGGTGTGGACATGTTAAGGAACAATATACAAACGGGTTATCTAAATGGCAAACAAAATAATCTATTTACTAACTACTCAATAAGAAAAAACACAAATACAGTTTAGGAGTGTATACCAATACCGCGATATACAGGATGGCGCCATCATTTTGACATTAAATCATACTAGATATATTTTACACCATTTTTTTTTTACACTGGCTCGACATAGTGACTACAGAGTACCTGATGGTAAGCACAGTGTAGTCCAAAAACGAAAGCGACTATCAAAGGATGAAAATCCATTGATAGTCTACATCGTCATGTCGGCCCTTGTATACCACGACTGAAGGTCTCTAGGTATATGAGCTACTGGATATACACAAGCTGGTCCCGAAACGCGACAAGCCGAAACTGGTCACTATGACAGGCTTTACACCCATGTACTGTGGCATTTTGAGGCTACATGCTACAAATAATCAATAGGTATCCATTTTGTAGTTTTTAATAGATATTTAAAATATAATAATAATTTATCGTCACGCTTATATCCTTTTCGGGGTGGGCATAATACATCAGTGCTCAACATGACCAGTAGCGCAGCTTCTCCACTAGGGCACTACAGCTACATTGGGTGTCACAATATCCCAGTTATTAAGTTATATGACCGGTGGTCGTGGGTGTGGTGGTAGAAAGACACGGATTTTGGCGTTTTACTGTTTAATTACACTTTAAGGCACACCGAACTGTGACGCACACGCATGTACTTTACCCTTGGGTCTCGATAGTCGACTGCTTTTGCTAGAGCATCCCGTGCGCGCGCGAACCCCTTACCCCGCGCGTCCCGTATTACCCTAACGACCTTTAGGGCGTTTAACACAATTACGTATCGGGCGGTGTCTACATGCTATAGCTATATATTTTTTATTTAATGTCGTTATATAAGCGCCATCCTGTACGTAACACGTAATACTAATGATAAAATTGACCAGAACATACCTTTTTCATCCTGCTTGTCTATGGGTTCCTTAGTTTCTGAATCGCCCATAGTGCTCAAATCCTGAGCGCCCTCCGAAAGGGCCGCGTTTTGATACTGTCATAGTGAAAATAGCACAAGCTTTACTATACAATATATATCTCTATTAAATGGCACAATAATTGTCACCCACAAAATATTTTTAACACATTCGTCGCCATGTCACCCACATATGAGTGACGGTTTTCTTGTTAAAGTTACTAGGATGTTTAAAATGAATTTATTGTAATAAGCACTTATATGTAAATATATGACATATAACATTAAAACACACCAAAAATATTCACAGTATTTCAATACCTTTTACGAATTTATATGACATATTATACTATGTGGCATGTTTTCGTTAAAACACTGTAAACACATTTGAGGTGAAAAACAAATTTCTTTGCGATATATCGAAGATAATAATATCATAATACTCGAGTTACATTGTTTATATATCGCTTGTTTATTTTACGATGTACTGAGAGTTGGATTTGAGTCGGCTCCGTGAGAAACACAAGCGAATCGTGCTAGCCGACGAACGTGTTAATCATTGACTGCACTAGTTAAGTAAAGAGTTCGTTTATGTTTCACTTCAAATTGTATTTACCATTTATTTTACATACGATCTAAATTCGGATTACTTACAAAAATCTGTTTAAAAGACAAATCGAACGATTTAACTTATAAATTTTACGCTTGATATCTACAGGGGTCATGACCTACTATCACGATCTCTTGCTTTCCTTTTTTCCTTTGTCGCTACGCAGTCTCCCAGTGTTGTCATATATTTTTGTTTTATTCACATATTTATTGTGGTCTTTAATAAAAAAGTATAACATAAATTTTAATATCGATACCGAGTAAAATCACGAGTCCAATAGGATTATTATTACAGACAGTATTCAATGTGGTAATCGAACCTTGGACGCCCTCGGCCTGGGGTTCTTGTCCGGCGTGATGCCCATCTCGTTGAGCAGGTCCGCCATCACCTTCGTGTTGATGCCGCAGTTGTTGGCCACGTTCTTCTGGCAGCGCTTGTGCACGTTCATAGAGCACACTGCAACGTCAATATTAAAACGGTATGTCGATAAAGCAGTAGGCATCCGCAAGCAAAATTACTATTACCATTGTAGCTGCACGTCTGCACGGCGCCACGATCGGAACAGAAAAACCCGAGTAGGCTTGTCGAATAAATATCGATACATCGATATATAGATATTTTCAATACAATATATCGATATTTTAGGGCGATATATTTTATAATGATATATCGATACAAAATATCCAGTATCGAAAATTGTATCGACAACGATATTTTTTAATTTTTATGATAGTGAAGTCGCTGAAATCTGAAACTGTAGAAGATAGGACCTAAAGAAAAAAAAACTATATTGTCTAAGACTGTTGAGTATTATGTTTTTTACGTTGCATGCATTGACATCTGAATTTGTTACATGTAAATTATTTGCCGCCATTTATTTATTTAATTTTGTTTGATATCTTAAATAGGTCTTAAAGTTAGAAGATAGCCTTTTAGTTCTTGATATTTTTGTAATTTTGTCTAATAAAAATGAATACTGGTAAAATACTTTCGTATGTACTGAGATTTAATCGATACATCGATATATCGATATTTTTCCTTCGATATATCGACACCGATGTTGATATTTTAATAAATATCGATATAACGATATTTTTTTCATTTTCGACATCCCTAAACCCGAGTTCAACGTCGCCCAGGCTTATATGCACTCTTGACTGTAGCACTGCCGCTTTCTGATTGGCCGATCAACTTAGGATAAGGATAAGAAAGAACCGTGCGGGTTCTATTTGTTAGGCTTAAGATGTAAATATAGTTTGTAAGGCTTTTAACTAATACATGGTTTCGGAATGTAACACGCTATTTATTTCGCTACGTGCTCCAGCCTCAACACCATCACGCGAGTTGAGATAAAGGGCGGACGCATCGCCCTCCGCCATCCGCACCCTTTACCATTCACACCAGTGACGTGCATACGGTATTTGGACAAAGTAGGCACAATTCACGTGCTTATTTTAACATTAAATTATTATAGTTAATATTGTATTGGGCTCATGGGAAAGATAGTAGGCGTAAATATGGAACAGATATGATAAATGTTTTCTTGTTTTGTTTAAACGTTAAGCAATTTAATCCGGACTTATTTATTGTAAGGTCATGCAATGCTTTAATGCATCTATGGAATGACCGCTACTGATTCACACCCGTAGTGTAGTGCCTGACAGCCGTCGCACGCTTGTCGATTGCGTTAACGCTCAAGTTGAATTCCTTGTTATTAATTAGTTTTTGAAATGACTGAATCGTACCCATGTGTTTCATTCCAGGTAGTTTTTTTTTCTTTTTAATTCGATATCTTCTAACCAAAAAATACATCTTCTAACCAATTGTAAGATAAAAACGGTAAGAACTAAGTTGTAAGGAATGAAGTTTGAAACAATTTTACGCTTTGCCATTAAAAACAACAAAAATATCGAGCGAAAACTATTTCTAAATAGAATTACAATAACGTTAAAAGCAGAGATGGGCAAAATGTAATCTGATTAACGATGAACGATTAAAAAATGTAGTCGTAATTTTATTTTTCTTGCTCTGTAATCATGATTAAATCCATTTAACAAATCATAAATGTGTATGCAATCTGTGATTCTGTAGTGTTTAAAACATAGATGAGCAAAATGCAGTCGTATTAATGGTAAAAAACGTAAAACGTAATCGTAATCATTTTTATTAATCTGATTCCATTTTGCCCGTCTATGGTTAGCACACATGTTACATAATATCTTGTTAATGTGTCTGTGAGCATAGATGGGCAAAATGTAATCAGATTAATAAAAATGATTAACGATTACATTTTAGGTTTTTGCCATTAATATGACTGCATTTTGCTTATTTTTATTTTAAATACTACAAAATGCCTGATTGTATACACATTTATGATTTCTTAATGTTTTAAATGGATTTAATCGTGATTACAGAGCAAGAAAATTAAAATTACGACTACATTTTGTAATCGTTCATCATTAATCAGATTACATTTTGCCCATCTCTGCTTTTAACGTTATTGTAATTCTATTAAGAAATAGTTTTCGCTCGATATTTTTGTTGTTTTTAATGGCAAAGCGTAAAATTGTTTCAAACTTCATACCTTACAACTTAGTTCTTACCGTTACATCTCTGTCTGTGAGTAGAGAGATAATGAAAACACGGTCGTACCTTCGCACTGCAAACCCTGCTTGATGAGCCCGTAGAGCAGCGAGCCGCAGTGGTCGCAGAACGTGAACCGCTTGTACGAATGCACGACGAAGCGGTGCGGTATGTTCACGTTGAACCGCTGCCCGGTGGTCACCGTCGCCACGCTGTGCTGCTGCAATAACGACCACCACAACGCCGCGCTCACACAAACCGGTATACACTTAACAGTGGTACTAAGAAACGTTGATAATGTTTTTTTTTTTACACTGGCTCGACATAGTGACTACAGAGTACCTGATGGTAAGTACAGTGTAGTCCAAAAACGAAAGCGACTATCAAAGGGTGAAAATCCATTGATAGTCTACATCGTCATGTCGGCCTACATATACCACGACTGAAGGTCTCTAGGTATATGAGCTACTGGATATACACAAGCTGATCCCGAAACGCGACAAGCCGAAACTGGTCACTATGACGGGCTTTACACCCATGCATTGTGGTCGCGATCCAGACGGGCACCGACGCCCTACCAACTCGCTGCTAATGTGCAGATTTTTTAAAATATCAGCTGATGCGCATTAGTTGGGTACAGAAGGTTTCCAATGTTAGGGTACTGCAGCGCGTTGGCAAAAACCGTGAATCATTGCAAACCGTCAAGAGGAGGAAGATCGCGTATCTTGGTCACGTCTTACGACATGAAAAATATCGACTCCTCCAGTTAATAATGATGGGCAAAATAGAAGGACAGCGACGCGCTGGAAGGAGAAAGAAGTCGTGGCTGCGCAACATGAGAGTGGACCAGTATTGCCAGCGTAGAACATCTGTTTCACTTGGCTCAAGATAGAGGGAAGTTCTCTGAGCTGACGGCCAACCTCCGGTAGTGGAGAGGCACCCTAAGAAGAAGAAAAAACTGATGCTGTTTGCGCTTAAGACTTCTACGAACATTTTAAATCTAGTTAAGGCTTGTATAAAACGTTATTTAATTAAAGCGCTTCAATTCGATCTCAATGCTGATTTAAATTTGATAATTTTTAAAACTAGATATTGTTTCCGAGCAAGACAATGAATACAGTTTAGTACTCAGGGAGTAGTGGGAACTCAGCTTCTATTTCCGTCAGTCGGACTCTTCGTCACTAAGTCACAGAGAGAGTGATAGAGTGTTTATAAGTGACAGAAATTACTTAAAACTCGTTGATTTTCATGAAGTCTCACCAGTGGCTACTAATGAAATGAAATGAAATGTATTTATTTCGCCACGAACTAACAAAAAATTAGAAATTTAAATACAGTAACAGAAACAAAAGATAAATTCAAAAACATATAAACATGGCGAAAATGGGACCTTCATCAGCTTAAAGCCACAGAGGACGTCTGCAGCGCTGATTTTCGTGAAGGGTACTAGTAGTCGTGCAGCACGCTGCGGCCACACCCTGGTAACCACATCGGCTCGTGGCCGGAACCTGGTTCTATCTTACTAATGATAGCCTAGTCTACCAAGGATTCTGGCGAAGCAACAAGGCGATGTGAAAAGACCTAGGATGCTGATAGGAGCAGTTATAAGTCCCCAAACACTGCATCCTTCTTATTTCCCTCTATTTCTGTCGGTTCCCCTTCCCATAAGATTAAGAGGGGTTTGGACGAGAGGGTGCGTCTGTGCCAGCGCTAGCAGTCACGCAGCAAATATATCCCGCGCAATTTGACTGTTTCCGAATATTTTCATCAGTGAGCCCCCCTTCCTCGCGTGGGGCTGCAGCCCGCGTCTACTTGATGTAATTCGAAAATATTTTCAAAGCCGAAATTGGTCAGGATTTCATCATAATCATCAACACAGAGTTTCACGCTAAATAGCGTTTGAAAATGTAAACTGGATTTAATTTGTCGATGCAAGCGGGACTTATTTTATAGCAGTGTTTTATAAACTCACCTCTTCCTTCATCCCGGGGCATTTAGTGACGACCAGAGAGTGGCAGCGTTTGTGGACGACGCACGTACATACTGTTTACAACCATTTAACATTTATTATGGCTTTCTAATAGTAAAATTAATTTCATCGATATCTATAGAACATTTTTTTTGGCTGTACAATTTAGCATTGTCTAGCAGTTGACGAGAACAATACATACTTAATTTCAGTCAAATTCGATGGAAACCGAATACAGTGCAAACTCTATATAACGACCCTCAAGGGACTGTGCATGTTTTGACGTTATAGAGAGTTGTCGTTAAATGGAGAGAAGAAAAGTCTGTATTAGAAAAAGAAAAAATTGTAAACTCTTACTTGCCATGTTTACAGTTTGAAAGTTTGTGAGTAACTAAGAATATGATAACGCATAGATAATTCATGACTCCTACTAACAACAGTCAACACGTGCAAACAATCCCAATGTGTAAACAAAAGAATGGATTTCTTAGAAAGTTCGGTATGTCTAATGCCGACAGTCGAGTTTATTACGGGCTAGGATAATAAACTGACAAAAGAAAGTACACAGCTGCGCAGTTTTTACTAATTTTGGCAGCTTAAAAAGACATCTTAGCTTAAAAAGTACTTTATATTATTAAATTGCTGTCATTATTGAGAGTGGGTGTAATGCTATATAGAGTGTATCATTGTATGGGAAACAAGCTAAACCAACCAAAGCCGAGTGATATCGACGCTTTAGGGAGTTTGTCGTTAAATCGGGTGACGTTACATGGAGTTTACACTGTACATAGCAAAATGTGAGTCAACCTTTTTTAGAAGCAATAAAACATCGTGAGGAGACCCTCATGACATCTAAAAGAAATGTCATATTCAAGTGTCCTGAAACGGACGAGAACGGAATCAGCCGCGCTATTGGTCAAACTGGGCACGACGTATAAGCGCAAAATGGATACAGCCACAAATGTATTTTTTATGAGATATGGTTTTATTATTGAGTGGTCGCGCCAATATTTATTCTTTTTTTTTCTAAATCCCCCTTCACTTAATTTCCTACCCTCATCCTGTCACTTTTTCCACCGCACGCGGCCGTGACATTTAGCACGGCCATCATTTTAGTGTCGTTCAATACGTCATTCCTGACGGTCGCCGCATGAGCCGTCAGCACGCAACGCGAGGACACCTCATCGTCCTGAATCTTCTTTTTTGTTCGCCCGCTACGCGCACACATCAAGTGTGCCCAAATCATTGTTCGTCCGCATATTATGATGTTGGCGCCACAGCCGGGAAGGACAGGATAAAGCCGACGTCATCAGAGCCGCGAGGATCGTACGGTCAGTGTGTGTCCTTTATTCCCTTTTCTTTCCATTTTTAAATACCGCAATACAGTCTACTATCCGCTCTTCTATTGGCGCCTCCATGGAGATATATTGTTCGGCGCATTTACCACGTTTTTATGCAGGTAGGGAGCGAATGCATGAATGACGTTATGTATTATTTTTGTTATTGTAATTATAATATGAATATGTTTAAAAAGAAAACATATTTATTATAATATGTTATTCTGTAGGTTCGCTGAGTAGTATGCCCGACTGTCACCCTTAAAATTTGGCAGAAATGTTCACCTCATTCGTACAAATTACTCGATGATTATTAATAAAATATAAAAATCGACTCACCTTGGCACTGGTAGCCTTGTTTCCCCAGGCCCCTGCAAACAAATCATTCGAGGAGATTAAAAAATATAAATCGTCGCAGTCCACTAAAAAAAAAAAACTGAACGTGCAGCAACATACACATGACAGAAGTGTAACTTCTTAAATGAAACAACGCACGGATCACGTGTTGGCTGTTCATTTTTTTTTATCCGGACTCATCAGTGAACACACCAAACCTGATAGGTAAGTATGGCGTAGTCCTAAAACTGACAATTACAATCAACGGTAAAGGCAAAACCCACTGATAATCGCAGCGATCATGCCGACCTGCACAAATATCTCTTCACGCTACGCTTAAGGGACCCCATATCATGGGACGGTGGGAACACGCTCGCTGGTAGACCATTCACTGATGATTATTGTAGTCGTCTTTTAGACCGCACCATGCTTAACATCAAACGTGGTGTGGTGACAATGCAGAGTCAAGGTAAAAAAAAACGGCACGGCACTACCACAGCATCGCAACGCGTGCATCTAGCTGCACCTCGTCTCTAGCCTCATATAACGGACAAACACTAACCAGATAAATTCCCGGCAGTGGCTGCAGAACGTCGGCTGGCGCAGAAACGTCGCCATGAACTTGTGCCCGTTGACCTGATGGACGCGCCGGCGCATCGCCCCCCGCCGCCGTGCAAACCCGGCGCCCTCCTTGAACACGCGCCCCTCGGGGCCCGAGCGGCCCGCGTGCCCGGCCCCTGGCGCTCCGGCTCCTGCGGTCGCGCCACATCCGCCGCCGCTCTCCGGCCCACCTGCTCATGTGAAACATCGGTATTTCAGATACCCAGCCCTTGGTAGTCGCTGACAATCTTGAACTAAACTGTACTATCCACATGTTGCGGTAAAAAAAGCTAGCATTATTAGACATTACTAATTTTCTAACTCTTTCGCCCAATTTCAGAAATACCTATTAAGATTTAAGACGCTTTTAAATATTAATAAATCATAACATAGCACTTCTCATAGCGCACTGAGCGACATTTAATAATTTGAGTTTTTAAAAGCAAAGGTACTAAAACAGTCACTTAATTTAATAAATAAAAAAAAAATGACTCGCCTTGAGAATTCCATCGCAGATCTATCTTCAGATGCAGTTTGCCTTGAGGCTCTAGGTCCACCTGGAAAAAAAACATCACTATTGCACTCAAAAAGCACTCTACATTTAATACAATCCATGTTATTTTGTCCAATAACCACTGAAACATTAAAGTTGTGAATTTAACAAGTTTGTTGGTCAGTGTGATTCGTTTGTATTTCTCACAGGGATCAAATCCGACTCCCGGTGCAAACGCAAGAATATAAACAACGTAACTGGAGTATTATTATTATATAGTTAGGGATGTCTGGTTACCTCACTAAAAATGAGTGGTAGAGTAGAACAGCATAGCAACACGGCGCGCACTATTTCATTGCATTTTGTGCAATAAGGTCGTGGTCGTTGCGATTTGCGTTTATATCGAGCATTTAAGTTATAAATGGTTAAAAGTGGTTCTATAAGTAATATTAGTAAGTTATGTAGTTATGTAAGTTCCTTATAAAGTTTGTATTGTTGATTTCTTTTTGTTTTTCAAATCATTTGTAATTTATGATCATTATGTAGGCTAGTTTACAAGTTTTATTAAATTAATAATTATAAATGTAACTTATGGTCACTTTGTATTTATTTTTAAAGATTCCTACTTCTGGATCCTAAATATATTATTATCTTCGATGATCATAAAGAATTTTATTCTTCACCTCAGATCTGGACCCTAATTCTCTAAGACAATTTAGCGATTCCTTGCTTTGATATCACGTCAATTTCGTTAAAAGTTACGACATTTGCAAAAATCATATTCTCTATGATACTTTGTTGAATTGAATCAGATTCGTTACCGTGACATGATATAGACAAGATTCGAGTGTGATATCTAAATTGTCATACAGAAGTAGGCCCTTATTTACAGTGTTTTATTGCAAAACGTGCGAGATAGTATTATGTAATATGTTATCCTATATAAATTCATGAAAGGTATTGTATAATTTGAACATTTTTAGTTGTATATACTCCATTTACATATAAAAGCTTATTCCATTAAATTCCTTTTAAAAATCTTTTTAATATAACAAGAGCATCACTCATATTTGGGTATATAATACGATGTTCCGAACGTACCATTTTAGCGTAAAGCAAAATTGTTTCACTGTCTCTTTGACTAAGAACAGTTTGCTGGAACATAATTAAATGCTGATACTGTGAGTGCTATGAGTTTGACTATTCAAATTATCAAAAAAAGAGGGTAGAGAAAGTTTTTTTTTTTTTACACTGACACGGCACAGTGACTGCACCAGACCTGATGGTAAGCATGGTGCAGTCCAAAAAAACGCCAACGACTATCGAAAGGTAAGAAAAACCCATCGGTAGTCGCAGCGATCATGCCGGCCCGCACAAATATCTCTTCACGTTACGCTTAAAGGATCCCATATCATAGGATGGTGGGAACACGCTCGCCGGAAGACCATTCCACAGCCCAACGACACGGCAAAAGAAGGAGTTAGAGAACTTCTTAGTCCTAGCCGGGATGTGAGATACCGTATTGCTGTGACACCGCAAACCCAAAGTAGCTTTCTGTCCCAGACGAAAACTCCGCGGAACATCAGTCTGATCGTAAACATGACCTTGGTTAAACAGGTCGAAACATCGCGCCATAATCTAAAATTGATTCACGCATTTCACTCGAATAATTAAAATAAAACAGATTTTTGGACGATTTCGGGTTATATACTCATTTGTGTCCTGAATTTGTACTTTTATTCGGCGGGACAAATGGCAGTTGACCGAGAAAGGCCTTTATAACTTCATTGGAGAAGAGGAGCGAGCACTTACGGTGCTCAGCCAGCGAATTATGTGTTGCGTGGTTTACGCAAGGGCATCCCTGTGGGTATGGACCTCGACTTAGGCTAACCAGGGAACGAATAAAATGATGATATACTAGCGTTTCGGAGGCGACTACTTTGAGAAGAAACGCCGATCGAAACTCTAGGCTGCGTCGGAGTAGATGTCTAAGGGCGTCTGTCTACAAATTCATTGTCAATTCCGCGTCACGAGTCACGACGTCTCACATGCATTCTCTACTCTAGTCTTTACTTTTTCGCTTCAACGTTCTATATTTATTTTTCACATATTCAGCGACACGTACAGCAATATATAAACAATAAAAACACACAAAAAAGATTCCACAAAAAAAAATACAAATCTAAAATATAGCTAAATAAGAGTATTATTGACATAATTTGACCTTCCAAAGAGCACTTTAAACACTGAAAAGTCTCTTGCATTGGAATGCGGATACCTGAAACCTATTTGGCTTAACAAATAGGACGAGCCTATGAGACCATTAATAATTTTAAACTAAACATAAATATAAATACTCTTTGACACAACCCCACCTCATCCACCAACTGGATGTACCTCGGATCAGGACTTGAAAATCTCCTCCGCAAATGGTTCATCGCGCACACCACTCACTATGCGGTTGTGACAAACCCGCATCACATTGCAGTATGTTAATCATCAATGTCGCCATAAAAAGACATTGCAGCTTATCTAACTAAACAAACAGTAGACTCTTCTCGATAACGTGTTTTTCAGAGCTGTATTTGGGTACACACGCAGTTATTTTTAAGCTAATTTTTATAGACGATGATTTTATAGACGTTGGTGGCCTGGGAAAGACCTTCACAACAAAACCGCGCTTGGTGGGCGAACGCTGAGGGCGCTCAGCCAGCGAAATTTATGGGTTGGGCAAATACGCAAGGGCAACCCTGTGGGTACGGACCTCGACTTGGGCGGCCGGCCAGTTGAAAAACAAACCTAACGGTGATTTACCAACGTTTCGGAAGCGACTACCTTGAGAGGAAACGCCGAAAGAAACTCAAGGCTGCGTCGGAGTGAAGAAACTCAAGGCTGTAGACGATGCCTTGAGTTTGCTAAGGCTTTAGGTTTTTTTTTAAGGTCTTCGGGTTGTTGAGAGATGCACAGACTTATAATCTTGACTTTCATTAACACTAATACAATATAAACAGGCCACTCTAACGTATGTTGTGGATGCCTTAATAGGAACTGTACATTGTTGATTGTAATCGTGTATGTGTTATGTGAATCAAGTATTGTATCGGGTTACTGGCAACCCTATAAAATAAATAAATAATTACAAATTACACATTTTAAACTTTCGCGTTTTGAACTCGTTATAAATACTGTAACGGGACTTTTGTGTGAATTTTCTTACTTTTAATTATAGCTCGACGTGTCGATCTAGTTACACAAGTCATTGTGTGGTCACGAGCAGGTTGACGCGCCGTGGAGTTTCCGTCGGGGGCGGGAAATTACGTTCTCACCCCGCTTTTGTATTTGATAATTTGAATTGAATTGTGATGATGGGTTTAAGCAATCATCGGCGTGGAACCCAGTCATTAGAAAAATAACCCGCGTTTTATGTTGCCTTGTGAAAATGCTGATATTGTGAATGCTTTGTCATGACTATTCAAATCATAAAGAACAAAAGAGGGTAGAGAAAGTAGCTTCTCGCCTCCGACGATAACTCCAGAGCGGGTCAACTTGCTCGTGACCACATAATGACTTCTGTAACCAGGTTGAAACGTCGAGCCAAAATTAAAAGTAAGACAATTCGCACATAAGTTCCGTTAAAGTATTTTTAAGGAGTACAAAAAGCGAAAGTTTGAAACTTGTAATTATTTATTTATTTTATAGGGTTGCCAGTACCTATATGTTATTCCGATGTATAATCTATATTACTGTAAAAGTTTCATGCAAATCCGTCCAGTAGTTTTATCGTGAAAGGTTAACAAACATTCACAAACTTTAAAATTTATAATATTACCCTATGCTCGGACATCCTTGGGTTATAATTCGCCTATTTGTAGGTTATCTCGCGGTTTTAACGAACCGGAGAGTGCCATCGATGTTTTCGCTGACAGTCTGCCGGTCTTTAAAAGAAAAATCATCGGGTGGTTGAGGGACACGCAGTAGTTGTTGATATGATTTTTGCCTGTGTTTTCACTTTCATTGTTTTATTATTGTTTGTTAATGTGTTTATTTTATAAGTAGTATTGTTTGTATTTTTGATGCACGATGTGGCGGCCTTAAACGGCGCAACACATTGATGTGCATTTTTTTTATTGTCTTGTAATGTTTTGGCCACTGGCCGCCGTTAAAATGTAAAAATAAAAAAAATAAAATAATTAGTAGGATGAGTAGTACAACGTACATGCAAAAGTTTAAAATATCAACTGTAGTACGCTCCCACGATTTTCGTAGGCAAACACACAATCTTTATATCTTATCAACAGATTAAAGTGGATAAAGTAAAGATACACATTTATCAAGCATGATATTCTTACAAGCGGTATTTGAACACTACATTATTAAAAAGTACGCGAGTATACATGAAATATTCCCCGAATAATAGAACCAGTCCAAAGACTAAGCTAAAAAGTGTGTTTTATTAAAACAGTTTGTGTTCTAAAATAAAACATTTAACAATATTTTTATACAATATTCATTTGATCCTGGAAACATCAAAAAAATCTTTTGATTACATGTGTAAACATTTTTTATGTGTATTATAAAATAAATACGTCTCTGATGCGGATTTTTACAAAATAGAGAATTTAGGCGCGTAAATATTATGGTAAGTGTTTTAGTAATGAACGTTCTAAAATTGTTTTAATCCTACAGTCTATTTTATTCATTCGACAATATACAAGTTGCAGCACTTCCATTAAAACTACTAAGCATCGCACGTGTTTGTCCGCATTTAGTCCGCACAAACGTGTAAACGCTCCAAAACGATTGGCACAAAATTCCTTTGATTTGACCCAAAAAAAGCTAAACCCATTGGACCGGGCACAAATGCTGGCTAGTTCATATCGAGGGGTAAAAGGCTATTTGGTTTAAGCGACATTTTTTGTTGATATAGTAATATATATATATATATTTGGAATCGTTAAAAAACGCTGATTCCGAAAAAATATCCGAAAAAATGTCACTTAAACCAAATAGCCTCTCACCCCTTAATATAAGCAAAACAGAACATCCTATCCACACGTTTGAATTTGTGACGGCTTGTCGTGGTTTGGCAAGCGAATAGATCCCCCGTTATACAAGGTTATTTTATAAACGAGGGAGATATTTCAGGATACAATAATTTGTACCTTCGTACAACTAATAAAAATATAAACCACTATATTCCGTAACAAATCATTTAAAAAATATGATGAACAAACGAGAATTGATCTGCATAAAATGTAGACACAGGAGCGCGTGTGGCGCATGATGGAATGGTAATTAGATAAAGTTCCTTTTACGTAATTTTAAGTAAACATTTATTGACTACTTTTTCTTTCGCACCGTAATCCTGACTTAGGACAGGCAAAATACATACTTAGGGCGGCTTGCACTAACGAATTAATCTAGTTTAACCTTGTATAAAACGCTTATTAATTGAATTGTTTTGATTCCATCTTAATGATGATTTCAGTCTAAGAGTTGTTATAACTAGATTTTGATTTAGTGCAAGACAATAAATACAGATCAGCGCTAAATATCATTTTATATAACTCTAAACTAGATTTAATTTGTTAGTGCAAGCGGCCCTTAATAATTAATTGTTATTCACCCATTCATGGGTGTAATTATCAATAAATACTATAGAACTGTGTTGTCTATAATTTGATAATAATACTCTATCATCACATTATATCCTTTTCGGTGTGAGCAGAGATACATTAGTGGCTGTATCCACTCTGCGCTTATATGTTGTGCCCAATGTGACCATTAACGCAGTTGATCACCATTCTCAGGGCGCTTAAACATTACTTTTCTATTAGATGCTATGCGCGTTTCCTCATCATGTTTTACGATGTTGACTATAAATTTACTTTTTTTTTAACGAAAATATAATGATATCAAAATTTTACATATTTGGCATTGGAATCGAAAGCTGAATATACTCTGTGAAAATCTCCCTCTTCTATAAGATCACCTCTTATAAGTAATATTCATATGTTTTCCTGCCCATATACTTTAAACGCATATACTTTAAGACACAGTTAATTTAAACCTAGTGGGATCTGAGAAACATCAGAATAATGAAGCATTAATTTTTTTTTTTATAACTTATAGGCAAACGCTTGACCTCAATCACACCTGGTGGAAGGTGAAGATGAGTCCGATGATGAACCGCGTCCGCCTAACAAATGCCTATTCACTCTTCTTTTAAAGACACCCAGGTCAAAAGATCGCGGAAATATGGCCGCTGGTAGCATATTCCACTCCTTAGCTGTTCGCATGATGAATGCAGAAGCGAATCTTATGATATAAATTATGATGAAATATGGATATTATAACAACATATTTATAAGTATGTAAGTTATAACTATATTTTATCTTAAATGCATGCTTCGATGATTCAGACTCCTGAAGAGAATCAATAATGAACGGATGGCGGAAGAGATATACAATATGAAGGAAGTAAGAACCAAGACCCACCAAGACTTACCTACACAGACCAAATAAAAAGAGTTCTGGTGGAGGGTTAGGTCTGAACTCCCGCGGTTTAGTTATGTAGCTCTATACCGGCCACAAACCAATGTCTAGTCGAAAAAAAAAGGGTCGGTAGTTCACGGAATCAGCGAGAATCCATGTAGAAAATAGAAAAAAGTGCCAATCCTTTCTCACTGTCTACCTTAATAAGGAATCGGCGTAATGATAAATTGAAACATAGCAAAAGAGGTATGGAAGAGTAGAAAGAACAATATATTTGTTTATATCAATTTTCCATGTCAATGGACTCCAACTGCTAATGTAAAACACTCACCCAGAAGTCTGTAGCCTCCTTCTCCCGCAGCATCAAGTCTTCAAATGGTATTGTGCAGTTTGCCACAAAGTCATCTGGTGGAATTGCAGCATCGTGGAATACTGTGATGCCCAAACTGAAAAAGGAGTTTCATTCAATGCATACTTTTTTGTATCAAATCATAGTAATTAGCACTTATAGACTAATCTCTTGGCTTCAATTAGTTATTTATTTATTAATAATCAGTCAGGCAGTAGAAATAACTGATAGTGTATGTATCATACAATAACATAAAAATAATAATTAAAGACAGCCTTGGCCGTGTCTTCAATCTAATCTGATGGAAAGCGATGATAAGGCTGATGATAGAGCACACTCACACAATAAATACAGATTCACTTGTTGTTTGATAATTTCCATGTCCTAAGAAGCTGGAAAAACAGACTCAGTAAGCTAATTCCAATTAAAAGGGGGAATGTAAACAGTTGAAATGTCCACCAGACAAGGGTGAAAACCTGCACTGCACCTTGCGTTTTTTTATTTGGTTCACAGACCAGTCATCACACAACTACATACAAAGCATAAACAATAATACCAAAGGTGTGTCCTTAAAAGGTGAACACAACAATCCGAGTTAATAATGTTATGATAAATAAATCAGACATAAAGAATAACAGGAAAACTACACACACACACACACTACACTTACACATACACACACTACCCCCCACACACACACACACTACACTTGTACACACTGCAAAATCTTATGTTTGGCTGAGGGTAAGTAAGAGTGAAGAATATCAAAAGATTTACAAATGCTATTATAGCTAAGGAACATTCTATTGATAGACCTATATAGATAGATAGATCTATATAGTATTTAGATGTTTAATAATAATTTTAAAATATAAGGCAGTGGATCCTATACTAAACTAAGCCACCCAAAAGCAACATTAAGTAACAGAAACAGTATTATTATTAGTCAGTTGCACCCCACTACATGGTAAAGGTATTTCTTCCCTTTTCCAATATATTTGTGGAATCCATGGGAAGGGGTTTAGATATTTAACTTAGACAACTTGTCCCATGTGGTTCGGCAGATATGCACTATGTACAGAGGTCTATCTAGCATCATCCTGTGTGCAATTTTGCATACTGTATAGCTTAGTTGGCTCTTACAGCACCTCACTATTATGAAGAGGGAGGCACTATTTTATTATGCCAATAAACCCCACAGTCAAATACACAGTAAACAAATAATTTGCTTATTATATTTTGAGCAATTTTTTTTTTGTTTTCTGGCCTGTGTATTTAATCTACTGCTATATGTTGTCTAATAAATCTTTAATAAAAAAAAAAACAGGAAATAACATGTCCTGTAATAAATATGTTACAGCAAAAATAATATAGCATTTAATATATCTTTCCCCATCCTAAAAGGGATATACAATAATGATACTTTATACACTGAAATTTAAGGCAATTTAATTAATATATAAAGGTTAATCTTTGCTTGCAAAATAAATAAAAAATAATAATTATATCTGTTGGAGCCTTAAAATTTAAAGGAAACTTATAGAAAACTATTTAATCATTTCTTCATAGCTAAGCCATAACTGATTATTATCTAAATAAAACCTAGTTTTTTTTTTAAGAATTTATAACACTCATAGAATTAAAAAATCTAAGTTAATAAAAAGAAAATATAGTAGTGAGACTTTACTCAAAAATTGTGCAAATTGCTTTATGATAATTAATAGAAAATCATTAATAAGAAGTAATCTTCCCAGCACTGAGAGTTTTGTTAATTGCATAGGTCTTTAAGGACAGATATAAACTCATCAATGTTTATTTAAGACCAAAATATAGTCAATACAAGTACCTGCTGACATTGTGTACTTTATGTGTGAAGGTCTCATTCCAGACAGGATCGAATGTCTTCGCTTTAGTACTGGAACGGTCCAAGTGGTGTTCGTCGGCGTCTATCGATACGTACGGGTCTATAGGCTGGTCATCTAGAACAACATATTTATAACTTTACCAACACCCTTTTTCGTAAACACAACGCCTGTCTTACGCGTAATTTATAGTGCACACAACCGATTTTCGCGCGGAATTTCACTTCAGTTAGCTTCTAATTACTATAGGGATCATTTTTGAAATACTGAACAATCCACACCTGGCTTTCCGAAGGTCATATTGTGCCTTTTCTGGAAGTCGGTCGGCCGCAGACCAGTCGCCTCGCATACTCTGACTACCACAGTCCCACTGAACATGGTGCAGCTGACAAACGAGCCGAATCACCAAGACCGCGCCGCCACACGATCACTTCCACGTTATAAACCTACTTAAAATCATTGAAGGTGCTTCATAATTGAAACAGAAATTAAATAAATCTCTTGACAGTAATGAAATCCGCCATGGATGGGAATTTACTCTATGGTTGCAATTGAGACCAATTTTGATTTCATGAAAAAGTTTTCCTAATTTTGTTTATGGAATGTATAATCATAAACAACAGTGTTGAAAAATAAATTAATCTGCTTAAACTTTTTATTTTTAATTTATAATTATGTGATTTCAACACTACATAGTATATTTAAAGGTAGGTTAACCAAAATAATATGATACCTAGACTACACTATAAAGGCAAAAGAATGGGATGCTAACTCCTAACTTCTGCAATAACTATTTCAAAAATATATGCAGTAATTATTATATTTTGCTTGACATACAAAACATTGTATTTTTATATGACTACAGACATTCCTGAAAACAAAATAAGAGTGATCATTCCTCATCACTCATAATCAGCGAATCTACCAATATATTTGATTTTGCATTCATATATTTTTGACCTATATTATTTTAATAGATAATAAAAATCACTATAAATAAAAAACAACATTAAATTGAGATACTAATTTAAATATTTCTTTTTGTTTATAGCACAATGACGAATCCACTAAATGTTGGATGAATCATTGTGTCCATGACCATTGGGCGTTGATTATAAAACAAAATCTGTGACAATTTGTCCCTGACAGCAAATTCTTGAATTGACATTTGTCAGGGAGGGACTTTTTTTGATTGAATTATTTATTATATAGTCTGTGAACTTTTGTTGATCTCGATTGTTGGATTATCGTGAACATTATGATAATATTGTAATAAATAGTGAGAAGATGGGTTTTTTGACAATTTTAAAGAAACTGCGGCAGAAGGAAAAAGAAATGCGCATACTTATGTTGTATCCTTTTCGTAATCAACCCGTAAAAGAATATGTTGGAATGCCTGAATAGGAAACACAATTCCACTATAGTCTTCCACGTTATGATTTTTATTTATTATAAAAATCAGAATCTCAACCGTAACTCAATAATTTTCTTAGTATTTACTCAGAGGTTTAGATAACGCTGGTAAAACCACAATTTTAAAAAGGTTTAACGGTGAACCTATTGATACAATATCACCCACGCTGGGCTTCAACATAAAGACATTAGAGCATAAAGGCTTCAAACTTAATATTTGGGATGTCGGTGGACAGAAGTCACTAAGGTAATTGGTTTTTATATTACATTGGTCGTTTAAAAACACTGAATTAACATAATATTTATTGACAAATGCACATGTACTGAATTCTATACTCCAGTAGAACCTCCAGTAGAAATTTGAGAGTTTTCTGATTCACTTGGTGTCATCCAGTGGTTAGAGTTAGACACATCCACACCCACCTGTAGCTTACACAGTATTACCCCCTCTATTACAGGTGTGCACACAGTAGTGGTATCCTCACAGCACACACACTTATAGACACTACAGCACACATTAACTTAGCCCTAAACTAAGCTTGCGTTTGTATTATGGGCACTAGACATAGATATACATACTTGCATACAAATATGACTATGACTTGTTACAATCTATTTCAATTAATCATAGGGCTTGTAGACTTGTTAGATATGACTCTTCAACAGAGACTAAAATGCAGAACATAGACTACTGAAGTCAAATTTCCTGCTTCGCAATGTATTTCCCATTGTACAGTGAAGAATCTTTTCAAGAGCTATATGTTTTTAATTCCATTGGTCCCTTTCACCATAAAACCACTAGACACCGTGTCGGATACCATGCATATGTAGTGAATGTTCCTTATATCTGCACAAAAAAATTCACTTCTACATTCATCATGCAAACAGCTAAGGTGTGGAATATGCTGCAAATAACCATATTTCCATGTTCTTATGCCTTCAGAGACTTTAAGAAAAGAGTGAGTAGGCATTTGTTGGGCAGATGCAGTCCTTCATCGGACTCATCTTCACTTTCCATCAGGTGTGAGTGTAGTCAAATTCCTGCTTGCAAATCATACAAAAAAAACTATTTTGTTTATCACAGAAAAGTTTGCCATTACCTGGAATCGATCTTAGGAGTCAGCATCACTGGTAGAGTCACAACAACAAACTATGTTATCAAGCTATCAATATTCCAGCTAATATATCAGCATTAATATAGCAACAATGGCATACAATAAAAATCGAAAAGGGAAGCTGGTACACTCAAAATCTGAAGCTAAACTACATTTTAGCCATTTCCAGGTTTTGTGCTATACAAATACCCTTGAATTGTTTTTATATGTTCCCTTGAAAGTTTTATACAAGTAGAAAATTATATTATTTTTAAGTTTTATTTTGTCTTATGTTCTCCAGTTAAAATTGAATACTGGGTAGAGTCAGCAATAAATGGTAGTCCCTATTATAGAAAACTATCCAACTCATTTCACCATATTCCTCAAAGTCATAAATCCTCTTCCTTTGTAATTTTATTGTCATGGAATGCAATTATTATGAATTTTTTTGTCAAGATTATTGTGGATTTGTATTGACCATAATAGTGGACATTTTGGATGTCTTCCATCAACATTGTCAGTACCCATTTACTGTTTAAGACTATTTATCCCTTTTTTTTACAAAAATCAAATAATGGTAGCTATTATTAAGACAAAATAAGTATGTTTATTTAATATTTAGCAAAGGACTTCTCCAAAATCTTCAAGGAATATCTGTCAACCGCTGCCTTGTTTCATTTGTCAGTTTAAAGTCTTGTTCCCACCTTTTTAGTAGACATCCACACTTTTATTTCCTTGCGACCCATGAACCAGTGCATAATTAAGTTGTTCCACCTGTTTGCTCCTCTAATAGTATCTCCATCTCTCCTCAAATTCGTCTTTTTATCTTACACATAAATTTTATTTTATTTTGATGATATTTTTTTCACTGTATGGGCAATAAGCTTCTTTCATGGAGGTAAAATGTGAAAGAAAACTATAGAAATGTTGAAAAATTAATTCCAGATCATACTGGAAGAATTACTTCGAGAGTACAGATGGTGTGGTGTGGGTTGTGGATAGTGCGGATGCTAGGCGACTGAGTGATTGTGCCCGTGAACTACACACATTGTTACGTGAAGAGAGACTTGCGGGCGCTACTCTCCTCGTACTGGCTAACAAGGCAGACCTACCTGGAGCACTCACCAGCCAACAAATCAGAGAGGTATGTCATAAAATATTTTTCAATCATATTATTTGCATGTCATATCATGTCAGATGTTGCAATTCCTTATAGGTGACAGTAGATGATTTCCATAAGATTGTTTGTTAGTTTTTGGAATTTAAAAAAATGTAAGTTATTTTGCTGAGTCAAAATATAATATCATATTCTTAAAATATAAGATTGTAAAACATAAAATATTTAGTAAAATTGCTTTCACCTATTATTCATCTTTATATTTTAAACCTTTATTTGTAAATAGATTTGATTGTCCATCTGATGGTAAGTAATTATGACTGCCTATGGACTGTAGATGGCCAAATGTAATCAGATTAATGAAAAACGATTATGATCACATTATGCTCATGAAAGTTTTAAATACTAAGAATTGCATACAAACTTAGGACTCATTAAAGTTTAGAACGGTTTTAATTATGATTACAGAATAAGGATCATTAATCTGATTATATTTTGCCCATCTCTGATATGGACAAGGAGTGAGTGAGTAAAGAATTTTAATTTGTTGCAGACGTGAAAGGACGCTTTTTAACACTGGAGAAAACTGTATCCGACTACCTGACAAAAAAAATTACCCGTTGCGTCTGCCTGTTGGCGATAAATTCAAAAATTACTGAACCGATTTTAGTACGGTTTTCACCCATGAACCTAGTAATTCGTGAAGAAAGTTTAACTGTTTAGTTTGTTAAGGTTTTGTGTAAATTGGTTGAAATATGACAAAAATTGTTTAAATGTCCGAAAAGTAAAGAATATTCGTTGGCTATCAGGCGCGGCATTGTACCGCGGGTCAGCTAGTATAATTATAACTCATTGTATCCAACAGGCACTGGACCTGGACAGCATCAAGACTCACCACTGGCGCATAGTTCGCTGTTCAGCTGTAACCGGAGAGAACCTTCTGGAAGGGATGGACTGGATGTTGGACGATATTGCTTCTAGGATATTCACTCTCGACTAATCTCGCTTATTTATTACTATTCAGGGTGAGGTTTATAGACAATACTTTAACTTTGCTTGCTGTTTGCTCAGAAAATAAAATTGTCTTTGATAAAAAAACGGAATCATCATCAGCCCACCCTAGTCCACTGCTGATTGGAACTTCTAAATCAATCCTTTCCATTTGTTTCATTTTGCAAGAAGGCGCCCTGAGTTCCGCTTACTGAGCCGTGGTCTTTACTGAAGAATCTGCCTGCTCTAATGACCATCGGTTCTTCGGCGTCAACGGCCTGCCCACTGCCACATCAGCTTGCTAATATTGAGGACTATGTTGATGAGCTCTGGTTCTCTGTCGGATAATTTATTCCGGATATTATTCTTTAGAGAAAAAGCTAAATATATTATAGGTTCCAGTCCCATGTAGCCTTGAGTTTCTTTCAGCGTTTCTTCTCAGGGTAGTCGCTGCCGAAATACTAGTAGATCACTGTTAGGTTCTTTCCCTGGCTAGCCGCTCAAGTCGAGGTTAACACCCAGAGGGTGTCTTTGCGTTGCCACACAGCCCATAAATCGCTGGCTGACCACGTTACGCGCTCGACCCTTTACGCTAGATAAAGTTGTAGTCCTCAAAGCAAACAAACAAAATCAAAGTAAAGTCTATATATCTCAGCTTTATAATCTAGTATTTTTCTAATAACTTCACAAATATATTGCTCCATGAGAAGTTATCCTCTACGCTTATTATTTTCCTTATTAATAATTACTTTAAAATATATTTTTAATTAATTTACGGTATTTTTATTTAAAACTTATACTTCTCTTATTATTCTGTGATGGTCTAGTGCAGAGGTTGCGAGATATTTTTCTCATAGACCACTTTCAAAATTTGACTGGTTTGGTTAGACCCCTACAGCTACATTTCCATCATATTTCCAAAGCTCCACAAAAAATGTTAAGATTAGATCTATGAAAATTTGTGTTGCGTTCAAGTTCCAACCACGAATTCTTAATTTTCGGCAAAAACGTGAGACGCTTTGCAAGTTTCGACACATTGTACTGAATATGAAATATTCTCTCGTCGAGTTTCTATAAATCTAGTTATATTATGTATAACTCCAATGAGTGTTATCAATAAAATAATTTCTTACACTACACTTGACTTTGAATTGCATTGCAACTGTTCTATGACAAACAATATAGTTACCTAATACGATATGGACTTCATTACCGTGTCCTGTAAAGGGACGGGACACGGACGAAAGGATATACAAGTTTTTACAAGTAAAAGCAGCTGAACTTCTTAAAATATTATCTGCCTACATTTTAGTTCTTCACTATCGAAAGCAGATAAATTTTCGTGAACCCCTACTTACGAATTATGAATACCCATTATTTTGTCATGCCAACGTAGACCTCCGTCGAATCTCCGGTGGACTCCTGAGAGTCCACCTGGACCACTGGGAACTAAGGGTCTAGCGAATAAGGGATCGGTATCCATGCGCGGCGACGCGAACATTCGTAGGTTCAAATCCCGACACATACTTATGTTTTTTCCAGATTAAGTGCGAATTTATTCTCACTTACCGGTGAAAGAATGCACAGTGAGGAAACTCGCACAGCATTGATAGAAGGGTCATCTGTACTAGTGTTGTGAGAGGCGATCAGCTGCGCTACTGGTCACGTTGGACAGGGAAGCGCAAATTGGTTACAAGCATTAATGTATCTCTGCTCACCTCGAAATAGCATGATCGCTACGGCTATCGATGGTTTTTTTTTGCTGTTGGTGGTCGTTTTCGATTTTGGACTGCACCGTGCTTACCGTCAGGTATTGTGTGGTCACTATGCCGTGTCAGGATAAAAAAAATAGATATAGCGTGAAGATATATTATTATTAGAATGCTTTCAGATTACAATAAAACAAAGTGTGAGACAGTCGCTGATAAGCAAATGAAAGGTCAGTTTAATTGTTGTAGGTGCCTTTACCGTGGCACAGCGGGGCTGTGGAGCAATTGATTACATGGCTCGCAGTCCCGTCTTAGTGCGAATGAGGTCTACTTGGGGTTTTTTGTAGGTAAAAAAAATGTGCCTTTACCAGCATTCTATGTGATCTGATTGAGAATGCCATGAAGTTGTTGATGGATATTATAGCGCTGACTCATCCGCGACTGTCTCAAAATTGAGACGTGCTTAACCGTATTGGGCACAACTGGGCTGGTATGCCAAAAGCCGATAAAAAAATTCAATAAAACAAATTTCAACAAACCCATTCTTTATATTGAACTTAAAATATAGAAGTTATTATTTTACATTATTTTTTCCAAAACATACACTAATAAGCTAATTTGTAGACACATTGACATGTTAACTTACATTTTCTTGTTTTAGTTAGGGTCCAATTCATAGGCAGTGGTACTTGTAGAAACCCACTGCCCATACATACGGAAGGCAGGGTGTGGGAGTCCCCACATACTGCATATTATGACATTCTAGAGGTGGTCAAATCTACCCAACCTCCATCATTTGAGGCCTGAGGACTTCCGTGTGGCGGTACTTCGGCAGATTGCGCAGTTCATTCCCATAGCCGTTATCCGCGGCGCGGTAGGAAACATCTAGAGGTTTTTAGTCCGTAGGAGTCTGACACAACTTCGGCCGTCACTCTCATAGCAACCAGGAAGTCCTATGATGGATTTTCCTTAAGTATAAAAATTAGAGTCCATAAATCCTTAGTGGGTGTGAACGGCAAAAATAACCCCAATAAAAAAAAAAACATGTTTTTAGCGTTAATAGTTTGGATGCGCGATGATTTGTGAGTCAGGACAAGTGTTTTAATACGGGGTAATTGTTATCTCTCTGTATTTTTGGAAGTATATTATAGAACTGATAGTGGAACTAAACTGCAGTAATTTCATCCAATGATATACAGGTGAAATTGAATAGTTTCCGAGATATTTGATATATATTTCAAGGTTTTTTTGTTGGTACGCTTGGTTTCGACACTTAAATCTAAATTATAAAACAAATTATATGGATTAGCGTGTTAGAATTTTAGGCTTGATTCAGATGCATCAGCTTAATTAATGTGTCTGCTATTCGAATACGTTTCAAAGCAATCAATTTTATTAGAAGGCTTTTTTACAATTATATTTAAGTGTCGAAATCGGGCACGCTAACAAAATTGAACCTCAAAATTAAAATATCTCGAAAACCATTCAAATTCGTCCATACATTGGGATGCCTTAAATTGTTGCATTTTAGGTCCTCAGTCACTCGTGTAGCCTTCTCACAATCTTTCTTTCTATTTATTTCTAACTCCTCATATTAATACTGTGTGGTGCTTTGGAAAGACAGTGAGCAATGAGGTTGAGAACCTCTGTACGGCGCCGCACGCAGGCTAATTGTACGATCGTTCCGCGACTCAAGCGCCACCGCACGCTTCAGTCATGAGATTACATTTGACACGACACCACACATGCTTTCCTATTGCATCTTGTGGCTTTGTGAAGTGCTATATTAAACGTGATTCCATATTACTATCTGGACTTTTCTTCACTTCTCGTCTTCGTTCTACACGTTTTACCTTCGCAATAGACCTATGGTAGATCAACTCTCCACTATCGTGCCTGCCTCATTTTACATGCATCCTATAATACGTCGAATTAACTGTAATCCTGTAAAACATATAGATTTTCCGTATCCTCAAAATGGTATACTAATGAAACAACGATGGCAGCGCCAATGCTCAAAAAGGAAAATAATTGGTTCGTATGGTTTTGTATCGGGTGTATTCTGATGAAGCAATAATGTCAAATTATAAAAAATCTTCTTTACGTCTAAATTGCTGACCACAGAATATCAACTCTACAAATGTTACCCTCAGTCATGTCAATTGTCCTAAAATTCTAACACCACAATATTCGTGGGTACAGACACTAATGTATCTGTTCACCCCGCAAAGGATACAGCGTGACGATACAATATTATTTATTTACAATTCATGTATCGTTAGGAATGTTCTGATTCATCTGGTTTCGAGATAACTGTATCTTCAGATTTATCTTCGACATTTTCCACTTGTGCGTCAGTGTTTTCAGTTGCGATTTCACGTTCAGTGGGTTTTTCTTCGCTCTTTATCTGGACATTGTCTTCTTCGGGCGCTGTAAGTAAATAATGCAATTTGAGTTAGAGAAGTTCTTGGTACTAACCGGGATTGGAGTTACCGTATAGCTGTAACTCCATAAATCCGCGCGCGTGGTTCTTTTATGGAAGAGAGAAAGTGGTTATTAGCATTTGAAGAATTGTCAAAAATCCCCATTCAGTCATTTATTTAGCAGCACTTCTTTCATTAAAGTCACTAAAAAACATCGCATGTTTGTGTAACACATTTTGAACTTTCGCGTCTTGTACTCATTATATTAGGTCCTTACATATGAAATTGGCGTTTTGTATGGGAGGAACAAAAAGTCGAATATTTTTTAATATAATATATTTAATTAATCAAAGTATGAACCATTATTTTCTATTCTTTTGCCATCTCATAGGTAGTTCATTGATCCCTTTACTAAAAAAACCAGTCGGACGGGAATCAATAAAATCTTTGAAGGCGATTTGGACTGCCCCATCGGAGTTGAATTTTTTCCCTTGCAAGAAGTTATCCAAATTTCGAAAAAAATGGTAATCTGTTGGAGCAAGGTCCGGGGAGTACGGAGGATGTCTTAGACTTTCCAATTGAAGCTCTTCTAATTTAGTAGCCGTCTGTTGCGCAGTGTGTGGTCTAGCGTTGTCGTGAAGCAGCAGTGGCGTGGAGCGATTGACCAGCCTAGGTTGTTTAGCCGCTAGCTTTTCCATCATGGTTTGCAATTGCTGACAATAGACATCAGCCGTAATAGTCTGGCCAGATTTGAGAAAACTGTAATGAACAATACCGGCACTAGTCCACCAAACGCTTACAAGTAACTTTTTTGGGGTTAATTTTCGCTTGGGGCAGGATTTGGCTGGCTGGCCAGGATCCAACCATTGCGCTGAGCGCTTCCGATTATCGTAAAGAACCCATTTTTCATCACAGGTAATGATTCCGTTTAAAATACCTTCATTATTGTGCCGGTTTAATAATGTAACGCAGCGGTCGACGCGCGTTTGCCGGTTTGCTTCAGTCAATTCGTGAGGTACCCACCTTTCAAGCTTTTTAATCTTCCCAATTTGCTTCAAGTGAATTAAAACAGTTTTATCACTAACATCGTAGCCTGCAGCTAACTCGGACGTGGTTTGCGATGGATCCGCTTCCACAATAGCCTTCAACTCTTCATTATCAACTTGAGTCTCAGGTCGTCCACGGGGCTTGTTTTGCAGGTCGAAATTTCCAGAACGAAAACGTTGGAACCAAAAACGAACTGTGTTTTCTTTTGCAACACGACCGCCATATACATCATTCACCCTTCGAGTTGTTTCCGCAGCACTAGTGCCACGGCGGAACTCGTACTCGTAAAT
Source organism: Automeris io (assembly GCA_036320925.1). Lineage (NCBI taxonomy): Eukaryota > Metazoa > Arthropoda > Insecta > Lepidoptera > Saturniidae > Automeris > Automeris io. Next base: position 498,007 of record JAUDJH010000039.1, read on the forward strand.
AATGCGATATTTTAAGTTTTCCATTTTGTAAAATGAGTGACGCAAACAGAAAAAAACAGAAGAAAAAAACAAATGAATGACGATCATCGAAGCACAAATACATGAGTCTATAGCTGTACAAATGTGAATTTGGAATTCCTTACCAAAGAGGAGAAATTTGTGATTAAAGTGGCCAGTACGAAAAACGCCAATTTCATATGTAAGGACCTAATAAATACATTAACGGGTCTCGTGAGCGATTTAACTAACTTTCAATTACGGCTCAACGGTTGGATTTGGTTTTCACAGGTAGTGGTTACAAGCAGAAGAAGTTACAAACGCGGACAGGCTTTTATTTAAATAAAAAAAAACTGAATATTTTGGTTTTTGTTATGCCATAATTATTTTATAAACGACCGTTTTACAAATATTTTTTGTACTAAAATAACATCAATCTTTTATATCTACCAGTTGGTATACTTAATATTATTAGCCAGAATTGTTCCACTGCAAGGCAAAGCCTCCTTTCCTTTAACCACTATACTTGTGGAATCCATACGAAAGGATCTGGGCATTTAACTCACCAATCTTGTTGCGGGTTGAAGGGTGTTCATTATGTGCAGAAAAGGTGCATGAAGCAGCAATCTACGTGCAATTCAATTTGCTGTATTCCTTACTCGGCTCTTACCAAACTTCAATCAGTAAACCTCACGGCCCCACCAAACCCCATTGTCAGATTTAAGCCGACAAGTCCTGATAATCTGTGAGCCTTTACAACTTAACCAATATACTTGACTTGCATTGTACCATTGAGTCAAGTAATTTTGCTAGGCTGTGTAATAAAATTCACTTACCATTTTCCTCTTCATGAGCCTCTCCTTCACTCTCCTCGTGGGCATCAGCATCAGCTGCGAATTTATCCCGTTTCCGTCTGTCAACGTCTTTTATTTCTACGTCATTCGTCTCGCTAACATCCTTCATTTCAACGTCCTGATCCTGTGAAGCGGTTTCCTGCTTCTCTTCATGTGTGGGGTCGTTCTCTTTGGTTCCAGGACCTCGGGGTCTCATACACCGTTGCTCTATCCGTTGTAACTCCTCTTGGAGCTCCTGTCGCTTCTTGATCATATATTCTGTTGAGGACAAAACGATTAGAGGCGCGCTTCGGGTTCTGGCAATGCTCGGCAGCGGGTGTCGGGCCGCGATTTATCACTTTGTATACATTCAGCTGTCAGAGGACACAACTGCGAGTTAGACACGTTGCGTGACTGCGCTGCGCAATCACCTACATCGGATGAATCTCCTTATACGACACTTAGAAAGCTACCTCGCGACCTGGCAGCCAGGTCTGGGGTGGCAGCTGTCGAGCGGTGACAGCCATGATCACAATCGTATCTGAAGTCCAAGATTTAGACATGCTACTTTGTCAGAGCACAGAAAAAAGTTAATCTTTGATTAAAAAAAACCGAATATATACAGGTTGATTTTATATACGAAGGAGGATTTTTTTATTTCAGGATACAATCATTTGTACCTTCTTGTAACTAATGAAAATGTAAATGGCTATATTCCCTAACAAATCATAAAATCTGTAAAAAGTGAGGACACCGTAACTCCTGCGTAACTCCTGCGGCGCATGATTGGTTAGTAAGTAAATAAAGTTCCTATAATGTAATTGTAGATAAACAGATATTGACTCATTTTCCCTTCACACTGTATCTTGTCTTAGGACAGGCAAAATAGGTACTAATCATAGATGGGCAAAATGTAATCAGATTAATGAATATGATTAACGATTACATTACATTTTACGTTTTTTACCATTAATATGACTGCATTTTGCTCATCCATGTTTTAAACACTACAAAATCCCAAATTGTATTCACATTTATTATTTCTTAATGTTTTAAATGGATAATCAAGATTACAGAGCAAGAAAATTAAAATTAAGACTACATTTTGTAATAGTTGATTATTAATCAGATTAAATTTTGCTCATCTCTGGTACTAATTAATTGTTATTCATTCATTCATGTGTGTATTCCCTATCCCTAAATTTACTATACTTTACTTTGTTTTATAGGTAATATTAACATATTACTATTTTTACATATTTGCAATTAGAATCGAATGCTGAATAGCCTAATTTCTTCCTTGTCTATACAATTATTCAGAATAATAATATACTATAATGGTATATTCTGTTCAGAATGAGCAAAGATTCATAAGTGGCTATATCCACTTTGCACTTATATATTGTGCTCAATGTAATCAGTACTACAGCTGACCGCCATTCTCACACAACTATATACACATATGACACAACACAACACACACACCTATACTCACTCACCCAACTGTATGACAGTTCTAGTAGATGTCATACAGGTTTCCTCACAATGTTTTCCTGCACAGGTGAGCCTGTATTGCCTAAGTGTGTATTTTATCTAGAAAAACCCAGATCTATATGCTGGGATTTGAACCTAAGACTATCCATTAGGCCACCATTGCCACAATATACACAGCTCTTACGTAATAACCTAACCAAAGGGGATATAGGGTGATAAAAAATAATTCTTACTTTCATGGAACTTTCTACTAGAAGCCAACTTCTCATTGGCCTTATCATTCATCTTCTTTGGAAGCCAGTAAATGTGAGGTTTGGATTTAGTCAATATGGAATAACTCAAGCATTTCTGTGACTCTTCCCACTTTTCAAACTCTTGCACCCGTCCCATCTTTGCTTCCAGCGCTTTTATAGTGGCCTTCTTATGTTCTCTTTCCGCAAAGAGTGTCTTCCTTTCCTTCTGTTCTCTTTCCTTCTCCAAACGCGCTTGCTCTTCTATTTTGCGTTCAACTTGGGCCCTTTTGTCTTCCTGAAAGGTGAGATAACTTAATAATCCTGTCAATTCTCTTAGGGGTTGTTGGGATTCATATCCATAGGTTTTTGTTTGACATTTAATACATTGTATACTCCATACCTTCGGTTCAGTCACTATGTCACTTCTAATTTTAAAGTCTGTTAGTTTATTTCACATTAATAGGTACCCAAAATAAGTAACAGTAAAAAAGAAAAAATTATAAGGATTATTAAAGGGACCATCAAAGGAACCTTCAACAATGTATCTTAATTTTTAAATGGGGGGCAGGATGTTTAATATTGTAATAAAAGGTAATTTATTATGTTGGAAGAAAATGCAGTTTTAACATTTAACTTTTTTAAATTGTCAATAAAGCAGGGGATGCAATTCAAAGCCAACTGCTTTTTATTTAACTGAAGTTAAACTATTGTATACTGAATAGTGCCATGTGCATGGGACATTTGAAAAATGCAAGAGATATTGCATGGCCTGACCTTAAAATTTCTGTAGCTCAAATAAGTAAAGATACCTTAGTCTGTAACACAATTTCTTCTTGCTTAAACTTTTGCAGTGTTCCAAGGAGTGATCCGAAGATCCTTCTATTTCTTGTCCGTGCCTGTTCATCATTACCCTGAGCTCGGAGCACTGCAGCTCTGGTGGGCAACTCCCTGCAGACCGCTGAAGGTACTCTGGCTCGTTTAATCCCTGGACCATCATCTTCTCCATCGCTGTCTGCTGTTCGAGCTGACAATCTGGAAACAATGTATTATAAATACTTTACACACATTTTGTATATGTATTTTTTTTTGTTTATCGAAAACTATGTACAGCTTCTTAAAGATTCATTAAATATAAGCCAACAGTCCAAGAGCCCAAAATAACATTTTTGTGAATTAGTTTGCTGTAAAATATCTCAGCTGATGTGTGTATATATCTCATCACTCTGTTAAGTTTTATATTGCTTGAAAAACTATGAGTGTATTCCTACCTGTATGTATATAATTTAAAAAATTCAATGTTATCTCTCTTAAGGATAAAATATCTACCAAAGCCTAAGTAAACATGGATTATTCTCAAATAAGCACAATAGTTATTTTATTCTGAGCTTATGTAATAGCAAATAAAGTTATCAGTATGCGTGAAATTCAATTTATGCATAGAATACCTGCTAAACACAGTTTTAGTTTCTTGTTTCCTTTTGCCAAAATGATCATCATTTTTGTAAATATTCCCCGCATCTGGAAATAAACTACGACCGCCAAGCCGATTTCCTCGATTGTAATCACCAGACGCGTTAAATCTAAAACAAAACCACGTTATAATTAACATATCATTTGAGTATTTCGTGAATTCAATCAAGGCTTCACTAACCTGTCGTTGGCGAATCGTCCGGTCGTTTGTACTATTTTTTTAATGTTTTCATCTATTTTAAATAAACTACTTTTCTCATTTTCTAATTGGGTACGCAATGTACTAAATGATACTGCTACTTCTGTTCCCATTATTAAAAACAATTTGTGGAAAAACACTATATTTATTAAGGTACCACTCGTAGAAATATAAATGACAATATGTGTTTTTTTTCCAAAGCGTAGCATAGATACAAAATATTGCGTTTTGTTTCATCCATTATTTTATCATTTGTAATAGATTCTAAAGCAGAATTTATTTATATTTATTTAACTTTATATATTATATTTGATACGTTATTTATCTTCATGTTATTAAATGCATATTAAGAAGTACAGCATACTTTAAACGTTTTTGGTACCTGAAATCTTTTTAAGGCAAATCTATTTGGCAAATTCGACAATAGATGTCGCTACACGCTGGATATAAAACAAAAACGTATAAATTTTTATTCAACATTATGAATTATGATAAAGAAATTCTTCTTTAAGTTCAAATTCTTGATGATTTTATGATCCTTGATGAATACAGAAATCGATTTGACACCAAGCTAGAATTAAGGTTAAAATCGTGAAAAATTACTTGTAAAATTGAATCAATTTGCGACAAGAAAAGAGCTCATTCATCACATTAATATTAAAAAGATATTTCTTTGGCAAATGTATTTATTGCATTTTATTGAAATGAAAACCTTATTTAGCTAGTTATTATAGTTAAAGGCCTCGCTGTCATCTGGAACATTTTACATAGGTTTGTAGAATCCCAAGTCTGAGAAATCCTGGCCTATCAGTGTCAGTAATCGCTTATCATACGTGAAGTTCTGTTGCATTCTTTCACTTAAAAAGAAGGGACTGTAAACCTAAGTATTTAATATAAATTTGAACTGGTTACCTCCACGAGATCCTGTGGAAAAGGGTTTTGACTAATAAACAGACGGACAATGAAGTTATTCTATAAGCGTTCCTTTTTAATTTTTCAGGTACGGAACCCTAAAAGGATTTAATATTCAATGGCACAACGAGCTGCAAGTGGCTAGCAAGCTGAAGTGACAGTGGTCCAGCCATATAGTGGTTGCGGAGTCACAGCTTTACGGTTTCTCACATCCCGGCTAGGACTAAGAAGTTCTCTAACTCCTTCTTTTGCCGTGTCGTTGGGCTGTGGAATGGTCTTCCAGCGTAACATGAAGAGATATTTGTGCAGGCCGGCATGATCGCTGCGACTACCGTTGGGTTTTTCTTACCTATCGATAGTCGTTAGCGTTTTTTTGGCTGCACCATGCTACCATCAGGTATGGTGCAGTCACTGTATCGAGTCAGAATAAAATATATATATGTCGAAGAACTGATGATTATTGTAGCGCGTTTTTGAATGTAGACCGCGAGTCGGCAGACGTTGGGTGAGCGCCCCCGGCAAGGTGGAGCAGAGACCTGCGGAAGGTCGGAAAGCTCCATGGCGCATGTTAGGAGGGGCCTATATCCAGCAATGGACTAGGGCGCGCTGATGATGACAATGATAAAATATCTTCTATCATTTCTTCATAGGTATCAATAGCCGCTTACTATTCATTGGGTTACCAGTTTGGCGCTCTTATAGGTACAACAAGTTTTGAAAACCCTGCCTGACCTGAAAAGGGATGTTGCTGTCACGGTAACATTACCAAAATACATTTGAAAATGATATTATTTGTGAACATAAAAAAATTGTCATATAAAATTTAAGAAATTGATTACATTCACATTCGATTTATTCTCCGATTACTTAAAAAAAATCAGTTTAAAGATAAATGAAACGATTTAATCCTTCGGGTGTGGTTATATCGTTCGGAATTGAAGTCGCATTGATGAACTTGAGTGTGGCCTTTTGCTTTTCTTTGTTCACGAGCTATGCACGTTCCCAGTGTTACCATGTAAATTTACTCAATAATTTTTGAATTTATATTAGGATTTTTAGGTCCTTAACTTAAAAGGATAACCTAAATAAAATCTAATATCAATACCAGTGACGCCTTCTCGAGTTGGACAGTGCTTTTATAATATACTTTAAGGTATAATACAAACGGTAATAAAACTAAATCCAAATATAAACAACTAATAAACGTGGTTTCCGTGAAGAAATCACTTTTGATTTAAGAAACAAGTCATTATCAATCAAGCGCACATCCTACCACGACACTGCGGCGGTGTGATTGTGAAAAAAGCAATTATCTGAAATGCGCGACGCGCGCGCACCGTCCGCTCGCGGCGCGGCCGACGCTAAATCCGTTCAGGCTCGACCGAGCGTTCACGCGTGCTATGAAAAATGATCTGTACCATCGCGTACAAAATGCTTTATTTATTTATTTAGTATATAGTAGTAGGATGTACTGGAAACTCAGCGTTTATTTCTGTCGATCAGACTCTATTTAGAAGTGACAGAAATTAGTTAAGCTCGTTGGTTTCCATGAAGTTGATTATCTCCGTTGGCTCCTAGTAGTCATGCAGCACGCAGCGGCCACACCCTGGCAGCCACGTCAGCTCGTAGGCGAAACCTGGTTGAATGGGCTCGCTCTATCTTTTAACGCGCAAGTTGTTGCAGTGTTTCCCCACTTAGTGCAAAGTTCTGCCCACTTATTCATCATTTGTCGTGCTAATGGCATCCTAATCTACTCGACGCTTCTGGAGAGGCAGCAAGGCATAGGGAAAGGCCTAGGACACTGTTAGAGGTCAGTTATCAGTACCCAGACACTGCATCCTGCCTTTCTCTAGTTTTGCCGGTTCTCCGTCCCATTAAGAGAGGTTTGGAGTGGAGAGAGTGTGTTTGTGCAAGCGCTAGAATTCACTGACGTAATATACCCTGCACAAATGACTGTTTATGAATATTTTCATCAGCGAATTCACTTTCGTCGAATGTGGCTGCAGCCTGTGCCTACTTGATGTGATTTAGAAACCTCGTCAAGGCCAAAATCGGCCAGAATATCATCATGAAATGGTAGTAGTATATATATTATTGTAGCCTAATTATGTGTTGTTTGTACGCCAAAATATGCATTTGTTTATTGCAAATGCATATTTATGTCCATTCTGTTACTCGTAACTCTAGAAATAAACATAGTATATTACAAGTGTGTTAAGTTGGTCAGTTTCCTCAAATGGCTTTGTTATGGCGCTTGTCTTGCGACTTGCATATAATTTTGCTTCATCTGTAATGGCCAAAAGGCACACATGTGATATAAAATGACGATTTAAATCATATTTGCAAGGCAAATAACCGTCTAACCGTACAAATTTTTAATTACTAACTTTTAGTAATTAAAAATAATAATGAAAGTATAATTTTCACAGTTTAGCAACTCGGGTCTTGTGTCTGAATTTTTATTCCCGATAAAGACGAACACACATCTTCTGCATGACTTGAAGCTGATTATTTTTGATAATAATCAAAGCGAAAACTTACGCATATACACACACATATTTAGAGACAATTACACATATGAATACCAATTACCTAACTATTAAGTAGGCATTTTGCCCATCTTAAGTCAGGATAAAGTACAAATAGGAAAGGAGAAAGGAATTAATACTTGTTCACCTAAAATTAAGTAAGGGAACGTTATCCCCTTACCAATCAATAGTGCGCCACACGCACTGTGGAGTCCACACTTTTTACGGATGTATTCTTATTTATTCATCAACTTTACAATTTTTAGAGAATATATGAGGTGTCTAGTTTCAAAACCCGCTAAAACGGATTTTCGTACAAAATTACTTAATAGTTCTAATAGTAATTTGAAATGTTTCTATCAAAGCAAATATTATGTATGATTATTTTCTTTTTTGCTTTTCACTCTAGAATAATAATTTAAATACCTTATAAGAATGTGACTGTTAAGTCAAAGATTAATTATAAGTTTTTATAAATAATTGGGATTTTAAAAAAATATATTATAGCGGGTGTTGAAACTAGACGCCTCATATCTATTTACAATTTTCTTAGTTTTGAGAAGGTCCAAATATTTGTTTTCGGAAATATCTCCTTCGTCTACAAAAACTCCTTGTATTAAAACAATTTAGTCTGCGACAGTACCTCGAGCCTAAAACTCCACTGTTTGTTTTCCTTCGCACATTTTTGTCTCAGCGAAGCTCAGTCACGGCTGTTTCTGATAATTGATGTTCAAAGGCTGATGTACTCACTCTGACACGTCTATCTTACACTCTTACTCAAGATGATATTGCGATGTCTATCAAATTCACTACGATTACATTAACTACGTTTTTAAATACTTCTGATGGAAAGTACACTGTTTAATACTGCAAGCCGATGCGGTTAACTATGACGGTATTTGCTCTGTATGTATGTATTTGTATATTTTTATTAATCTACCCTATCTATATTACATTTTATTTAGTATTCTACATTTTTGTATATCACCTAAAAGTATTCTATATATTTATTGTCATACTTGTTTATTTTAGTGAACGGATCTAATATAGCACCGCGACGTCCGCGCAATCGGTTCCCCTGAGCGTCGGCTGGAAATCAGCGCTGGCTGGCGCGTACAGCGTCGCCCAGCATACGCTGAGCCGAGTGCGCTTTGAGATGGGTAGCAGCACACAGGATACATGATGTGATGTTATTATTCTTTCATTGTTGTTTTTATATAAATTTGTTTGTTGTGTGTTGTTTCCTTTGCTTCAATATACTTTTTAATAAATAGATATTGGCACCCAAGCATGAAGCGTGGATGGGCGTGCTATTCAGTTCGTTCATCGGAAGATTGCTGATTTGTCTTTGCTGTGGTCTTCAGAACGTATACTTCTTGTTGTCTCAACTGGCGTTGTGAGTCTGGACAGCGAAAGAATGCCTGGATGGCAGAGTGCTTCTGGGATTTGGGGATTTTTCTAATTGGACGGATTGGTTCGCGCGTTGCTTTTGTGGTTGGTTTCGACGTCAGAAACTACTAAACATTAAAAATACTAACGACGGGCTCAAACGGGCCGTAATGTATTAAAAGTCGTAAAACTTAATAAAAAATAAGAAAAACGGGAGTTTTCTGCTGTTTCCTGACAATAATTGCAGGTCGTTGTACACAAAATGAAGTAGAAGCAACAAAACAATGAATCAGAAGCAGTCGTTACGATCAAAGGAGAGAAAAAAACATTTTAAACCACGCCACAGCCATTTGCAAACCGTTTGCCGCCAAAACGAGCGTCTGCCATGTTGTTTTTATTCGTCAGCCAGTCGCGCTGTCCCCGGACGACGTATTTGGCGGAACAGAGCGTACAATCCTGTAATAAAACCACAAATAAAACGCTTTTACTGATTAATTACGACTCTGTTTTAAATAACTCACAATTCGACACGGTCCAGTCGCAAATATCTAAAAAATTCTATAATGCGATGAAAATTTAAAGCGTCGGAAAAAGCGCGTAACGAAACGGTTCGATCGTCGAATGTTATATTCAATGCGTAACGAAACATATTTTTTATATTACTGTACCGTATCGAACGCTATGAATTTGTTGTGAAAACTTTATTCATTTCTTTTTCAAGTTTAATCACGATATGTATGCTTACGATGGAGCGATTACCTGCAGCGCCACGGTATGCAGGTTCAATTCTCACACGGAATGGGCGTATCCAGGCGAGAAGGGCATGGGGAGGCAGCTTGACCCCCTGGGTTTTATATACCCCCTAATATCTACCCCTTCAATGGCTTATTCCACCGCTTCAATTGATGGCAACGCGATGGCACCCCTGTCGATACAGACCTCGAGTAAAGATGCCAACCAGGAAACGAAGCTTACGGTGATTTACTAGCGTTTCGAAAATGACTGTCTTGAGAAGAAACTTCGAAAGAAACCTAAGAAGTTCTAGAGAGCTTCGAAACGTGACGCTGGGCTGTGGAACGGTCTTCCGGCGAGCGTGTTTCCACCATCCTAGATGTGGAGGCCTTTAAACGAAACGTAAAGTGATGTTTGTCCAGGCCGGCATGACCGCTGCGACTATCGATAAGTTTTACCTTTACTGTTGACAGTCCCTATTGTTTTTTGGACCGCACCACGCTTACTATCAGATGTGATGTGATCGCTGTGCCGAGACAGGAAAAAAAAAGCAATATTGCTAGTACATCACCCCTCACCGCTAGGTTCGTTTCCTGGCTGGCCTGCCACGTCAAGATCCTTACCCATAGGAGTGCCTTTGCGTTCAGTGACGTGCATAGGGCATTTAGACAGGGTATGCAGAATTCGCGAAATTACTTTGAATATTATATTATGACAGTAAATATTACATTGCTTTCATAGGAAACATATATGGCGTGAATATAGAATAGATATGAATATAAATTGTTCCTATTTTTGTTTAACTTTAAGGAATTTATTATTGACTTTTTTATTATAAGGGCATGCAATACTTGCATGCATCTATGGAGTGAACGATACTGTTTGCGTTGACTCTCAACCTATAACCTCTTCGCCCGGTGAAATCGTAAAAGCCTTTCCCAGAGAACAGCAAATTAAATACATGTTAATCCGGATTTTTTTTACACTGACTCGACATAGTGACTACAGAGTACCTGATGGTAAGTACAGTGTTGTTCAATAACAAAAGCTACCATCAAAGGATGAAAATCCATTGATAGTCTACATCGTCATTTCGACCCACATATACCATATGTAAATAAAAATAATGAAATGAAAAAGTATTTATTTCGCCACAAATATACAAAAAAAACAAACAGAAATTTAATGTAGCATTACAAACAACACACAAAAACAAAAGAAAATACAAAACATATAAACATGGCGAAAATGGGACCTTCATCAGCCTAAAGCCACAGAGGAACTCTGCAGCGCTGATTTTCATGAAGGGCCCCGGTCGTGTTACATCATCTTCTTCGTTCTTTATCATCTTCTATGTCTTCCTTAACCACCACTAGCGCAACTGAACACCGTTCTCACAGCACTAGTACACATGACATTTCTATTATTTATTTATTTATTTTATTTATTTTACATAATAGGGTGCCCAACATGGGTAACATTAGACAAGAAAACAAAAGGATCATGGTACTTAAATAGAACATATAAATGCCCCCACAATTATAGGGCACCACAGCAAGCATTATATACCAATCCGGGTTTCCTCGTGATGTTTTCCTTTACCGGTGAGCTTTTGGAGTGACTAAGTCCGTACTTAATTTAGAAACAACTCAGATGTACTTTCCGGGATTCAAACTTACGAACATTTGCGTCAACGCACGTGCATACCGGTCTCCTATCCACTAGGCCACCACAACTATAAATAAATAAAGAAAAAAAAAGTCTTTATTTCTTGTTTTTTTTTTTAGTTATTTACATTTATCTGCTAGATTAAGTGTTTACTAAGTCAAGAACCCCTTAGCGGGTAAAGGCCTCCTCCAAGGATGTCCAAGCATCTTTGTTTTGAGCTATTTCATGCCATCTTGGGCCTGCAATTTTTTTTATTTGGTATAGGTTGGTATAGGTTTCCCTATTCGCCTTTTACCTTGTGGGCCTCCCCACAACTATGTGTTATAGATAAAATAAGTATGTTTATATGATGATGTCCTAGCCGGTTTCGGCCACGGCGACTGTTTCAACACCGGTTAAGAAATTCGAGGTCCAGTTTTCGGAAACAGTCAATTGCGCAGGAGATATTTAAGTGCATAACTGGACGCGCTGCCAGAAAAGCACTCTCTCGTCCGAGCTCCCTCAGGCCCGATGGAAAGGAGAACCAGTACGATCGGGAGGGAGCAGGATGCAGGTTTGGTCGAGTTTTCCCTTCTCTAAACACCTGGTTGAATTGCGGTGTTGAAGGGATACCTTAGTCGCCTTTTACGACACCTCAGCAAGAAGAGGGGGTGCTATTCTATTCTGCCGGCAGCCACCACGGCTTAACGGCTTATGTTTATATATAAGGACAATGAACTTCCGAGTATGTATAATTAGCAATCGCAAACATCTGCATCGAGGCACAGAGCTTCGTCGAGCCGCGGCTGGTTTCCACCCACACGGATCGCAGCACCCCATTAATTCTAGTAAATTCACTACTCGCCACTTTACCGCCCTCTTTGTCTAATATATCAGCAAAATTATCTATGATCTTGTTGAGGGAGAGCACGTAGCCAAATGATAAGACGCGCTTATGATCAAAAATAAAGAACAAAGTGTAAAGACCATCATAGTAACTCGCCTTGGCTTGTCACGTTTCGGGATCAGCTTGTGTATATCCAGTAGCTCATATACCTAGAGACCTTCAGTCGTGGTATGTTATAAGCGCAAAGTGGATACAACCACTAACGTATCTCTACTCACGCTGAAAAGAATATAGTACGATATATTATTATTTACTAGCAAACCCGGCGAACTTCGTTTCGCCACCAGATGGCTTCGTTTTGGTTTTTAGTTGGCGTTTGAAAGAACGTGCGCATAATAAATGTCACATGAAATTAACTGAGCAGAGTACAATGAGTAGCTGTCAAACAATGTATAACGCACCGGCGCCATCTACTTAAAATACTGGTGCGATCTGCTCCACCACCATGCAAAACCATATTGGTTTGTAGTACATGCTATGTATCAGAGATGGCGCTGTATGTGAAAAATGATTTTTTCCCCCGTTTTCCTGCTTTTCTTTTGAAATTTTTCCTAAATTTTGTTTGCTATAAACCTCTCGGAGCCCGAGACTTTTCCAACGAATGCAAAACCGTGGAAATCGGATCGTGCGTTCTGGAGTTATAACGTCAGGAAGGAAAACCGGACTTATTTTTAAGTAATAGGTTATTATCAACAACTTAGAATTAAAAAATACATGGAAGTCAGGGGCGTAGCGTGCCGTAGACTAATCCTGTATCAAAATTTGTTTAGAGATCCAATCAAAGGGTGAAGATTTTTCATAAGAGAAACTACTTAAAACGCTCACACTTAATTAAAATATGATCTGAAACGTTCTTGTTTTTTTTTTTTCGAAGGAATGAGGTTTTAAATGATATTGTAAATAATATTTTACGAATTTTTGTTTACACACGTTCGAGGTCTCTGCAGCACAAGGATTTCGATACAATATACGGCAATTGCTGCGCCTACTATGGAACAAAGATGGGAAAATGTAATCTGATTAATGATTACCGATTACAAAATGTAGTGAATTTTAATTTTCTTGCTCTGTAATCATGATTTAATACATTTAAAACATTATGAAGTCATAAATGTGTATGCAATCTGGGATTCCGTAGTGTTTAAAATATAGATGAGCAAAATGCAGTCATATCATATATGTGGTAAAAAACGCAAAATGTAATCGTAATCATTTTTATTATACTGATTACATTTTGCCCATCCATGTTATGGAAGTATCTCTTACAATGCAGGATATTATTATGAAACAATATATTTTCCATGTTTTTGTAAGTATATTTATTCAAATCTTGTTCTATCGTGTTTTTTCTTTTCTTGACAAAATTATGACACAGAAACGGTTGAATTAAAATCAAGATATCAACATTTTTTTTCTAATTTTATCGAGTGATATAGTCCGGAGAGGACTGATAGGAATATAGATAAAATAAATTATCAAATAATGTATTACCAGTCGCTGCCAATTTTGAAATAGGAATGAATAATCTGGAACCATCTAGAATGGTCGATAAACGTTCGCATAATAAATCAAATGATAAATAATGATAAATAAATTATCCCCATAAACCGTTGCAGCTATGAATGATGGTCACGCATGCGCTTTCCCAGTACTTGACAGATGGCGGGCGCGTCGAGATGAAAGGACATTTCCTAGAAGTGATGTTATATGAATTGCGACTAACCAGTACATGATAAAAAATTTTGTGTTGTAATTTTTTTAAATACATTTGTAGAATTAGATAAAAGATTAAATGAAATTGATTTATTTTGTCTTTATGCTTGCCTCATGGCTGGGGTTGTACTGGCCTAGTGCATAATGGACCGGTTTCCATGCTTAAAGGAAAAGAGCTAACATCTTCTCTGACCATTCGGCGGCCAAGGCAGCATTAATACATATCATTATCCATAACACTTTGAAATAGTCTCTAGAGCTGTGGAAAGTATATATTCTATTACTCCCTTACGGTTTTAAGCGTGTTGACATAGTAAATGGGTGTCAGCTGAAAATCAGCGCTGGGTGACTTAGCTGGTCAGTTAGCTGATTTCTTTTTGGCGCATCATCACAGCACAGGGTATTTGCTTTTGTTGTTTTTCATCTTTAATAACCTATTCTTCTGTGTTACATGTTATGTTGTGTGACAAATAGATGCATTTTCTTTAATGTTTATTCCTACGGATTACGAAATGCTTGGCTGTGAAAAGGTAATTTCCTTTTTATTTATTGTAAGGTAATTTCATACTAGCTTAGTCCGATGCGTGACATCAAGCGTGGGTAGTTGTGTGGAGCGAGGCGACTCCTCGTTGCCGACGGTCGCCCTCGGCCGCAGCCGGCCTCACTCGGCCGCAGCCGGCCACACTCGGCCGCAAACGGCCACACCTCGACACACTTAATCGCACGCGCCGGCTCTCGAAGTTTGAATTTTGAAGTCTAACTGTGAACGAATCGGTATTTATTATATGAAATGAAAAATATTTATATCGCCTTATTAAAAAAAATACGTATAGAGAATTAGAAAGAACAAGAGATAGAAACATATAAACATGGCAAAATGGGCTCCGTCACCTTAATACATACGTACTGTAGTGATTGTGTGTAAGTAGGTCATAAAATTAGGTTAAAAGAATGTTTTGTAAGAAAGAATTGTAAAATAGGAAGATCGTTTTACTTTGAAAATTAAAAATAAAGGAAACTATGTTCTTGATATTTACAAAAATGCTGTTTATTTGCTGGTTGTGTGAGCGATACCAGTCTATATTGGGCACCTCTTTGAAGGTGAAATCCGAAGTGAGGTTATCTGACATAGAACCAGAGTTCTTGACATAACTCTCTGTATTAGCAAGTTGAAGTGGCAGTGGGTAGACCATATATGCTAAAGAACTGATGATTGTTGAAGCAGGTTGCGTTTTAGAACGGAGACCGTGAATCGGCAGACGTGTCATAGGGCGCTCCCAGGCAAGGCAGAACGACGAGCAGAATTTGGTCAGAAAATATTGGATGAGAAGAACCGAAAACCGGGCTCAATGGCACTTCTTGTGACAGGCCTTTCACCAGCAGTGGACTAGGTTTTTTTTTATACTGGCTCGACATAGTGACTACAGAGTACCTGATGGTAAGTACAGTATAAAATGAAAGCGACTATCAAAGGATGAAAATCCATTGATAGTCTACATCGTCATGTCGGCCCACATACACCGCGACTGTAGGTCTCTAGGTATACGAGCTACTGGATATACACAAGCTGATCCCGAAACGCGACAAGCCGAAACTGGTCACTATGACGGGCTTTACATCCACGTACTGTGGTCGCGATCCAGACGGGCACCGACGCCCTACCACCTCGCTGCTGCTCGTTTAGCGCCACCCAGGAGTCACATGTAGGGAAACTAGGGTAAAGCCTACGGACGCGAGCAGATTCGACTCCCAGGTTAGACTAATGATGTCAATGTTTACAAAAGACACACAAAAATATATTTAATACTAGCTGTCCCGGCAGACCTTGTTCTGACCTATTTCTCTAAAACAAAATCACATTGTTTTTTTTTTAATGTTAATAGCTTCCCCGTCGGCTGTTTTTTGAAAATTGTTTGAAGCAACCTGGCCTTAATGCTATATGTATAAAAATTGACAAACATTGACATTAATATTTATACGTCACTCAATTCTTTTGCCTTTCCGGAACCCGTCCACTAACAATTAAACTTTATGGTGTGGTATTAAAGTTCAAAATGACTTTTAACGAATTTTTTGTATGAGAATACAGAAAAGTGCTATTTTTGGACTGTTGCAGGGAATTTTCAAATTTTTACTCTCCGTAATAACCTTCCCCAGACTTTAGAAAACACAACAAAAAATAAATCAGCCAAATCGGTTCAGCGGTTCTCGAGTTTCGCGCTTATCAAGACATTTTGCGATTCATTTTTATATTATAGATTAAACTATATATACCTAGGTAGGTACGCAGGATCGCAGGTGTAATAACAGGTCTTGGTTATTTTAACAGACATCTCGCCACGCCGGGGTCCCTCTCAGAAGCAACCAGCAACGGCATTTAGCTGATGAATCTCCTGGAGGAACTGGGCTAGGATGAGTAAATCCGACCTGACTCTGCGTCTCGCAAATAGGCGCCCCTAGAGGTCGGGTTGCGGAAACATGCCCGCTGGAACCTGATACATTTAAATTTGTAAACACTCGGCATAGTAGTTCAAATGAAAACTAAAGATATAGATAGAGGCGCCATATTTTTTAATTGTAAAACATTCAAGATAGTCTGTAAACATGAGTGACAGGTAGAGTTGAGTTTTAAACGCAGCCGCCATGACGGCCCAGAGATATTTTAATACGACACATATGTTGTCGGGATATACGAAGCGTCTCACTCTCAAGGCTTTTTATTTATTTATTTATGCATTTGACAAATCTACAGTATATAATTTATTTTAGACAGGAAATATATTTGAATATACAGAATGCTATCATAGTAACTTACTTTGGCCTGTCGCGTTTCGGGATCAGCTTGTTATACACAAGCTATATATACATAGGCATAGATAGGGAAAATCTAATCAGATTAATAAAAATGAATACAATTACATTTTACGCTTTTTACCATTAATATGACTGCATTATGCTCATCTATATTTTAAACACTACATCATCCCAGATTGCATACACATTTATGATTTCTTAATGTTTTAAATAGATTTAATCATGATTACAGAGCAAAAAAATTAAAAATTACGACTACATTTTGTAATAATTAATCAGATTACATTTTGCCCCTCTCTGTATATACCTAGAGACCTTCAGTCGTGGTTTATGTGGGCCGACATGACGATGGAGACTAATAACGGATTTCCATCCTTTGATGGTCGCGTTCGCTTTTGGACTGAACTGCACTTACCATCAGGTACTCTGTGGTCACTTTGTCGAGCCAGTGTAAAAAAAAGAAGCTGATATGTGCCATAAATATAAAGATTAAAAAAGGTGCACAATGTGCCAAAGGTACATAATATGATTGGAAGAAAAGCCGAGGCCGAGCGAGAGTTACTAAACAGGCTAAATAAAGAGTTCTGACGGAGGGTAAGATCAGGAGTACACGGAATCAGCGAAAGTGCATTTAGAAAATTAAAAAAGTGACGTTCCATTCTAACTGACTACCCTAATATGGAATTGGCGTGATGATGTATTTATAGATCAATTTTTTATTAAAACTGACTCGACACAGTGACTGCACCATACCTGATGGTAAGCATGGTGCAATCCAAGAAACGCTAACGACTGTCGATAGGTAAGAAAAACCCGTCGGTAGTCACGGCGATCCTGCCGGCCTGCACAAATATCTCTTCACGCTACGCTTAAAGGATGGTGGGACCACGCTCGCTGGATACCATTCCACAGTCCAACGACACGGCGAAAGAAGGAGTTAGAGAACTTCAGATAATAATTTATCAACACGCTATATCCCTTTCGAGGTTAGCAGAGACGCATAAGTGGCTGTAATGTATACATTTTGGGATTACTATATCGTGTCTAACGTGACCAGTAGCGCAGGTAATTGCTGTTCCCACTAGTACACATATATTTCTATAGGCTACCTTTTTATGTATACTTTTTTATATTTAAATTATACTTTTTTTAACGATATATCAATGTGTAAAAAAAATAAAAAATTGGTGACGTTTTGTTAAAAAGATTTTTTACATGGTGTGCTCTGTATTATTAATAAGAAAAACTGTAGTATTATTAATAAGAAAAACTAGTATTATTAATAAGAAAAACTGTAGTATTATTAATATATTTATAATCATCTCAAAAAAAAAAATATGCCAACACCCCAATTCAACCAGGTGGTCAGAGAAGGAAAACTCGACCAAACCTGCATCCTGCTCCCTCCCAATCGTACTGGTTCTCCTTTCCATCGGGCCTGAGGGAGCTCGGACAAGAGAGTGCTTTTCTGGCTGCGCGTCCAGCTATGCACTTAAATATCTCCTGCGCAATTGACTGTTTCCGAAAACTGGACCTCGAATTTCTTAACAGGTGTTGAAACAGTCGCCGTGGCCGAAATCGGCTAGGACATCATCATCATCATCAATCATCTCAAGTGTTCTCATTACAATTCTAATTGTTCTGTCCATCTTCCTGTGTTGTGTACACCACCTCTACATTTCTATTAGATGCTACGCGGACTTCCTCACATTGTTTTCATTCACCGGTGAGCATGTGTTGTGTAATGGCCGAAATTAATAACCTATCCAGTCCACTATCTTAGAATTGTTACTATAGCAACTATAGCACATCTCTTTTCATGTACATAGGTTTGAAAGGGAGAGGTATATCTATCGATCTACGAATTAAACATAGATTATTAATTTCGGCAGTAAATGCGCACTTAAGCTGGGAAGCCCAGAGATACAGGTCTTATTCGAACCTATGATCATTGGTTTTATAGAAATTCCCAAAGATTCATTTGTCTCCAAACATTTCATGTTCCAACGCGCTCGACTCCTGCTACTACACAGTATGCGGTGTTAATTAAACTGCCTAATTAAATAACTAGAGATAAAATCTAAAACGATATCCGTTGTCTAATACCCATCACCGGCCACACAGAAAACCGAACCGTATCTGTACCGTTCACGGTTGAAAATCTAAAAATTCGTGGTAAACAGGAAAATTTTGCCAAAGCTCGTGCGATTTGTGAGATTTTGGACTTTAGTGCGAGGGTTCTGGGTTGAGATTGGAATGTTTGAGGATTGATCGTGGATGTGGGGTAGGGTAGGCGGTGAGATTACTGGGCGCATTGGTGCGGAACGCCCGCCGTTGAGATCTGAGGGAACCGCTAGTGAGCGTTGTCTTACCCTCTATTTATAGTGAGGATGTTCCCTCTCACATGTGATATTAATGGCGTGCGAGGATCTTTATGGGCACTCCCTTTGTCTTGGCCCTCTTTTTGAAGTAACATTACTAAGCGCGCTGCAAGGTCAAAAACATAACAAATTCATGTCTAAGAAAATTATGAAGTGTATAAAAAATATTTTTATGGACAATAAAACTCTATAAATAGTTTTTTACAACTAAAGTACATTGTTGTCCAAGACCGCTTGCCCCGGATCTCAACAATTTGCATTTATACATTTAGGTAAATACAGCCTTTTTTTTTTTTTTACTTGGAGAAAATCCTCGTAGGACCGTCTCAGCCGCACAAGGGGTTGCGTGACCGAGGTGTGTCGGACTTATACCGACTAAAAACCCGAAGGTGACTACTTCTGCGCATTAGCGGGGACTGTGAGTCCTGTAATCAATTCGCCACAGCCCCGTCGCGCCGCGCCCGCTGGGCACAAACTCGGGGGAAGACGATACCCTCCCCGATACTGCTCGTTGTATTTAGGCAGAGTACGCCACAATGCCCTGCCGACTTCTCGAGAGCCGCTAAACCAGTTGCTCAGGGCCCCCACCCTGAGCAAAGGTGAATACAACCATTAATGTATCCCTAATCACTCCGAAAGGGATATGGCGTGATGATATTTTAATATCATCATTCAACATTTTAGTATACCTACTTACATGTTTGTACGCTGCCAAAGGTGTCCATATCCGACTCGCACTTGGCCCATTTATTTAGAATCTAATAGATTCTAACCTATGTACCTACATGACCAAGGTTTTTATTATCACCAAGACATGATGCTGTCGGCCAGGGAGCGCCTTTACAGCCTCTCCGGGCGAGAGGGGCGAGCATTTGAGGTGCTCAGCCAGCGAGTTAAGGGCATAGATGGGCAAAATGTAATTAGATTAATGAAAATGATTAACGATTACATTTTACGTTTTTTACCATTAATATGACAGCGTTTCGCTCATTTATGTTTTAAACACTACAAAATCCTAGATTGTATACAGATTTATCATTTCTTAATGTTTTAAATGGATTTAATCATGATTACAGAGCAAGGAAATTAAAATTACGACTACATTTTGTAATCGTTCATTATTAATACGATTACATTTTGCCCATCTCTAGTTATGGGTTGTGTGGCAACGCTAGGGCACCCCTGTGGGTGCAGACCTCGACCTGGGCGGCCGGCCAGGGAAAGAACTTAACGGTGATCTACTAGCGTTTTGGAAGCGGCTACCTTGAGAAGAAGGGCTAAAAGAAACTCAAGGCTGCATCGGAGTGGTATAGTAAGGCATTTAATCAACACTCAACGAACACGAGAAATAGGCAATCTATAAAATCTAATGGAATACTAAAAAAAGCATATTTCGTAAAAAAATATCACATTTACGACAGATCGTAAATACAGGTTCTATAGAAAAGATAAAGGTTAGCTAAACAATACACTGTAGCGACTGGTGAAGCAGAGAGGGAGTCAGTTCATTTGAGGGGGGTCGTGAACCTGAGGCGGATGTGGTGCGTGCGTGTCCTGCGCACCACCTGATAGGGAGATCAACAGGAGTGGACTCTTTAAGTCCACTTCTCCATGACATAGAGCTTAAAAGGCTATTCACTCACCGGGTTATGGAAGGAATATGGATCCGCAGGCCCGGTTAATAGCGATTTAGGGCTTTTAGTCAGTAGGGGCCTGGCAAATCATGAGCGGACCATTGATAGTTCACGTGGATTTCCACCAGGTCACAAAAAATGATTCTCCACCGACTCCGATCTGTGACTTCACTGCCGCGCGACGATGTCTACTGGGTACGATCTCGGAGGCAGGCATCAGCTCCAACGACACACGGCTCATTTCAGCAGGACGAAGCTGCTCGCGTCCGTAGGCTTTACCCTAGTTTCCCTACACGCGACTCCTGGGTGGTGCTGAACGAGCAGCAGCGAGGTGGCAGGGCGCCGGTGTCCGTCTGGATCGCGACCACAGTGCATGGGTGTAAAGCCCGTCATAGTGACCAGTTTCGGCTTGTCGCGTTTCGGGATCAGCTTGTGTATATCCAGTAGCTCATATACCTAGAGACCTTCAGTCGTGGTATATGTGGGCCGACATGCCGATGTAGACTATCAATGGATTTTCATCCTTTGATAGTCGCTTTCGTTTTTGGACTACACTGTACTTACCATCAGGTACTCTGTAGTCACTATGTCGAGCCAGTGTAAAAAAAAAACGTGTCACGACGTTCCACCTACTCCTCGAGGGTCGCCAATCAGTTGCTCAGAGAAGAATCAATAGGAAATTAAATCCATACCGTATGCAATTATTTTGTAATATAAATCAGTACCCAGTACCCAATAATAAGTATAAAAAAGATGCCCTGATATAATTCCAAATGCGGCCCTGTCAGCAATATGCGCAAACGTAGCCTCGATACAATTGGGCATAATTCACGCAGGTCTGACCGCGAACAATACAGCTTATAAGTTATTTATTAACTCTACAGAAACTGCTTCGGCACTGCGCAGCGGCGGCGTTCACCTCACGCCAAAACTCCTGTAAAACGAATGCAGCCTTAATGCTATACAAACGAGATTTTTATTATATTCGATTCCTGGCTTGTCCCGCTTAATGAATAATAGCCAATCTCCTGGGCATATCATATGTACATATAATAAATACTGTAGTGATTGTACGAATGGTTAAAGTAGGTTAGATATACATATATGCCACTATTGTCGGAATTGGCCGTTAAATAAAAATTAGTTTATTTTTAAAAGGGAGAACATCGAATTTTGAAAGATAAAGTTTGATTTGAAATTTTCAATGATTGTTATAGGGAGATTGAATCGAAAATTCGAAAGATTCGAAGGATTGTAAAAATTATATTATAAAAAAATGTGTAAACATTTAATTAAATACATGGGAGTCTATATATAAAAAAGGTGTTATCATTTCAAGCGAGTGAGCGACCATACATACTCGTATAGGGAAATATAACTTGACTGTCAAAAGCATGTTATATAGTGGTGGAGGCGCCAAACGATCCGGAATAAATACAAAAGCTAAGTATACCTCTTGTATATTTATTATTTAGTAAAAATGGATTCTTTTTTCGGGTAAATACGGAGAAGATATTGAAGAATTTTTAACTATTTTCGACCAACTGGCCGTATTAAAAGGGTGGGACGATAATAAGAAATGCATAGCAATTGCTTTATATTTAAAAGATGCGGCTGCTGCAGTCTACAAAATTATTTAAAAAGATTCGTTATGTTATGATGATAGATCAAAGAGATTGAAGGAAGAATTTGGAAGTAACACGAATTATCAACTACAATTCTTTAATTTAAAATTGGAAAACGAAAACTTAATGACATATTTTTATAAATTGTCAGAATTGGCTGAGAAAGCAAATATATCAGATGATATCATTTTACCCAAAGACGTTCCTAAGCTACCTATATAATATTATTTGTGAGCATGTATATATATCGCCTTCTACAAAAATTTCGCTTGCGCGATGTAGATTAGTAAAAATCGTATTGAAATCATCTATTCGTCGTCTTTAATAAATAAAAAAAAAAAGAAAGAAAAAGTTTATTGAGGCAAATGAAACAACACACAACAAACATATTTATATAGTATAAACAACAATGAAAGAATAATACATAACATCACATCATTTATCCTGTGTGCTGCTACCCATCTCAATACCTGCTAATCTTAACATATTTATATGTATTTTATTTATTTGACAAATATATTATGAAAAGTTGCACTGGACATTTATTGTCAATTGCATTTTAATCAATTCATAAATAAACAAGCTTTGTCAATTAAAAATTATGTCGATCATGGTCGATCATCAAAACATGGTATAAGATAATTGTTCAAGTGATTTGGCTGAAATACATATAAAATCATAATTTTAATTAAATTTAAACTGCTGTGTGCGTGGAAGGTATATGAGAAGAAATATTTCCATAATAAAAGTACGTGCTTCCACGCGAACGGTGCTGCGCAAGGAAACCGGCCAATTGTCCGCTAGGCCGGCACAGCCACTCCTCTAGAATATTTTTCACTATTCTTTAAATATATTAAGTTATACATAGACAGATATTTCAAATAATATATTGGTATTCACGCTGGCTTCCTTAAAATCTAGCATTCTATAATACCTACATGCACGAATGTTGTCTACCTAACTCTTATTCAGCGCATGCTATGGAGGCGTCATAAATGAGATTTTTAGAACATTCTTAATATATAGAGGTTTGTCTGCTATTTTTAAATTTAATGGAAATACAGTCAAATTTGGATAAGTGAGAGTTTAAGGGAGCACAATCTCATTCTCGCTTATAGAGGTCTCTCACTAACCCGAGTTTCTCTCTATTGCAGGTACATGGGTAGCGTTTCTTATTTATTTATTTTATTTTATTTAATTTCATTTAGAACTTGTTTACACTTAAAAAAATCCGTCAATTTCGTTTGGGTTTCTGTTTTTGTATTTTGAATGTCTTTCTCTAACTCATAAATTTTGTCGATTTTTCCACGGTAGTTAAGAATGAATCATAAAATAGCAGATGGTAAATTTGTAATTTGTTCCTCCTAAATAATATAAATAAATAAAGCTCGACTGTCGCTTATAGAGGTATAAATAAGTAGCAGTCTCACTTACGGAGGTCCATGAGAGCAAAACGGCTCTCTCTTACAGAGGTTTCTGTTTCTCGCTAATAGAGGTTTTGGGAGCTTAAAATGACGGGTCCTGGCTATTACTCTTACTTATAAAGTTTTCTCACTTATCCAGGTTTGACTGTATATTAATTACTACTACTACTCCATGCCGCGGACGCCAAATTCTGGGTGTGGCAGACGAGAACATCACCCAACGTACTCACTGATTAATATAACTAAAATTTGGGCCAATTTCTCTGTAAGAAATAGGCTGTAAATTTGTACAAGTGTTTGTTTTGACGTTTCAAAAATTAACTGAAAAGTGTCATAAGATATCGTTACCATGACTTATAATATAATATTTCACTTCTGATGCAATAGATCCCTGGACAGGTTGCAGCGGTGGGTCGTCCGCATTGCGAGTAACCCTGATATTTCTCAGCATCTTGAACCAATCCAGTGGCGCAGAGATGTTGCCTCATTGACAGTTTTCTACCATCTGTGTCACGGCGACTGGTCTGAAGAGTTTTTTAACCTTGTTCCACTCTCTCTCTTTAATAAAAGAACCACGCGTGCGCGGAGTCACAGCATTACCTACAGTGACTCGCATCCCGGCTAGGACTTAGAAGTTCTCTAACTCTTACTGCAACTAAGTTATTGTGCTGTGGAAATAGTCTTCTGCTGGGCATATTCACACCGTTTTATGATATTGGATCTTTTAAACGCAGCGTGAAGTAATATTTGTACAGATTATCTATTTATTTATTTATTTATAAGTACACTTACATAGACTACATCTTCTTATATATATAAATGAATCGCAAAATGTCTTGATAAGCGCGAAACTCGAGAACGGCTGAACCGATTTGGCTGATTTTTTTTTTTTGTTGCGTTTGTTGTAATCTGGGGAAGGTTATTACGGAGAGAAAAATTGAAAAAATGTCTGAAAAAGTCTAAAAACACCACTTTTCTATATTCTCATACAAAAGATTTGTTATAAGTCAATTTGAACTTTAACACCATACCATAAAGTTTAAATGTTAGTGGATGGGTTCCGGGAAGGCAAAATAATTATTGAGTGACGTATAAATATTAATGTCAATATTTGTCAATTTTTATACATATAGCATTAAGGCCAGGTTGCTTCAAACAATTTCCAAAAAACAGCCGGCGGAGAAGCTATTAACATTAAAAAAAAACAATGTGAGTTTGTTTTAGAGAAATAGGGCAGAACAAGGTCTGCCGGGACAGCTAATTAACACATAAAACTATATAAGACATGAACAGGATACATTATAAATGCGACTATATTTATAAGTGTAGACTACATGCACAGAAGAAAAGAAAAATAAACACTCACACACACACACAGATCGGTATGATCACTGCGATTATCGATTTCTTTTGGGCTTGGTAGTTGTAGTGTGTTTTTTAGATTGCATCTCAGCAAACGTGGTGTGATTATTATGCCGAGTTAGGATAAAAAAAAATTAATATATTTACAAAGTTGTTGAGGGGAGCGGAGGTGGGGCGGTCAACAGAAAGTAGTTTTTGCCCCGCCTCAAAAAATTGAAAGCACCGAGGCTGTAGTAAGTGTCATAAATAGATAGATAAAACTTTTTACGTCCATATTTCGGTAGCAATTAGAATATGCGTAAATTGAGAAACAAAAACTCCATAGAGACGCCGCAACGGGGCGTATTTCTGTTAATTACCTCAAATATGTCGCGTATTTGTATAAAAAGCATACAGACGAGACTTTGTGCTCGCCGCGAGGGCACTGCAACAAATTACGCCGTCTCAAATGATCCGCGAACGCTGTTGCTTCAAACACTACCGACGTTTGACAGTTTAGACGGTAGAAAGAAAGAAAAGGCACTTATTTGGCAAATAACATAATATACAACGCAAAAGAATAGGATAATAAGATAAGAAACAACAAAAGAAAATACTCTGTGCTGTGTGTGTGCATTTTCGCCATGTTTATATATTTTGTATTTTCTTTTGTTTTTGTGTGTTGTTTGTATTGCTACATTTCTGGATTTTTTGTATATTTGTGGCGAAATAAGTACTTTTTCATTTTCATTTTTTCATATGCCAAAGGGAAGTAAGCTCAGCACATGCTAAGAGACCAGCTGAGCCACTAACCGCTGATTTTCTGCTGACACCCGTTTGTGTCAGCGCACAGTTAATAGCGAGGGAGGGGATAATAGAGTAAGTATATATACACAGCACAATAAAGACCAATGAAACGTGATGGGGGAGGCCTACGCCGCGCTGAGGAGGCGACTACTGCAGAACATTAAAAAAAATTATATAGTAATCAAGAATAACATAGAAAAAAAAAGATGTAAAAAAAAAGTAGTAGAAATAAAGGCTTATATACACAGCTCTAGAGACTATATCAAAGTGACATAGATTATGATGAACGCAAATGGCGTGCCGCCTGTGAGATAGGTATTGGAAGGGTGGGCTCTTAACCCCTACCCCTCCCAAAGAGGCAGCCTCGACAAGGCATTTCGCTCCCCGAGCGTCTGGATGAATTTGGTTTCCCAGGCTCGGGTGGAGCGATTAGAGGGACACCCCGGGGGTTTTTAGTCAGTAGGAGGCTGACACACCGGGGTCACAGCTCTCACAGCGGCCCTGATGGTCCGATGCAGGATTATCCACCGGGAAACCAAAAAAAAAAATTATAAACACACATATAGGTATGCCTACAAGCATAAGTAAGTACTGAGCAGAATCGTCCCGGTCACGCGTACAGTATCCTGCAGGCCTCCACCGGGACCTTATGCAAAAGGTACAGTTGATTATACGCAAGGATTACAAACAAAATAACCTCTATTTTCCTGATTTATAAAGGGTGTTGTTTTGTATCGTATTTAAACTTAAAAACTCGAAAATATTAAAATACCACTTTGTTTTTCGAACTGACGATTCATTGGTGGCCGGGAAAGACCTTCACAACAAACCCGGGCGGGATAACAGAATCGGGAGGGAAAATACCACATAAACACGCCAAAATGTGAGCCAACAATAGACAAATGGTCCTTAAATAGAATAATATGAAATAACGATTTGTCGCGAATTTTATCTTATGCTAACTCAACAAAGTAACTAAATAGGACCTGACGGAAAGTGCGGTGTAGCCTGAAAACAGCAACGACCGCCAAGAGATAAAAATCCAATAACAATCACAATCGCTGTGTCGGATACAACGGATAGTCTGTAGGTATATGAGCAACTGGATTTACCCAAACTAATCCCGTAACGCGACAGGTTGAAGCAAGTCACTATCACGGTTTTTACACTTGTGTACTGTGGACGCTACCCAATTCGGGAAATCACCCCACCACCTCAATCCGCGTCGTGTATCCCTGATTTTTATTACATTATTTGTAATCATTTAAAAGAAAAATCAGCACGAATGAGCTTACAAATATATACAAAATATTTTACTTTTGTTTATTTAGTTTCACTACAACAGTTGCACTAATAAAAACGTTAACATCATTCTTATAAACTTATAACGCAGTGCACTATATGTATAGGTACATATAAAGTAAACACCGCGTGCTATATTAATGAAAAAAGTCTAGTTTAAATACAATAATAGGTTAAAAAATAGGAATTATATGGAAATGAAAATAAAAATTGAAAAGTTATGGATAGAAACTTAAAACATGATTTATATTTATTTAGTCTATTATTACAAAAATCGTGTGTCTGGTATTGTATAGTTTTGTCATTCTACAAGAAAATTGGTGCTTAAAACTGTTTAACGGGTTGGCTAAAAAAGTTAATCACCTTAAGGGAATATCGAAATAGAATTTTGAATTGTAGTTTACTGAGTAGTTCTGGACAATCTATGTGGATTATTTATAATTTTAAACAAGAAAACTAAATCGCAAATATTCTAGATTATCCTTCCTTGTTTTTCTTGATTCTATGCATCGAACGGATCAATTATTGACCCAAGTAATATTCAACAGTCATTACATTTTCAAGCAAGGCCCGCGTTCGTCGGAACGGCATTAAATTCACTACAACAAATTAACAAACATAAAAATATCAATTACAATTCGTATTCATACTTACATGCACGACGAATCGTTACATAGCGTTCCACCCATGGGCTTATGTTGAGGGTTAGCAGTGTTGTCAGATCAAGATAATATTTTACCCTAAAATTTTCTCTAAAAACCCTTGAGAATATCTCAAGAGAGTCAAGACAAAGAGACATTCGATCAGCATGTTAGTAGAAAAAGTATTATTTAAGGCGGAGCAAATACTACTGTTGTCTTCCCCGTTTCCCCTCCTCCGTCAGTCATTTCACCATTGTTTCTAGATTATATGAATGATTCCGAACAATGTATCTGTGAATATGAAAATATTATTTATCAGATAAGGATAAAAAAATTAACGAGAAACGATATTTGCATAACTTAAGTATGGTATTGATATCTTATGAGACTTAAGAGTTAACTTTTAAAGCGTCAAGCTCAAAGAGTTGTACTTTACAGCCAATTTTCTACGTAAAGGTTGGCCCACTCTTTTAGATATATTATCCAGTGGGCACGCTGGATAATGTGGTCGTCTGCCGTTCACGCCTTAGATTGAAACATACCCTACACGCACAACCCTACTGACGATGCTAAGGTCTCGGGTTCGAGTCCCGGTAGTCAGTCGTAAACATTTCTATGATGAGCAGATGAGTTTGTCACGAGTCATGGTTGTATATATGTATTTAAGTATGTATCTCTGTCTAGTACCCATAGTACAAGCGCAAGCTTAATTTGGGACTAGGTCAATGTGTGTAATTGTTAGTAAATATTATTATTATTATGAACTATATTTACAAACTCCTCACCCACCCGTCCAACTCTAGCATTAGGCAAGGGATGGTAACCCTCCAGCATAAGCACAAACGGCCAGAGATTAGGGCCCCAAAGATAGAAACCTGCGCACTATTCGCGCAGTATCAAGAATGACTGCCTTCTGCATATGCGCCATCATCCCCTTGGCGCTGAAACCCAACCTCTCCAGGTGTTTTTGTAGGCTAACTGGAACCAAGCCAATTATTTTATTATTATTAAACATCGAGGATGATTGAAAAAAACCGCAAGACGAAGGTATCTAGCGAATCTAAAGGCTTTTGTCATAAACTACAAAATGAAAAGTAAATTTAATCTACGTTCGCAAACATTGTTTTATTATTTATTTATTTCTGTGTCTTTAGTTTAAAAACCATAGCTACGTCGTTGATAAAACAAAAGAGACTTTGACATTGTTAAGAAAATTATAGGAACATAGAAATCAAGGCCGCCGCTTTTCATTAATCCATAGCCGTCTCATACAACTAATTGTGCCTGAAACGGAAACTGTGTATTACATTATTTTGTGTATTGTATTTACGATTTATTTCTATGCAAAAAATATATTATGATAAAAGATTTATAAGTTTACATTATCTACAAAATGAAGGGAAAACTGAGTGAATGTAATGATCTTCACGTCTTTCTTTGCTCTCGAATATCCTAGTTGTTGTTTCAATTGCACCACACTTATCATCAGGTGTGTTGTAGTTCCTATGTCGAATCTGAATAAAAGAGAATTTTTTTCTAATTTTTAAAACATGTTCGCATTGATGGACACACGATGCGTTGCGAAGTCGCACAAAAATATACCTGAAATTATACCAACCGCTTTATCAGCGCAGCGTGGTCACCATTTCCACCTGGTCTCACGAATGTGCACACCATGGATATTTGTATGTAAAGAGACGGAGCGAAAGAGCTTGGCGTCGTGCCACCGCCGCTACACATCGCATACCCTAGATATTAAAGTTCCCCCTTTATATTTAGATCCCTAGATTAAAGGATAAATGTATATGCTGGCATCATTGTGGGTTACGCGACCTGCTCATTGCTTTGCTCAAGCGCAGCCGAGCGAGTGGAAAACAGACATCTGCCTTTAACCACTCTGCTTAAATTTTAACCCTAAGTTCCAACACTTAGAGTTGAAAATCGCGCTCGGAAAAGCGTAAAGGCATCATTACGCTTCGAATGGAACGCTACACGGAAAAAAGGAAAGCGATTGAATCAGAGCGTTGCGATTGGTCGCTCCGCGCCAATGGCGACCGTCGGGGCGGGACGTGCGCGCGCGCACGGCGCTGGTCGCCGTCGCCCTACCACACGTGCCGCGGCCGCGAACGGCGACGAACGTCCCGGTGCCGGTAAACCTTGGAAGCCTTTAAAAAAAAGTGAATAGGAATTTATTAGGCGGACGCAGTCCATCGTCGGACTGATCTTCACCTTCCACCAGGTGTGATTGAGGTCAAGCGTTCGCCTTTAAATAAAAAAAACGGTGAAGTGACCATGCTGGGTGGTATGGATGGCAAGGAATACGGGGCTCTGCACGCCGCGGCGATGGCTGCGAGCTATCCCATGGATGGGGGTAAGTTTTTAATAAGTGGGCAGCATTTTTACTCCTAGGCAGGCCGGCATGATCACGGCTATTATCAACGAACAGTCTCCGAAAGTTTCCAAGTGTAAACTCTATCGTGTCTGTCATCTGGCTATGGAATGATCTCCCAGCCGTTGTATTCTCCCCCACTATGATATTAGGTACTTTCAAAGAACAGGGAAGAGACTTGTTCAGGCCGGCATGATCACGGCGACCGTCAGTCTCGTGTTTCTTGACAGTTGCGTTTGATTTTTAGACCGCGCTGTCTGTAGCTTCAGGTAAATGTTCTAAATATGCAACGAAAACGCCAAAAACACAATATTCAATTGTAAGAAATGGGTACCTAACCGGAACTAGAAACATAGACTGGGAAAAAAATTACCAAGCCAAGCGGGACGCCGGATCCATGACTTTCAATCGGAGCAATCCTCATCAATACCAGGATTATACCACCTTCGTCTCCAAAATTACTGTAGGTAGGTAATAATGATTGCACTCCGTCAAACAACACTTAATTTTCTATTAATTTATGTGTTTATTACTATTAACTTAATATTTTGTGGTAACCTCCTGGATAAGTGACCGGTATCCATGCACGGCAACGCAAATGGTCGTAGATTCGTATCCCAGCATGTATCCTTGGGTATTTCCAGATTAAGTAAGAATTAGGCACTACATGGTCACTGGTGAAGCATAAGATCGTGAGGAAACCCGCATGGCAGCTTATGGAAATGGCTACTGGTTACTTTGGGCGCAACATATAAGGGCAAAGTTGATACAGCCACTAATCTCTGCTCACCTCGAAAGGGATATAGCGTGATGATATGTTATATTATTATTAATTAGAAAAATTATAAATTAAAATAATTTCGATTTGTCGAAAATCATTTATCCAAAGCTATAGTTTTAGTGATGTGCTGTGTGTTGTCGATAAATTAATTTCTACTTCCTAGAGGCATGCATTTGATACTTCACTTTATCGATTACGGTGACATCAACAGTCAATAAAACAGTTGTGTCATTTTCATAATTAAATTAATCAAATATGATTCTTATCGTGAAAGATTACATACTATTATGATATATTACGATATCGCTCGGTATTGAATGAATAATTATCACGCGGTTTAAGTAAAAAAAGTTGATACAGTATCTGATGTAACTCTGCTTACCCTGAAAGTGATATAGCATGCCAATATACACCGTAAATTGAGAAAAAATAGACGTATGATTTAAGAAGGGTAACTCTGCTAAATGTCGCTAACCGGTGCATTACTGAAACGCCCCCTAACGCAGCCTTGAGCTTCACACAGCGTTTTCGAAATCGTGGATAAGTACCCAAGTTGAGGTCTATACTCACAGAGGTGCTCTAGCGTTGCCATCAAGCCATAAGTTTCGCTGTCAGAGCACCTTGAATACTCGCGTGTGTCTTCCGGTGACTTAGGAAAGGCCCTCAAAAGTAAAAAAAAATTTGAGTCATCAAAAATAAAAAAATATTGACAAAGACTAATCTATCCAATATTTCAAGGAAATAAATGAACATAATTTAAGTTAGTAGAACGTGTGCGAGACGGATGGCTTCTTACACCACTCCTCGCAGTGCAGAGATGCGGCCTTACAAAAGGCCAGAAATTGCCGAGGGTCGGAGAAGAAGATGACACTGTACCTCTGGCCCCGGTCAGACGGGAAGAAGGACCCCGCGGGGGTTTTAGTCCGTGCAAGTCCCACACGCTGGGAGAGAGTCCTCACTGCCTCCTGAGGTCCGTTAGGGATTTACACCGGGCTATAAAAAAAAACATGTGGTTGATTGGGTTTTGACTGCAGAGATCAGCTTTTCTGCGTCCAGTTGTTCAGACAACAAAAGATTTATCGTGGTGTAATGGCGACACAATGACCGCGAAATTCAATGATTTACCATCCTTTGACGCTCGCTGCCATTCTTGGATATTACTTTCTATCAGGTCCGGTGCAACTACTTTGTTAAATCGGTTTTATGACAAATACAATGCATTCTAGGGTCCGTCTATAACTATGGCATTATATTTCTAAAATACAGGTATATATGAAGACTTTTTATTCACAATTTGTTTTTCTATTACTTAATCAGCTTTCTATTGTATTCTCAATATACAGATCTATAAAAGGTGGTCGGGGTGAGCAGAGGTACATTAATGGCTGGTTGACCTAGTAGATAAAGGACCGGTTCCCTCTCGCGGCGACGCATGTGCCACCAAATGCTCACTGGAGAAGGAAAACATCGTAAGGAAACCCCACGGCATCTAATAGATATGCCATGTATCCTAGTGCTGTGAGTACGGCGATCAGCTGCGCTACTGGTCACGTTGAACACGACATATAAGCGCTAAGTGAATACAGCTACAATAAAAAAAAAAAAAAGTATTTACTTCGCCACAAATAAAAAAAAAACAGAAATTTAAGTGCAGCAATAAAAACAACACACAAAAACAAAAGAAAATACAAAAGATATAAACATGGCGAAAATGGGACCTTCATCAGCCTAAAGCCACAGAGGAAGCCCGCAGCGCTGATTTTCATGAAGGGCCCCGGTCGTGTTACATCTTATAAGAATTATCAATAAACAATAAAAATACATATAGCTT
The DNA here is from genome assembly GCA_036320925.1 of Automeris io. Lineage (NCBI taxonomy): Eukaryota > Metazoa > Arthropoda > Insecta > Lepidoptera > Saturniidae > Automeris > Automeris io. The sequence continues at coordinate 531,031 of JAUDJH010000039.1, forward strand.
AAATAATAAATACGAGTGATACTAAAATAAACTATTACATACAATAAATAAATCGACTACCAGATGTATTAGTGATAGATACTATAGTAAAAATATATGTACCTAAAAAAAGAGCAAAAGCAATACATTAACATAAAAGATACATATATATATTTTTATTAGTCTATATTGCATGGGTACAACCTCCGAACATTAAATTAGTCGAGGTGGGCAAAAACTACTAGTAGTTGAAAGTAGAGTGAGAGTAAGGCGAAGTCCCACTCCGACGTAGCCTTGAGTTAATTTCGGCGATGCTTCTCAAGGCAGACGCTAAGAAATCGCAGTTAGATTCTTTCTCTAGCTAGCCGCCTACAGGTGCATACCCATAGGGGCGCTCTTGCGTTGTCATATCTCTATAGCTGAGCTCTGAGCTATAGCTTAGGAGTCGAAGCTGCTCGCATCCGTAGCTTTACCCTAGTTTCCCTACACGTGACTCCTGGGTGGTGCTAAACGAGCAGCAGCGAGGTGGTAGGGCGCCGGTGCCCGTCTGGATCGCGACCGCAGTACATGGGTGTAAAGCCCGTCATAGTGACCAGTTTCGGCTGGTCGCGTTTCGGGATCAGCTTGTGCATATCCAGTAGCTCATATACCTAGAGACCTTCAGTCGTGGTATATGTGGGCCGACATGACGATGGAGACTATCAATGGATTTTCATCCGTTGATAGTCGCTTTCGTTTTTGGACTACACTGTACTTACCATCAGGTACTCTGTAGTCACTATGTCGAGCCAGTGTAAAAAAAAAAAAAGCTCTAGTGCTCGCCCACCGCACCTGGTGAAGTTTTATAGCCTCTCCCAGAGCAAAACCAATGTGTCACTTCAAAGACTACCCTTATGTCAATAACTGTATTTTTCGCCACATTTTATAACCAGCTATACAAATATAGTTTTAGTAAAATGCAAACAATATATGCGTCACTGGTATCAAAATAACATTTTCAAGGTATTAAGGTCATTTACCGAATTGAGTCGTGACCACAATACATAAGCGTAAAGACCGTCATAATGACTCGCTTTGGCCTGCCGCGTTTCGGGATCAGCTTGTGTATATCCAGTAACTCATATACCTAGAGACCATCAGTCGTGATATATGTGGGCTAATATGCCGAGGGGGATTTTTAATGGACTTTGTAAGGGTAGCATCAGGGTCACTGTAGTCGCTTTGTCGAGCCAGTGTAAAAAAATAAAGATTATATATTATTAATATGTAGCTGATGAAAAAATACAAAAATGAACGCTTTCTGCGAAGAACTGTTATGAAATCCAGATTAAACCACTCGGCGCTGACAAGAATCGGCCTCTCGAGTTAAAAGTCAGAGGTCAACTGATCAACAATGGAGCCTCAAGCTGCGAAACGCGTACATACGCATTGGACACGACTATTCTTACTTTACAAAAATGAAATATTAATCTAGTATAAGAACCTCGCCGACCAGTTGCTCTCATAGTTGTATTTGTGAAACACCATAGACAACCGACGTCCAGGCCCCTATAGCATAGATGGGCAAAATGTAATCAGATTAATAAAAATGATTAGCGATTACATTTTACGTTTCTTACCATTAATATGACTTTATTTTGCTAATTTATATTTTAAACACTACAAAATCCCAGATTGTATACACATTTATCATTTCTTATCGTTTTAAATCGATTTAATCATGATTACAGATCAAGAAAATTAAAATTACGACTACATTTTGTAATCATTCATCATTAATCAGACTACATTTTGCCCATCTCTGCCCTAAAGATAATTCTAAATATTTGTAAAAAATTAAATCGGTAAATGGTAAGATTTGAAAATTACCTGTGACATACACACTTTATAATATTAGTTCAGTTGAGATCAGTGATTTCCAAAGTGGTCCACGAAAGATTCGAGAGGAGTTTACGTCGGCGTTGAAAAAATGAGAGTGCGCAAGTTTTATGTGGGGACCACGAAGATTTACGAAAAAAACATATATTTTATGACTTGGGGCTATGACAGGCTTATGACAGTGGGGCTAATCAATCCTAGACAAATAACCATTTGACTAGCGACGACGCTAGTAGAAAAGTGCGAAATAGATTAATTCTAGTAGATGCCTTACGGGTTTTCTCGCACTGTTTTCCTTTACCGGTGAGCATGAACCTTACTTTATCTGATAAAATTCAGAGGTACGATCAGGGATTCGAACCCACTATTATCCCGGTCCCTATCCTCTAGGCTACCACAGCCACATAAAAAAACACACACTAAGCACTATCAACGGTATCGAATAATGAAATACGCTTGCACCGCACAATTATTTTAGAAAGTTGATTAAATTTATCGAAACAGGCTGTTAATTACCTGCTTTAGTTAAAATTGCCATTAGGGCGGCGCGATGCATTGCTGCACTAAACGCGTTCAGTTTATCGACAGTTCAGAGGGCGACAAGGGTTATCGATATGCCGATAGTGGGAGCGACGCGCGTCACTACGCTCGTACGTAATGCCCATTATAACATGTTACTTATTGAAAAAAATTCAAAACAACCGAACGGTGGTTTCGATATGCGTGAATATAAACATTTGTGATATTTTTTCTGGCCGTTTCAAGTATGATTACTTTCGCCTTCGGTAAACAGTTCTAGGTATGTGAAAATAACAATGTAGAAGCTCATTGCAATCACCACAAATAGTTATTTATTTATGTATGGGCTATCAACAGTTCCATTGCATTTTACATTCACAATGAGATCACATGCACGAGCTAAATGTCTGCAACGGATACTAATAAAAGACAGCCACAGCATGGTTCAAAAGCATTAACTAACAGTATCAAACAAAAAATTATAATCAAAACACTAAAAAGAAAAAAGAAAAAAAATCGTAGACAATGTCAATACTTACAATTAAAATTAAAAATTAACGTATAAACAATACAACACCAAGAACCATGCCGAGCTCAACACACCTGCTCACTAATTTTCCTCTTGAAGGCCGGCATCGAATCCGAAAATATATCAATTGTAATATAGAAAAACTAGCTTTTGCCCGCGGCTTCGCTCGCGTTAAGAAGTATTATTATTACTAAGGTATAGTGTTTGCGGCTTCACTTTTGTTTAGCGTGTCCCCTCCCCCATTCTCCCCCATTCCCCCATTTTATCCCCTTTATTATATTTATCCATAGAATTCATCAAAATCCTTTCTTTTAGGATGCCTACGTCATACCATCTACCTGCATGCCAAATTTCAGCCCGATCCGTCCAGTGGATTAGGCTGTACGTTGATAGATCACTATGTCAGTCAGGCAGTCAGTCAGTCACCTTTGAGTTATATATATTTAGATATAGAAAATAAATTGTAAAAATGCTGATACCGTGCTGACTACTGATGCTGTAAGTGTTGTGTGTCGTGACAATTCAAATTATTAAGAACAAAAGAGGGTAGAGAAAGTAACTTCTCGCCCGCGACAGAAATTCCGCGGCGCGTCAGACTGCTCGTGTCCATGAGACCATGAATAGTGTGTGCAGGTCGAAACACCGCGCCATTATTAAACGTGAGTCAATTCGGCCATAAGTCTCGTTAAAGTATTCACAATGAGTGCAAACTGCAAATGTATAAAATTTGTTAATAAAATAGGATATTCTAAATAATTCAGACTCCGTTCGAACGCGGTACACGAATATTCATACTTTTTTTTGCGTTTTTGCTTTGGCAACAATCAGAATCGGAATAACAAGGAGTCGGATATTAAGGTTTAGGCTACGTGAAACAACGTCAGTGGTGGCTAACACCATACCTCTTAAAAGTAACTTAGGTACATCAAGACTAACAACTTTTGTGTTATGACTTTTGCCAAAACTTAACACATCCTAAGATATATATAATTTTAGTGGGGATTTCTATCAATCGTTAGCTCTATGTTTAAAGTTCAGTCAGCAGATGCTAAGAAATCGTCTGCCCCAGTTGCATCGCGCCGCCTTTCAGAGTGTTAAGAAGATCAGAACCGCAAATTTGATTTATTTATTTTTTGTAAGGGAACAAAAAATATTGTATTACAAAAAGTCGTTGTCAAAAGTTGTCAGTCTTAATATACCAAAGTCACCCTTAAGAGGTTTTGCGTTAGTTACCTGTATCTCTGTATAATTTCCCCGCGCGCGAAAATAGCGTCCCTGATGTTCCTCCAGCTCGTCTACCACAGACAAGGCCACACCAATTTCCTCGGCTCTCGGTGAAGTTTGGCCTTCTACAGGCCGTATCTAAGTGTATGTTAGACGTAACGAATGACGAACAGAAATCGGATAACGGATGTAGTACGGAATCCATACAAATAATTGTACGGCTACATCGGCACGTATTTTCACGGACACGGATCCGACTCAATGTAAAACTGCCTTTATGCCATCTTAATCCATCTTATTTTAGCAAAAATTCGTAAACTATGTCTCTGCTCTACCAGAGCAAGGTTAAAGAAGATTAATGGCGCAACTAACTGTTGGAGTCAAGGTGTCAGCTGTCCCTATTAACCCCCGTAAACAGTCCAAGTCATAATTCATTGTATACTAATTATCGACAAGAGTTTGTGCCACGCGCCATCCCTATAAATACCACAGACAAATAACTATCCTAAAGAAAATCGTTCGTCGAAGCAGTCTACCCGTCGTTCGCGTGTGCAATTTGTTATGCTGTGGCATTCTATGACGTGGAAAGGTAATATTGATTTGTTTGGGCTATTTTTGGGTTTCCTTTAGTCGTTAGAGTTTGCGTATAATTAAAATAACTATATAATTAGTTAAGCATGGCACACGGCATGCCTAGAATGTACCTCAAAAGGAAAGAGGTAGACCTTAGCTCGTTCCTTTTTTGTTCATCTGTCTTGTAAACAAAACAACGCGAGGAGGTATTAAGTTGAAATAAATAAAAAATACTTAGATGTGTAGTACCTTGTAGCGTTGAAAATATATTTCCAAGCGAACGCAATCAAAAGATACGCTCGATTATGCCGCATATCGAGATTATTCTCAGGAGCTATATTTTTTTTTTACACTGGCTCTACATAGTGACTACAGAGTACCTGATGGTAAGTACAATGTAGTCCAAAAACGAAAGGGACATGACGATGTAGACTATCAATGGATTTTCATCCTTTGATAGTCTATATCGTCATGTCGGCCCACATATACCACGATTGAAGGTCTCTAGGTATATGAGCTACGGGATATACACAAGCTGATCCCGAAACGCGACAAGCCGAAACTGGTCACTATGACGGGCTTTACACCCATGCACTGTGGTCGCGATCAAGGCGGGCACCGACGCCCTACCACCTCGCTGCTGCTCGTTTAGCACCACCCAGGAGTCACGTGTAGGGAAACTAGGGTAAAAGCCTACGGACGCGAGCAGCTTCGACTCCCAAAATAATATAATATTCTCTAATTCCGCCAACGCCATTTCATCATAAAATTACTAAACACAGGATCTGATACTATCCGTTTGTAATGAACGTTCCTTATATCTGCACGAAGAGATTCACCTCTATATTCATCATGCCAATAGCTGAGGACTGGAATATGCTTACAGCGAGCCTATAACCTCTCGTCTGTGGAATCCCATTACAGAGCTTTCTACAGACTTAGGTTTGAGCACTGATTTTTTAAACCTATATTTAGAAAAACCTGATTTTCTCTAAATCTAATTGGAATTTTGTACAGCTACAATTAGTGTTATCAATATTATATATTTCTTTATGTAATTACTTACACTATCACTTGACTTTGAATTGCATTGCAACTGTTCTATGACAAATAATATGGAGTTACCTAATACGATAAGGACTTATTACCGAGTCCTGTAATGGAACGCGGCACGGAAGAAAGGTTAAGAGAGAAGAGTGAATAGGTATTTGTTAGGTGGACGCGGTTCATCCTCGGACTCATCATAAATAAAACAAATTTGGTTGTTTTAAAGACAGCATGTCCGCGAGGCAGTCACTGCCGGCTTCCTCCCTTCCTTGCCTTAATTCTTTCGACACACTGCGGATAGCATAACCACCCTGCTAATGCCGAGGAGAGACTTCTTTTATCCTGACTCGGCATAATAAACACACCATGTTTGGTGGTAACCATGGTGCAGTCCAAAAAACGATCGAAACTATCAATAGTAAGTAAAAACAATCGATAACCGCAATAATCATACCGGCCTGTACAAATATCTCTTCACGCTTCGTTTACAGGACCCAATATCATAATGTGGAAAATCTCTCTGGAAGACCATGTCACAGCTCAACGACTCCGTAAAAGTAGGAGTTAGAGAACTTCCTAGTCCTAGCCGGGATGTGAGTTCCCGTATAGCCGTGACTCCGCAAACTTGCACCAACCTATTAACCTCACTGGCTTAGCGCCTTACTCGCCTCCCTCCCCCCATTACATTGTAAAGGCGCTTTGAGGACAACAGTATTTTATCCCGTCGAAAAAAAAAACTTTCAATGTCGCATCCAACCAAATTAACAGGCGCAAAATAAAAAAAATGTCCCGTTGCGCCGGCGCACCTGTCAAGACAGTAGCTGGGTTCTGAGGGTATGAGGTGCGGGGGGAGAGTAAGGGTCTAGTGTTTGCCGCCATTAGGCTGTTGACACAAGGCGGGCTCGCCTAATGCGTAAGCAAACATCAGGCGACAGCCTGGGTAAGTGGCCACGTTGTCGACAGTCCGAGGTATTCAGTTATGAGATTACATTTTTAAACGGAGCTCCTTTTCGTTTCTCGCTGCAGTTGCTACTAAATATGCTTTAGCCGAAAAGGTCTTAACCCTTAGTAGCCTGATTTACGAAAGTGTTTTTTTTTTAATATTACTGTGTTTGCTTGAGTGTCTAGATGAAGGGAAAAATAGCTAAAAAAATCATAATATTTATTTTAAAAAAAACCTGGTATCAATTTTGATACTTCAGGCTTAAAAACTAATAGTAATGTGAACATTCGGTTTAAAAGATTGGTATCAAAATTGAAGCTATAGGTTATTAAGGATTAAGATCATTTTAACAGTATACGATGGCATTGCTATGCTCCGGAGCTACTCTTTGTTTTTATCTGTTTTTTTTTTATAACTTATAGGTGAACGCTTGACCTCAATCACACCTGGTGGATGGTGAAGATGAGTCCGATGATGAACCGCGTCCGCCTTACAAATGCCTATTCACTCTTCTTTTAAAGACTCCCAGGTCATAAGATCGCGGAAATATGGCCGCTAGAAGCATATTCCACTCCTTAGCTGTTCGCATGATGAATGTAGAAGCGAATCTTCTCGTCCGGATATAAGGAACATCCACCACATACGGATGGTAATCGAAACGATGTCTTGTGGTTTTGTGGTGGAATGGAGCTGGTGGAATCAAAGAATGTAGCTCCTGAGAACACTCTCCTCTGTGCAACCGGTAAAAGACCGCGAGGCAGGCAACTCTACGTCGATTGATTTTTGACAAAGATTTTTTTTTTTATGAGTTTATAAACCGCCTGTTACTTTTAATAAGTATATATTTATTTATACTATTTCCAGAATTATTATTTTGGTGATTTTAGTGGCTTAATGTATAAGGAACCAGTATCCATGCGCAACGATGCGACTGATCATAGATTTGAATTTCGGCTCGTACATCTGGGTTTTTTGAGATTAAATATGGATCTAGTACCACAAACTTATCGCTGATGGACAACACCGCGAGGAAATCCGCATGGTAGCTAATAGAAACGTCATGTTTACAAGTGCTGTGAGAACGGCGATCAGTTGCGCTACTGGTCACGTTAGACGCGACATATAGACGCAAAATGTATACGTACACTGATGTATCCCTGCTTACCCTAAAATATATGTAGCGTAACGAAGTATTATTATAAGAATTGAACAAAAGGGCAAATAATTTTGTTCTTTATGAGCTTTCACTGAAATTCTGTTATATTTTTAACATTATTATATTTATAATCAACTTGTTGAAATAGAACTGTATGGTAAAATCTTTTATTTTCAATGTCCCGGCCGTAAATGAAAGTGATGGCTGAGGTGTGATTTACATCGGCTGAAAAATCCAACTTCTGCGTCTTGATGAGGTCAATGCTTCACAAATTCAAATATATTAGGTCCTTACATATGAAATTGGCGTTTTGTATGGGAGGAACAAAAAGTCGAATATTTTTTAATATAATATATTTAATTAATCAAAGTATGAACCATTATTTTCTATGCACTTTTGCCATCTCATAGGTAGTTCATTGATCCCTTTACTAAAAAAACCAGTCGGACGGGAATCAATAAAATCTTTGAAGGCGATTTGGACTGCCCCATCGGAGTTGAATTTTTTCCCTTGCAAGAAGTTATCCAAATTTCGAAAAAAATGGTAATCTGTTGGAGCAAGGTCCGGGGAGTACGGAGAATGTCTTAGACTTTCCAATTGAAGCTCTTCTAATTTAGTAGCCGTCTGTTGCGCAGTTGGCGTGGAGCGATTGACCAGCCTAGGTTGTTTAGCCGCTAGCTTTTCCATCATGGTTTGCAATTGCTGACAATAGACATCAGCCGTAATAGTCTGGCCAGATTTGAGAAAACTGTAATGAACAATACCGGCACTAGTCCACCAAACGCTTACAAGTAACTTTTTTGGGGTTAATTTTCGCTTGGGGCAGGATTTGGCTGGCTGGCCAGGATCCAACCATTGCGCTGAGCACTTCCGATTATCGTAAAGAACCCATTTTTCATCACAGGTAATGATTCGGTTTAAAATACCTTCATTATTGTGCCGGTTTAGTAATGTAACGCAGCAGTCGACGCGCGTTTGCCGGTTTGCTTCAGTCAATTCGTGAGGTACCCACCTTTCAAGCTTTTTAATCTTCCCAATTTGCTTCAAGTGAATTAAAACAGTTTTATCACTAACATCGCAGCCTGCAGCTAACTCGAACGTGGTTTGCGATGGATCCGCTTCCACAATAGCCTTCAACTCTTCATTATCAACTTGAGTCTCAGGCCGTCCACGGGGCTTGTTCTGCAGGTCGAAATTTCCAGAACGAAAACGTTGGAACCAAAAACGAACTGTGTTTTCTTTTGCAACACGACCGCCATACACATCATTCACCCTTCGAGTTGTTTCCGCAGCACTAGTGCCACGGCGGAACTCGTACTCGTAAATAATGCGATATTTAAAGTTTTCCATTTTGTAAAATGAGTGACGCAAACAGAAAAAAACAGAAGAAAAAAACAAATGAATGACGATCATCGAAGCACAAATACATGAGTCTATAGCTGTACAAATTTGAATTTGGAATTCCTTACCAAAGAGGAGAAATTTGTGATTAAAGTGGCCAGTACGAAAAACGCCAATTTCATATGTAAGGACCTAATATATACAGAACACTTTTAAAAAGTATTAAATAGGTAGGAGAGAGAAGATAAACTTTGCCTTGATTTTAAAATTTTACACTAATCGCGTTTAACAAGTTTCGCTCGGAAAATAACTAAAAACTGTTGATAGCTAGTTACAAAACTACATAATCCTTCACGAAATTCGATACGCAAACAAAGATTTACAAATCGGCTGCAATATTGCAACCCACTTAATAACTCCCTTCTTGCAGACTTTAAATGAACTCTGTTATCAAGGACAGTAGGTTCAAAATACATGGAAATCTATATTTGAGATCCCATGCAAACACTGGGGTGCAAACAAAACTAATTGACAGGACATAGTTACATTATTTGTTATTTGCTCATGTACTTTTAGATTCTTTGCTGTAATGTATGGAGGAATCTAGACACTGTCAACTAAGGGGCTTTATTCCACATACGATTTCTTTGCAAAATATGTAATCTGAATACGGTTGTTGATGACGTTTAATTCACGAAAGTAATTACTGATCAGTTGATAGTGGTTTCGTATCCTGGTTTACATATAACTTAAATTGTAAAGCAAACATGACAGAAAATATTTAGATTCAGTAATCTTTGTGTTTTTGCGAAACTGGTTCATCAAATGCATAGAAAATATGTTGCTCCACACAGATCCTTGCATCTATTTTTTAATCCCATTATTATACACTGTGACGTCATCTAAAACTAAGAGATTCTCCAACTACCTTTGCCAGGTCATTGAATTGTGGAATGGTTTCTCGGAGAGCGTGCTCCCTCTTTCCTTAAATATTCGGTTCTTTAAACGAAGCGTGAAGAAATATTTGTATAGGGATAATCTTCACGATTATCGGTTATGGATTCGCACTATACTTTTGATTAGCTGGTTACGATGTTCAGTCAGAATAAAAAAAATATATATACGAGTATCACAATATGTTTTGAGGATTTTGAGGTTCTTTTCGACATTAAATTAAAGCATGAAAAAGTCATTTACCGGGTGCAGTCATTATCATTATCCTCACTCTGTTACACCTTACTGCTGAGTATAGATCTCCTTTGTACTGTGTCAGCATCTTCGATCCTGTGCTAATTGCTTTTAGGACGCCTCCGTGACCTTTGTAATATCGTCAGTTCATCTCTCTACCTGACGTCCCACTCTCCGCTTACCCAGTCTAGGTCACCACTCGTTTATTTCATAACCACAGCTGCCAGTACCTCGTCTGGCCAAGAATCCTATCAAATTCCACTTGAGAGCCGTTTGTCGATCACCGAAATTAAAGATCTTTGTACGACACTAGATTCCAAGCTTAAACTGATAATCTGGCAATCTAATAAAGAACATTGAGCTCTCTATTATTCTTTATATCCCTCCCTCTTAATCGGTATACGGCTTCTTTGGTAAGAGTCCAGGTTTTCACGTCATAGGCCATGCTAAGTGGAACACATTGGCAGCGCGCAGACTTGAGTTTCTTTCGGCGTTTCCTCTCAAGGTAGTCGCTTCCGAAACGCTGGTAGATCACCGTTAGGTTCGTTTTTCAACTGGCCGGCCGCCCAAGTCGAGGCCCGTACCCACAGAGGTGCCCTTGCGTAGCCGCCCAACCCATAAATTTCGCTGGCTGAGCGCCCTCTGCGTTCGCCCACCAAGCCCGGTTTTGTTGTGAAGGTCTTTCCCAGGCCACCAACGTAGGAGAAGCCGAAAAAAAAAAACATTGGCATCGGACGTAGTTTCTACGCAGATTTCGACAAAAACCATGATTATTTAAAAAAGTTTAACGCTCTAATGAATAACTTGGCATATGTATAATTCAGCGCTGATAATGTAATACGAAATGGGATTGTGTTCGTGTCTCGTGCTTGGCGGAGTGAGGATAACCTCGCGATAACCGAAGATTATAAAAAACGGCGCGCCTACTAACTTACCCATACTGGATTATTATTTTTTTTTTTTTTTTTACACTGGCTCGACATAGTGACTACAGAGTACCTGATGGTAAGTACAGTGTAGTCCAAAAACGAAAGCGACTATCAAAGGATGAAAATCCATTGATAGTCTACATCGTTATGTCGGCCCTCGTATACCACGACTGAAGGTCTCTAGGTATATGAGCTACTGGATATACACAAGCTATTCCCGAAACGCGACAAGCCGAAACTGGTCACTATGACGGGCTTTACACCCATGTACTGTGGTTGCGATCCAGACGGGCACCGACGCCCTACCACCTCGCTGCTGCTCGTTTAGCACCACCCAGGAATCACGTGTAGGGAAACTAGGGTAAAGCCTACGGACGCGAGCAGCTTCGACTCCCAAGATTATTCATATAAACCACATAAGTAACTACCTATGGGTCCTTTACACTCTCATGCATCCCGTGGAAGCATATAAAATCATTATATTGTTATACTGTGACATTTATTACATCCTAGCTGTGACGACTTCAAATTTTTCAAATTTCGCACCACTCCATTCCACTGCCTTTGATACTTCATTCTTTCATCCATCCGCTGATAAGGTCTGAGTGGTCCGATTTATTGCATAAAAATTTACAATATAACTTAAACCTAAGCTTAAGACTATATTACAAATTCTTAAACAACTAGTACCTAATTAAACCTTAACTAACGTATAATTGAAAACTAACCTAAGCCTTGAATTAAAATAAAAACATAACAAAAGAGGAATTTATTTACATTTACAACTTAGCCTAATTATAAAGTATAATGGGGGACTGAAGCGGGCAGCCGTGTCGAGGCGGACCTCCTGACGGTGACCTTCTTCTCCGTCTGCAACGACAGACGGGTCACTGAGCGAAGGTGGCTCCCGCGTCCTTCTTGGTGGAAATCTACGGAGTCCATCTGGGTGTTTCTTGAGTGGGATCGGAATCATGAGGGTGAGCGATCTGTCGCACATCCGCCTAGTACTCCCCAGCGCGCCCTCTCCGGGTGGGGCGCAGTCTAGGTGCCCGCGGCTTCGTTTTTGTGCAAGTAGTAGGTACTCGTTCGCACGTCACGCTTTATACAGACAGCTTCGACCTGTGTACGCACCTATGACCTAAGCAGAGATGGGCAAAATGTAATCCGATTAATGATTAACGATTACAAAATGTAGTCGTAATTCTAATTATGTTGCTCTGTAATGATGATTAAATCCCTGCAAAACATTAAGGAATCGTAAAGGTGTATACAATTGACAATTCCGTAGTGTTTAAAACATAGATGAGCAAATTGAAGTCAGTTTAATGATGAAAAACGCAAAATGTAATCGTAATCTTTTTTCATTAATCTGATTACATTTTGCCCATCTATGGATCTAAGTTTATATAGTTCACAATATAGATGTGAGCTCAATAAATTTTAATGAAATCTCCAAAATTGTTCATTTATTTAATTGGATTTCATTCATACAAACTTTCAATCGTCATTGTATTACAGAATAAATTTAATGTTAATTATGTTTTTTTTTAATGAATTAAAAAGTTAATTTATGAAAAATGATCAACAGTATTTTATTTATACTGACACAACTTTTTTATTTATAAACCGGTTAAAATAAAGTTAACACTAAATGTTAAAATCATCTTTCCACGATACATTAGCGAAAACCGCATTTAAATCGATTATGTGGCCTCTAAGATAGGCGTACGCGTTAAGGCGTACATATTTGTACATATTGATTTACGATTTAGATATATTTTTACTAACCTACATCGCGCAAATGAAATTTTTCTGGTCACTCGTATATACAAGTTCTCGCAGATCATCGTAACTATGAAATGTTGGTGAGGTGGCTGAGGAAATGATTCATAAATTTAGTACCTATTATAAATAGGCCACTGGTAATTAAGCATACCTATCCCTTCTATAATAGGTATATAGGCTCAAAATTGTTTTTTTGCATTGCCCTATAAATAGGACGCTGGAGTATAATGGTTTAAGCTACTTAAATCTTTTACTTTTAAAGAGTGTTATTTAAATAGACTCTTATCCTTGAAAATGTAGTGGCTTTTAGTATAAATCTTTGCTTACCGCAGTTAACGCAATAGATGTATAGTCAAATAAAAATGTTGCGAAACCATGGCGCCATTGTGTGCACACACGCACTTAAGCAAAGCAGCCAATGAAATCGCCCCGTTAGCAGTAGTTGTAAGCAACCGCCCAGTGGTAAACAATCTTCGGTTCGATTGAATTCTAACATTGCGTTTGTTTGCCAGCCGGTAAACGTTCAATATTTGATCGTTCCGAATTGATCTGACACGGTTTTCGTGATTCTTGGTGTAAAGCATACCAGTACATTATAATCAACAGTTTTCTTTTAATCGTGTGGAATTGAAAATTAGCCACAATGCCCAAGTGTTATGAAATCGTTTCAAAGTGATTTATAAAAAGCTGAAAATAATTTAAAAGATTTACGAGCTTCTTAATTTATTGTACTGTCTCCAAGGCAGAGGTGGTGTGTTTTCTAAAATAATTTCCTTAAAATAGTTTATATGATCGATCGTTGTTTTAACCTTAGGAACTATATCGGAAACAACATCTCGGAAACATTGCGTAGGCTCACAATCCCGAAAACATAGTTTGGCGGTTGTTTTCACCGAGTGAATTGTGCCTTTTCCATAAGAAATAAAATTAAAAAAAAACCTTTTTAGGCAAAATAAAAGTACTCACAACATATAGGTACTTATCTATTACGCGTCTATTTTCCATTTCCTAATAAGCAAAGTGAATAGGCATTTGTTGAACAAACGTGGTTCATCACCGGTCTCTTCTACACCTTCCGCCAGGACTGGTTGAGATAAAGCTATTGCCAGTAAATAATGAAAATAAAAAACCAGCCAAGTCCGCGCATAAAGGGTTCCGTACTAACTCGTATAAATATACAATTGCAAAAATATTTCCTTTTTTTCGTAACGTAACTAATTAACACTTTTCGGATTTTTTCCTATACTTGTGATATAAGAACCTATATTAACCTTACGTACCTTACGTAAGCCGTGGTGGCTGCCGGCAGAATAGAATAGCACCCCCCTCTTCTTGCTGAGGTGTCGTAAAAGGCGACTAAAGTATCACTTTAACACCGCAATTCAACCAGGTGTTCAGAGAAGGAAAACTCGACCAAACCTGCATCCTGCTCCCTTCCGATCGTACTGGTTCTCCATTCCATCGGGCCTGAGGGAGCTCGGACGAGAGAGTGCTTTTCTGGCAGCGCGTCCAGTTATGCACTTAAATATCTCCTGCGCAATTGGCTGTTTCCGTAAACTGGACCTCGATTTTTTTAATCAGTGTTGAAACAGTCGCCGTGGCCGAATCTGGCCAGGACATCATCAATTCAATTCAATTCAACCTTACGAACTAATGATTCAGTTTTATTGTAACCCGAGGACATGCTGCATAGAGCCATCAAGGTCGCTGTGAGAGCAGCAACCCTGATGTGTCCGAGTCCTACTGATTTAAACCCTCCAGGGCATCCAGAAGCCCTTAGAGCGAACAGCCTTGTCAAGGCTTCCTTGAATTTTATGATTCTAAGTCAACGGGAAGTAAGTATCCTTGAGGCTTTTATTCTCTTGTGAAAACGACAAAAACAGATCTATATTTTGATTACGTCGATTTACAAGTATTATATTTTATTATGGGCTATAAGGGACTGTAATCAATAATATTGATAGTAATATATCATCACAATATATCCTTTTCGGCGTGAGAAGTGATATATTAGCGGCTGTATCCACTTTGCGCTTATATGTCGTGCCCAACGTGACCAGTAGCGCAACTGATCGCCGTTCTCACAATACTTAGCGCACATGACATTCCCATTCAACGTCCTGCGGGTTTAATCTCTGTTTTCCTTCACCCTTTAGCATGTAATGGCTAAATTAATACTTAGTATGGAAAAACTCAGAGGCACGTACCGGGATACGAATCACCGACCATTCTAACAGTATTTGTTATTAATTCCAACTTGATGCCTGCATGTCTTCGTGTGAAAAAGTATCTAAACAAATAAATAAAGAGACAGACGGACTATAAAGTTATTCTATAAGGGTTTTATATTTTTTATTGAAGAACAGAACCTTGTAAAGGTGAGTTATGACCTTTTGCTGTATAACGTTGGAGTAATCGTAAATCCAGCGATATTCCGATGGGTGTTTGTAGAGCGATGTCTCGGTGCTTGGGGACTCGACTGGACCACACACGGAGACACGCGGCCGACAAACAGCCCGCCCGGCAAACACGCTACCACTTACCGTCAAGTGCCTCCGGGCTTGCGGACGGTAGCATCACGCTGCAAACAATGGATGGACAGATAAATATCAGTTCCTATTTCATCGTTTTCTCTAGTAGGTTATGATAAAACGATAATCAAAAATACATATTTGAGGTCAATGTACATCTGTTGACCCTGAAAAGAATATAGCGTGATGATATATGTCACCGTTAGGTTCGTTTTTCAACTGGCCGGCCGCCCAATTCGAGGTCCGTACCCACAGGGGTGCCCTTGCGTAGCCGCTCAGCCCATAAATTTCGCTGGCTGAGCGCCCTCTGCGTTCGCCCACCAAGCCCGGTTTTGTTGTGAAGGTCTTTCCCAGGCCAACAACGTAGGACAGGCCAAAAATAAAAGATATATGTATTATTATTTTATAAAAAGTTACAATAGTTGTGAAATGGGCTTGCAGGCACAGCATTTACTGTCTATTTCGACATGGCTTAGCATAGTGAATAAGGGACCAGCATACATGCGTGGCAAGGCAAATGGTCACAGATTCGAGTACACCTAGGTTTTTCTAGAATAAGTAAGGCTTTGAATACCACATGCTAATTGGTAAAGAAAAACATCATAAGAAAGCTCGCGTGGCATCTAGTAGAAACTTTATGTGTACTAGTGCTGTGAGAACGGAGATCAGCTGCGCCACTGGTCACGATGGGCACTACATATAAATGTTAAGTGGATACAGTCACTAATGTATCTCACCCCGAAAGGGAGTAGAGTGACGATATATATTTTTTATTATTATGACATGGGACTCTCCAAAAAAGACTAAAAACGTACTTCCATATCGGCAGCGCAACAGCACTTCCATTTTCCATGAGTGACATTGACTGCTTACCATTAGGTGAGCTGTCCAATTATTGTTAATTGTATTGGTGAATGTACAATATGCTTGTTTCTGATGTCTTGTTTAAAATTGTTAATAATGTTTCGCTGTATTATTATAGTAGATATTTTTGTGTCTGATGAATAACTAGAACTATGATGGCTCTTGGTATCTATTGTTGATTATAGTTTGACTTATTAAAAGCTGAGATTGGAGCTACGCAGCGGATACAAACTGCACGTAACATATTGTGTGACCTGTATAACATTCCACCCAAGCAGAGATGGGCAAATTGTAATCTGATTAATGATGAACGATTACAAAACGTAGTCGTAATTTTAATTTTCTTGCTCTGTAATCATGATTAAATCTATTTAAAACATTAGAAAATAATAAATGTGTATACAATCTGGGATTCTGTAGTGTTTAAAACATAGATGAGTGAAATGCAGTTATATTAATGGTAAAAAACGTAAAATGTAATCGTAATCATTTTTTTTAATCTGATTACATTTTGACCATCTATGCACCCAAGATCCTTGCAGGTAGTCCAAGTTTGAATAACAGTTGATTAAAATGTACCACATTCTGTTGTTCTAAAAAAAATATTTATTTGCCCGCCTTCACATAAAATAAAACTTTTGTTTTATGGGTTGAGTGGCTACGCAAGGGTACCTGTGGCTACGGACCTCGATTTGGGCGGCCACCCAGTTGGAAAACGAACCTAACGGTGATCTACCAGCGTTTCGGTAGCGACTACCTTGAGAGGAAACGCCGAAAGAAACTCAAGGCTGCGTCGGAGGAAATAAAACTAGGATTCCATCTAAACAGTTATAGTTTTGTCAAGTCAAAATATCAATAGATATACTTAAGAAGTTCGAGAGTTGTTCGAAATTATTGTGTATTTTTTTTCAAATATGTTGCCATCGTTAAGACCAAGTTACTCCAATCTGTTTTATTAATTATATATTCAAATAAGGTTCGCTGGTCAGGTTTCGAGCGAGGACCTCCTGAGCTTAGGAGTCCTGGTGCCCAGAACCGTTAAATATATATTATTTTTCATATAAAATGACGACTTCCACACTTTGTGAGTGCTGCCGGGTGGATGGTGACATTTATCTTCTTTGCAAATTTAGTTGCTATGATAATTTGAGGAGACTTCTCTCTCAGGACTGGCGAAGTGTCGGAGGCATTAACATTGTATTGGGAGAGCCGACGTCCGTTAACGCAAATAGATTATACAGATTCATACAATTGTCACTTAGTCAGATGTCGGCCAACTGATTTTAAACAATATTCTATACCTTACTAGACTGGCACAGTCATCAGGGACACATTAAAGCATCTTTTTTTTTAATCTATTTATTTAAGGGACTTTTACGTGTGTATGAATGTCAGCCCCATCGTACCCTAATACAGAAATACCTAACATATTACATATGGTGCCATTGATCTGAAAAAACCAGACGCCTCATCAGATAATAGTTCTGTTAAGATTTTGTTAAACATCCCGATGTCAAGTCTGTCCAGACCAAAGGCACTTACAAACGCCTCCCTCACAGATTCAGATCGGACACATTCCATCAACAAATGGTGGATATCATCTATGATTCCACAATTTACACACAGTGGAGAATTATTGAGTTTCATAAGATGTTTAAATTTGTTAGATGGAATGTGTCCGGATCTTAGTCTGTGTGCCACTGACACCAACTTCCTGCACAAAGTTGTTCCAGAAAACCAGGGTATTCGAGGAGGTTCGCTTTGCAAAGTTTTATACCAGATCCCTTTCTCTCTCGATATTTCATTAAACTTTCCATATTTCATAACATCTATTTTTATGTTGTGGTAACAATTCTGAGAAATCTGGTAGTGTATTAATAATTTTTCCGGTTAAGCTACCTTGCAAGCCTGTCAGCCTCCTCGTTACCCTGGATACCAATATGCCCAGGAACCCACTGCAATCTCACAATCATTCCACTGGTAGAAAGTTGGTGTATTAAATTTAGAACAACATAAGCAGTGGATACAGCTCTGTTGCCAGAGGCGCATCGTGCTATATGTTGTAGTACACTTTTGCTGTCACTAAAAATAACGGTTTCCTTCAATTAGCACTTTGAGCAAATATAAGTGATTGTGAGATTGCAATGAGCTCCAGGGTCATAATACTAAGACAATTATTATTTATCTTAAAACAATCATATGAGCTTGCATTTCCCAAATGCTCTGGGATATAAATGGCAGCTCCACATCCAGACGTACTCTTGGATGCATCAGTGTAGATCACATTCCAATCAGAATATTTTTCTTGCAACTCTCTTACGATATTACATTTTAGATGATTTATTTCATATGCTTTTTTTTCCTTTCTTTATAGCTTCTAAGTTAGTATTAATTACAAGTAAAGTATTGATATTTGTAGCCCATGTGCTTAGTTTAAACATCTCTAATGGAAATGAACTTGTCATACACTCTGTTCTTACATCATTAAATACCTCAACAAGAAGTGGTTTTCTTTTTTTAGCCCAATAAAGATTCTGACACACAGTACACAAATCACTTAAAATATCTACACTTTTACTGTTATGCAAGGACATAATTTTTAAACAGAACTTTATTGCTAGGTACCTTCTGCGAATCCATAATGAGGGCAAACAAAGTTCGCTCTCCATTACATGAATTGGCGTTGTTTTAATAAAACCACCTATTGTTCTTAATGCCTGATTTTGAACTTTATCTAGCTTATATATATATATATATATGTGTGACTTAGCACTATTATCATAAAAGAAACAACTGTAATCAAATCTACTAAAGCATCATTATTATATTCGATTTAGAAAAAAAATCTCAGGAATCTATGCCACTAAAATGAAATGAAATAAAAAATATTAATTACGTCTGAAATTAAAAAAAAGGCATATATACAGAAAAGAAGAAAGTACAAGAGACAAAACCATATAAACATGATGAAATGGGCTCTGCCAGCTGAGCTGGCATTCAGTTGTGTATAGCATTAAGATGCCGGGCAGTAGACTTGAGGGGTCTGCTGCCTGGATGAAAGGGAGGCGGCGGGCAGTGTCCGGCGCACCGCCTGGGAGAGAGATTTTGGAGGGGTAGACTTTACTTCTTCCCCTCCCAGACAGGTAGCCTCAACAAGGCTTCTTGTTCCCTGGGCGTTTGGATTAATTTGGCTTCCCAGGCCCGGGTGGAGCAATCAGAGGGACACCCCACGGGTTTTTAGTCAGTAGTAGTCTGACACGCAGGGGTCGCTGCCCTCACAGCGTCCCTGATGGTCCTATGCAGGATTTTCCCCTGGGATACAAAAAAAAGTGTATAGCACATGCCGCAAGGGGAAATTAACAGTTACACATCTCAGCTGGTATTTCCTCAGACGGACTTTAGTCCTTAAATTCAGTGGATACGAGTATATTCGCAATACTTGACGCACGTTACTCGAGCCATAAATCTGCTGTAGCCGCACACATCCCTGCCGGCTCACTATCGGAAACGTGATTTTAATTATCACATTAAAATACGGAAAGTCTTATCAACAAGCGAGTAAATCAAATCGTATGTAATTAACATTCAGTATGCGAGTTGCTACATGTGTAACCCGAAGTTGATATGTCGCGCTGAAATAATATAAATGTATCGACAAGTATTAAAATTGATTTTTAGTTAGGTTTTGTATTACGGCGTGTGTTCTTAACTGGTATCAAACCTTGTTCCACCCTCTCACTTTCATATAAGAATCACGCGCGCAGTTTTCCGGAGTTATAGAACTAAGAAATTCTTTCTTACTTTTGCCGAGTCGCTGAGCTGTAGAACGGCCTTTCCAATCAGTTTCATTGAGCGTTGCCTGAAAATCGGCACTAGATGGCGCGCAGCAGCGTCGCCCAGCACACGCTGAGCCGAGTGCTCTCTAAGATTCGTGACAGCATACAGAATACATATGATGTTATGTTACCCTTTCATTGTTTTATATAAATGTCTATTGTTCCTTTTTTCTGAATAAATGTCTCTTTCTTTCTATGATATTGGATCCTCTAAACGAAGCGTGAAGGGATATCTGTGCAGGCTGGCATGATCACTGCGACTATTGATTGTTATTCTTTTGCTATTGATAGTTACAGCCGCGTTTTGCACAGCACCATGCTTATTATCCGGCTTGATGTGGTTACAGCCAAGTAAGTGTAAAAAAGCTATGTTACGGTACCTTAAAAAGAAAAAAGGTGTCATTATTGCGAAGGCTTTCAGGTATGAACTACTGGCAATCGACCTCAAGATTGTTAGACTACCAATAATCAACCCAGTAGGCGTAGGGAGGTAGGTGCCACAAATATGTGTCATACAGGATTCTAGTGCAGGTTAGTAGAGCTTAAAATAGCGTAGGTAGATTGCGCAGCAAGTAGGAAATGACCTGTCGCTGCCCACACTTATTCGGGCAATGCTCGACAGCGACAGGTCATGGAAGGCGGTCCTCCTTTTTACAGAGGAGGTCCTTAAAGGGAAAGAGGAGGCGGAGCGTGAGCGGGAGAGGCAGGCTTCATCTTCCCTGTCCTTTCCGCCCCTCCGCCGCCCTCGCCGTACTGGACGCAGGAGGAAGCCTACTCAAGGCACTTCCCTCCCTAACGGATTGACGCCTGGGAGGCGCACTTGAGGGAGTGCGTCGCCCAACATTTCCAAGGCGAGAGCGGTGCGCGATGTGTTCCCGCGCACCGCTCAAAGAAAATGAAGGAGAGCGGAATGCTGTCCAGGGGCCTTCCATCAATAGGGCAGATGTCGCCGGGTGCTGAGGAAGCTGGCACAGCCTTGCCCTTGGCCCCGGCAAACGAGAGAAGGAACACCCCAGGGGTTTTAGTCGGTGCGACTCCGACACACAGGGGGGGTGACACTCATCGTCCCCTGACGGCCCATAACGGGTTTCCCCCCGGTTAAGACAAAAAAAAAAGCGTAGGTAGATTAAATCACAAGCATAATCACTCCCTGAAGTGCGCCGCCCAACATTTTAAAGTACAAAACAGTAAAGTAGTTACATCATAAAAAAATGCAATTGCTATTTACAAGTTTGTACGAAACCCTCGGTGCAGGAGTCCAATTCGCACTTGACCAGTTAATTTTCCCATACTTATTAGTCAATGCGTTATTTTCTTAAGCCAAAATAAAAAATACAGATAACAATTTATCAACACTGGAGATGTAATTTCTCTAACCTCGAATGACCTACAAAATATCAAAAGTGCCTGAAATAGTTCTTAAGAATTCATACTTTTAAAACATAAAAGAGACTAATCAATTAAACATTTGAACTGACGTTATAAATAACGTTTATGCGAATTTTTAACTAACCATTACACCCTTTGTTCGTATTAATAATGTGTTACGAGTGTATTTTTCAAAGAGAACAAGCAATATATTTCGATCTGTGTGAAAGTTCCGAGGTGCCGACAATAGTAACTGTCACCACTGAAACGTCAAAAGGGGCGTCGTAAATTAACCGCGGGAAGAAAGATGTTTCCCGCTTTGTTCTCCATCCCTATCGTACATAATACAGATTGTATAGTTTTATCTCTTTCTAAAACCAATTAGCGAACATTCAAAGACACCACTTAAAGAAGAGTCGATATTTCGTAGATATGTGGTATATCGATAAGTGTTGTCGATATCAATATTTTTTGTAAATGTTCTCATACGCAGCAGAGCTTTTAATTATTTTAAATTCAGTAATATAAAAATAAATACAATTGTGAGAGCGAGATAACAGTATTTTATTTTATTTAAAAAATATTTAGATCATTGAAGCTACCACAAAAATGAGTTGAAATTACAAATGAAGAGAAAACAATTATGTGCATAATTTATCGAAAAATGTGAAGTTATTTATAGATCAGCTAAGACTGACTTCAAGAGCAAGACTGACTGTAGTAGAAAAGTGGCTGTATTCACTATTATTATGATAATTCATAAATAAATAAATATGGTGCGAGTGAAATAGGCGCTATAAGCTAGTATTATAAATGAAAATTAATATTTATAAATATTTATGGCACGATACTGATAAATATTACATTATAGCAGTAGGTATAATGTATTTTGAAGATAACGTAATCAGTTGCCATTTACAGCAAACATTTTTTCACACACACTTTATTTATAAACATGTAATAATCTTCGTAATAAAAGCTTTGATAACAATAAATCAGAAATATCTATTGCGCAGTTTTGAGATAAAATGACTCATCGAATTTTCAATTAAATTAAAGCTTTAAGTTTAAGCCATTAAACTTAAAGATTAACACAAAGATAACAACAGATAACAAAGTTAATAACAAAGATTAGATCTGCTACCAATCAGATAATTAACATTGATTTTTTTACTATGTACAGAGAAAATCGATGACGGTAATTGCTTATGCAATAATGGTTGACTTTGTGCTTGAATGCTCTTAAGTATTTATTATATGACGAGGATAACAGTTGCATTAAGCGTACTCCAAGCTATAGCTGTCATACTATATATGTTGCTAGGAAAACACGTCTGTCATTCATCTTGCAATTAAATATAAAGACACTAAAAATTTACTCTTAAATATAATATAATTTAAATAAAGTACTGCGTACTTTAATATTGCGCAGCCGGTGGGATACGAACCTACTCTTCCAAAGGGACTCTGATTTTGATTATAATAGTAATCATATCTACGATTTATTCGCAACAATATGGGCGTTAAATACATTACCGGAGTTTAGTGATAACTCAGCTTAAGCTTGAGGTTTTTTTTTTACAATTTACAGGCGAACGTTTAACGGCAATCATACCTGGTGGCAGGTGAAGATAAGTCCGAGAAAGGACCGTGACCGCCAAAAAATTGCCTATTCACTCTTGCCTTAAAGATTCCCAAGTCATGAGAACGTGGAAATAAATTCACTGGAAGCATATTCCGCTCCTTAGCTGTTCGCATGATGAATGTAGAAGTCAATCATTCCATGCGGATATAAGGAATGTTCACCACGTACGAATGATATCCGACACAGTGTCTACTGGTTTTATAATAAAATGAGGCTGGCAGAATTAGAGAATGTAGCTACTGAGAACACTCACCACTGTGCAACCGGTAAAAGATTGGGAGGCAAACGACTTTACGTTGATGCTCGATGTTCTGCAATTTAGTCTGAATCAAAGAGTTATCGCTAACAAGTTTACGAGCTCCACGATTGATCGATTCCAGAGCTACCAACTGGTATTAAGTGGGCCCGTCCCAAAAAGTGACAACAGTACTCCACACCCAACCGCATCTCTGCCTGTAACAGTATATAAAAAATATCGATACATTGGCCATCGACTCGACCACATCCCTAACCAACAAGATATTAGCAGCTAATGTGTTGATCAACGGATCTTATATCAAAGAGTATCTTTCGGTTTTCGCGTTCAAACTGCAAATAATTCCTGCCAGTTTTAAATGTAATTATTTTTATAGCGACAAAGTGTTCCGTCATCAAATTCCATTTCCCGCATTTCATAGCCTAGTTTATTTCATCTTTATAGTCTTAATGACTTGTTTATCTTCACGCCTAATATTGTCGTAAAGAGTAAGCATCGTCGTAATTACTCGAACTATAACTGAGTAGCTTATGAGTTCCATACACATTAGGTTTCACCTGCACAAGCAAACCTGACTGTGTGTGGTGAGCAGTAGCGTTCATTCCATACGTGCATGAAAGCATTGCATGCCATTACGATAAATAAGTCGACAATCAAATTCTTTAATTTAAACAATAAAAGGAACCCTTTATATTCATATCTTTTCTATTTTCAGGCCATTTATATTCCCTATGAAAGTAATGTAATATTTATTATCATTATATAATATTTACATTAATTATGTGAATTTGCCTACCCTGGCCAAATATCCTATGCACGTCACTGGTGGCGAGAATTATTATTTTGTATACTGGCTCGACAATGTGACTACAGTGTATCTGATGAAAAGTCTAGTGTAAGCCAAGAACAACAACAACCGCCAAGGGAGGAATATCCGTTAACAGTCGCCATCGTTACATCGGCTCACATATACCACGAGAGAAGGTCTCAAAGTATATTAATAAGGTTCATTCCAAACATATAAGCTAATGATTGATAGTCTGTATCACGGCGAATGTTCTAAAGAGTTTATTAACCTTGTTTCACCCTCTCCCTTCCACAATACAACACACGCGAGAGTTTACAGAGTAACCGCTATACGGTAACTCATAACCTGGTTAGGTTAGGTTAGGTTCTCTAACTCTGGCATTGTGACGTGCTCTGCCTAAATACAACGAGCAGCATCGGGGAAGATATGAAATGAAATGAAATGAAATGAAATATATTTATTTCACCACAAACTAACAAAATACTAGAAATTCAAAAGCAACATTTCTGTTACAAGACAACAACATACAAAAACAAAAACATATTAACATGGCGAAAATGGGACCTCCATCAGCTTAAAGCCACAGAGGAAGTCTGCAGCGCTGATTTTCGTGGAGGGATATCATCTTCCCCCGAGTTTGTGCCCATCGGGCGCGGCGCGACGGGGCTGTGGCGAATTGATCACAGGACCCGCAGTCCCCGCCAATGCGCAGAAGTAGTCACCTTGGGGTTTTCAGTCGGTACAACTCCGACACGCCTCGGCAGCGCGACCTCCCTGTGCGGCTGAGACAGACCTATGAGGATTTTCCCCAAGTAAAAAAAAAAAGATTTCTAACTCTTTTTCCGAGTCGTTGTGCTATGGAATGATCTTCTATATAATACAGCAAGGAATGAAGGTCCCGTGAGAAAAGATGTAAACATCAAAACCCTGCACATTTATCATTTAAACAGTTATTAACGGAATAATATCCCTTATTTAGTAAACTAGTTTTGAGATTTTTTTTTAAATTTCAATGGTGTTAACTCTCAATTTTTTTAGGTATTGTATTGTATAGGCTAGTGTCGAGTCCAATGTAGAAACGATGAACGTGTGTTTGTGGCTTGGAGTGGTGGGTTGACTTCGAGGAACTTGACGTAACCGGCGTACATGTGTCAAACAGAAGCCGACGGAGGCGTGGCGACAGCCATTTGTATCAAACAGGGTTGATACCAGGGATGTTACAGAGCTTCGACTCCGACTCCGATAAGTCGGAACTTCCGATTGTTATCACACCTCCGGTTCCGAGTTCGGTTCCGAAACTTTTTAATCGGAGGTATTCATCGGAGGTCACCACCACTGTTGTAGTCAATTCATTTGATTTCATTTTATATGTTGTTGAAACATAATATCAATTAATCAAACAATCAGGGCTAATTAATTTGTGGAAGACATTTTTAAAAATTTAGATAAAAAAATATGATTACAATTATTAAATTTAAAACTAAATGTACATTTAAATCTATCACTAAAAGGTTTTTTACTTTACATTTACATGAAACTAAGTAAAATAGAAATTAACACATAAACAACCCTGGAGCAAATTTGATTTAATTTGTTCACTGTTAATGGGAAAATGTTAATAAGAAACACAGCAATTTTTATTGTCTGTGTATTTGTAAATTTATCACTTTCTAATTAAAAAGGTTCACTGAATATTGTTTTTATTTGTCCCTTAATAAAACTATTCTATTCTGCCGTCACTTGTGACTGACATTGCCTCCGACTCCGACTCCGACTTCGGTTCCGATAAAACTGCCTCCGTTACATCCCTAGTTGATACAATGTTCTTTTTTTTTAATATTAGCAGGTAATAGAGCTAGTGTTGATTTCCTGACATTCATTAATTATTTTACAGTGTAGTCCGAAAACGAAAGCGCCTATCAAAGACCAAAAATCTGTTGAGTCTCCGTCATGGCGATCCACATACACCACGACTGAAATACTCTAGGTGTATAAGTTACTAGACTTACACAAAATAACCCCGAAATGTGTCTGCCCAAAGCGAGTCACTGTGACGGTCTTTACCCTCGTGTACCATGGTCATGACCCAGTTCTGGCACTCACTCTACCACCACGATATCAATATCAGTGAATGTTAATTTTGTATGATTAATTAAAACGAATCTTTATATAACACATGCTCGCCGGGGATAGAAAACATCGTCAGGAAACTTGCATGTCATCAAATATAAATGTCATGTGTACTAGTGCTGTGAGAACGGCGACCTGCTGCCCTACTGGTCACGTTGGGCACGACATATAAGCCCAGGTAGATACAGCCACTAGCGTGTCTCTGCTAACCTCAAAAGCGATACAGCGCGACGAATTTTTATTATTTTGTCATACATTTAACTGTAGCGTTATAAAGTTGATATTTTAATTTAGTAATTCTTGTAATTTGGCGCAAGCAAAGCCGGGATGTCGCTTCTCTAAAATATAAAAGGGCACATTTGTAAGAACAACATGTGGTCAATCAAGGCCTCTCACGCCCTCCATTCCACTAAACGCAGTCAAAGCCGCCGCAACGAACTTTGTGGGGTCAAAAGTGTCACTTTTCAAAGGACATCCAACTGTAAGGACATTATTTCGTAGGGCTGCCAACATTTCCTGGCTGCTTGTACAATTGTAACCCCCATTTACCACTATAATTTCAGTTATAGATATAAATTCTCAGTTAGGAAGTAGGAAACCAAATTAGTAACAATTTTCAAAACCTTTCTTCCAGTAAAATTATATTTGGCAGCAGAGTTCTAGTTCTATTTCGGTTTTCAGTTTATTCGTCAAACATGCGTACGTAAATTCTATCTTACAATTCATAGACAGTGCGGCGCATTCTTTTCTATTAGGTATAACTTTTGAAAATATTATAAATTTCAATCGAAAACTTTTGAGTGCATTTTGAAGATCTTTTTTTTTCTGAAAAAAATTTTAAGAAAGCCGTTCCGTTTTTTTAACTCTTCACACTGGGCTACTTACTACCTTAAAAGAGGTATTTCATCATCGCCACGCAGACGGAATTGCAGTCGAAGCTAACAGGAGAAAGAAATAAACATTTACCATTTGTCAAGTGTTTTGTACACGTCGCCAATTTGTATCTGAAACGTGAGGGTGTGAGCTGATATATTTCCGTTTTTCGTTCTCACTGGCTTTCGTTTAATGTGACTAATTTTAGTCTGACTTCAGTCTAAATATTTACATATACCGCTTTTATCTTTTATTTTAATTCAATTCGTTTTCACAATAGACTTTGCCTTTAAACTCCAAATGTAAAATTTAAATATTTTCAATCAAAATAATCATCAAAAGTTTATTAAGTAATCATGTCAATGTCATGTTAATCACTTCGCCAGAAGTGAGTTTAAACAATATGATATACCTTACGAGGCTGGCATAGTAATCAAGGATGCACTAAAGCCTCATTAAAATATTTGTTTTTTTTTTTATATTTTAATCAAATATTTATATTTCCTGATGAGACAATAACAATTTGAGAGACATACATGTTTTTTGTTCAATTAGTTCTTTTGAGTAATTAGTGAGGTAATTGAATTGAACATATATTATATATATAGGGTAATTTTATAGACGAGGGAAAAATTGAGGAAGGATATTTTTTTTTTACACTGGCTTGACATAGTTACTACAGAGTACCTGATGGTAAGTACAGTGTAGTCTAAAAACGAAAGCAACTATCAAAGGATGAAAATCTATTGATAGTCTACATCGTCATGTCGGCCCACATATACCACGACTGAAGGTCTCTAAGTATATGAGCTACTGGATATACACAAGCTGATCCCGAAACGCGACAAGCCGAAACTGGTTCACTATGACGGGTTTTACACCCATGTAGTGTGGTCGCTCTCCACGCGAAAGGATGAAAATCCATTGATAGTCGATTGATAGTTGGATATTCAGCATTTGAGTCTTTTTTCAATTATGTAAAAATAGTGATACCTTCATATGTTCATTAAAACGGAGTAAATTATAGACAATATAGTTTTATGATTTTTACAGACAATTACACATATTAATGAATTGGCAAAGAGAGGACATAGTTGGCACCCCGGTGGTTTTAGCCAGGGCAAGTCCGACACACCGGTGGGAGTGGCCCTCTCCACCCCCTGACGGTCCGAAGGGATTTCCACCGGGTTAACAAAAAAAAACATATTAATGATTGAATAATAATTAATAAGTAGGTATTTTGTTTATCCTAAGCCAGGATAAAGTGCAAAGGGCTAACGAGTCAATACCTGATTACCAAAAATTACGTAAAAGGAATTTCATCTACAATTTTTACGAATCAATTTACATTTGTTTATCAATGTTTCTTTATGATTCTTTTGTTAGAGAATATAGTTATTTACACTGTACAGATTTCCGTTTTCTGGATCATTAACGGGAAGATTGAAGTGAAACATTTAGATACAGGTCACCACTGGTTTAATCACTGAACATAGTACGTTAAAACCAATACTTAATCTTCCTTTTGTTTCTCGTTTGTTATACAGTATGGCACCTTTGCCTTATATGCCGCTGCTGTGAACGAAACTACAAAGCGATGTAATTTTGCACAACGCCATCTACTGAACCGACATGCATTGACGCCATAGTCCGTTCACAGCAGCTGATTAATATTCGTTACTCGAACATACACTTTTACTAGTTAGTTGCAAGAAGGTACAAATTATTGTATCCTGAAATATCTCCCTCGTCTATAAAATCATTGGTAATTATAAACGTATTCCTGATGGTACTGAGCGTGATTTTACCCCAAAACAAGGTTTTTTTACACTAGTTCGACAATGTGACTACAATGCACCTAATGGTTAGTGCAGTGAAGTACAAAAACGAAAGCGACTGGCAAAGGACGATAATCCATTAACAGTCTCCGTAGTCATGTCGGCGCACATATACCACGATCGATTATCTCTATGAATATGTAGGATGGATGTAATTGTGTGAAATATTATTGTGTATGAAATAGTGAATTCGTAGAACGGAACGTATGTGAGTGAAAGGAAGGAAGGATACAATGAGAGAGGGAGAGGATAAGCGGTTTTTTTTTCAACGAGAGCACTCTGTAATATTAAGATCTAGGAAAAGTGTGAAAACGAAAAATTAATTTGAAAAAGTACAAAGGAGTTTTTGAAGTTTATTCAGATCCAAAGATTCCCAAAACTACATATACATATGTAGCTAGACATACACAAATTGCTCCCGAAACACTTCAGACCAAAGCGAGTCACTATGACGGTCTGTACACTTATGTACTATGGTCACAACCCAAAGAGAGTAATCGCCCTACCAGCTCAAAAATTGTTTAGTATGGATATTACGTGAATTAATTGATAGGTTTTTGGATCTACATAACTAATTCGTTAACGTATAGAAAGGTCTAAGCGACTGCCGTGGAATACCTAACTAAGAAATAACAGACTTCTAATCAGCAGTAGCGTTCATTCCATAGATGCATACAAGCCTTGCATGCCCTTATGATAAATAAGTCTGGAATAAATTGCTTAACCTGATTTACGAAAGTGATTTTTCTTAATATTACTGTGTTTGCTTGAGTTTCTAGATGAAGGGAACAATAGCTAAAAAAAATCACAATATTTATTTTACACATTTATTAAAAAAAAAACAGGTATCAATTTTGATACTTCAGGCATAAAAACTAATAGTAATGTGAACATTCGGTTTAAAAGATTGGTATCAAAATTGAAACTCTAGGTTATTAAGGGTTAAACTTAAACAAAAAAAGAAATCATTTATATTCATATCTACTCTATATTCACGCCGTCTATCTTTCCTATGAAAGCAATATAATACTTACTATCATAATACAATATTCAAAGTAATTCGCGAATTCTGCCTAGCCTATCCAAATACCCTATACACGTCACTGCTAATCAGCAACATGTAAAATATGATCCTGTATTTCCCACAAAGAGGGGAAATGTAACCCATGATACATGTCATCTCTTGTAAACCACACGCCGCTGCGCGCCACGTCGCGTGACGTCTCCAGTGACAGACGAAATGTCATTTTGACGTTTCATGACGTTTATTAGACAGATGCAGCCGGTTTCGGGTTTATTCTAATTACTAAACGCGTATGTTGACGCGTTTTGATGGCAGATGACTAATGATTTCAGATGGGTATTACAATAACTTATTGGAGGCAGAGTTTCATGCTGAAAAATGATTTGAGACATCAATTACAGAGGGTTTTGATGTGTGGCCATAGTATGAGCACCTATACCGAATATCTTTGCTTAACAGGGCTAAAAAATGGCAGGTAGCTGGGGTGGTCCAGTGGATAAGTTACCG
The DNA here is from genome assembly GCA_036320925.1 of Automeris io. Taxonomy (NCBI): domain Eukaryota; kingdom Metazoa; phylum Arthropoda; class Insecta; order Lepidoptera; family Saturniidae; genus Automeris; species Automeris io. The sequence continues at coordinate 561,802 of JAUDJH010000039.1, forward strand.
GTGACCAAGCGTGGCGATGCGATTGGTCGTTGATTTGGATCCCGGCATGTACCTTTGGGTTTTTACAGATTATGTACTTATTTAGACACCCAAGCGCACAGGTGTAAATAAAGATCGTGAGGAAACCCGTATTGCATGTAATAGGAATGTCATGTGTACTTATTCTGTGAGGACGGCGCCGCTACGATTTGCTGCGCTATTAGTCACGATGGGCACGACATATTAACGCAAAGTGGAGACAGCCACTAAAGTACATATATCTGCTCACCCCGAAAGGGACATACCGTGCCGGTACATAAAATTTTTATTTAAAAAAATGTTAAACCACGATAACGGGTTGCATAAAATATTGTATATAAATAGTTCTTCATATGTATGAGATACGGGGTTTTGCCGTGTTTTAATATATTTTACAGTTCCCCGCACCATGGTATCTACTATAGTCATTAAATATATCAGTAATACCTGATGTTGGGGTTAACCATTACCGTAATAAATGTTTGCACTTTTTAAAACATTTTTTATAGATTATTTTAACAAAATATTGATACTGAAACTCACCGAGCTGTACTCGCTCAGCGTTTGTGGGTAATTTAAACAATATCAAATTAATCGACGAAATATTTTAACGGGCGAAGGTTTTACGAGCGTCGCCCCGCAGAGGAACTCGCCTTGGACGTTTTGCAATAAAAACACAGCCCAGTGCGTGTCGGTCTCGCAGCGAGGGTTCCGTGTAAACTTGGCGGTTTCTATAAATTTAGTTTTATAAGAAAAAAATAATGGTTAGTAAACAAACAATTTACATCTAATTTATTATTAAAATATGGATACTCGTTTGCTTAAAGAGAATACCAAAGTATTGAGATCGTAATAATATATACCTCAAAATGAGAACGTTTTGTTTTAGCGGATTCCTAATTGATAATTTGCATGCCCGCGGTATATCTGCTATGCTTGCCACTGCTAATGAGCATCTTTAGGGGTTTGATTTTTTTTTTCCGAACTAAAACGGACTTTTCCTTTGATCCGATAGAAACCCGCCTAGAGCATTAGGGCCGACGTAAGGGCGGGAACCCGGTGTGTCGGTCTCGTACCGACTAAGCCCACCGGGACGTTCCTCCTCCCGTCTGCCTAGTGCTAAGAGAAAGGGCCTGCAGACCTGAATTGATAATTTCACTTTGGTACTTTCACACGTTCCTGACAAACAAAGTCTTAACCCTTAACTTGGCAGAATGTTCTTTCTTTCAATATCAAAATAATATTCATACCGTTTAACCGTAATGTTCCAAGGATGTCTAATAGAAATTAACCGTGCGTTCAAAAACTGAGAAATTACCTAAATATTGATATAAAAATATTAAGTTTGCGCTAAAACCTTATGGCAATAGGTTTTGTAAATTCTGATGTATCTCCACAGATACACTATCAAGATAAGGGTTAACAAACAAACAGAGACAGCATCGTAATGATTGAATATGAGTCCTTTTTTTATGTTTTTCCATTAAGTTACGGAACCCTAAAAACCAGTAGGTGGGAGCCCGGCTCAGCGCCGGCGACAGAGCTCCCTTCAAAGTGAGTGTCAAATGTCATCGGATTAGGCACGCCTATGTCGTCATCACGTTAAAACAATAAATTTAGAATATCATAGACTAGTTTCAGCCCGCCGCTTCACCCGCATGATTAATTGGAACAATATTAAGTTTACTAGAGATTATAAAAATACACGCATAGATGTGCAAAATGTATTCAGATTAACGAAAAACAATTGCGATTACATTTTGCGTTTTTCATCATTAATATGACTGCATTTTGCTTATCTTTATTTAGCCGTGGTGGCTGCCGGCAGAATAGAATAGCACACCCCTCTTCTTGCTGAGGTGTCTTAAAAGGCGACTAAGGTATCCCTTTAACACCGCAATTCAACCAGGTGTTCAGAGAAGGAAAACTCGACCAAACCTGCTTCCCGCTCCCCCCCGATCTTACTGGTTCTCCATTCCATCGGGCCCGAGGGAGCTCGGACGAGAGAGTGCTTTTCTGGCTGCGCGTCCAGTTATGCACTTAAATATCTCCTGCACAATTGACTGTTTCCGAAAACTGGGCCTTAATTTTCTTAATCGGCGTTGAAACAGTCGCCGTGGCCGAATCCGGCTAGGATATCATCATTATCTTTATTTTAAACACTACGGGATCCCCAATTGCATACACATTTATGACTCCTTAATGTTTTGAAGGAGATTCATCATGATTACAGAACAACAAAATTAAAATTACGACTACATTTTGTAATTGTTAATCATTCATCAGGTTACATTTTGTCCATCTCTGAATACACGACGTTTTTAAAGACCCAGAGGCGCTTCATGTGCGAAGGGATATCGCCTCACTGAGGATTTTTTACCATTGGTATCACGACGAGTATTCTGAAGAATCGTATAACCTCATTCCACCCTCTCCCTTTTATAACAGAACTTCGCGCGCCGGTTTGCGGAGCCACAATTTTACGGTGATTTCTATTCAACCAAGAACCAAGAAGTTCTTTAACTCTTATGTTTGTCTGGTCATTGAACAGTGGAACGGGCTCCCTGCGAAAATGTACCCTTGGTCTTTTCCGGTTCTTTAAACGAAGCGCGAATAGAAATTTGTGTAAGACAGCATGATCGCGGCGACTATCGGAATATGCTAGTCTTTCGGTTGTCATATTCGGGTTTAGATAGTACTGTACTTTCTGTCAGGTACCACCGTGCTGAGTCCGAATAAAAAAAAAAACACCCTGATTCATATATCTGTAAGTTATTGATGGATGGTCGCGAGCTATATCAACATATAGCTCCATATACCTGAACCCAGGCCCGTATACAGGGAGGGGCAAACCGAGGAGCAAAGTCCGGGTGAAGAATTCTAGGGTTGGCAGACGGGACATCACCCAGCGCACCTACTCTATAATATAACTAAAACTGTTGACCAACTTCTCCGTAATATATTGGGTGAAAATTTGTACATGTCTTTGTTTTCACGTTTTAAAAATTAACTCGAAATTCTCATAAGATATCTATCGTTATTACGTCTTACGTTATGCTAAAGTCGTTGTTTGTGAAAATATCGCTTCTTATGCTATAAATAATAATAAAATAACATATCGTCACGGTATATCGGGATGAGCAGAGATACATAAGTGGCTGTATCCACTTTTGCGCTTATTTGTGACCAACGTGACCAGTACCGCAGCTGATCACAATTCTCAGGACACTAACATATGACATTTCTATGGCATGCTGGTTTCCTCACGATATTTTCCTTCATCGGTGTGCATATGTTTCCTAAATCCGTACATTATCAGGAAAAACCGCACGGAAACTGGGCCATTATCCGCTAGGCTACCACAGCCACCGATAAATAATATTTACATTTTTACAAAGTTCTAGAAGGGTAGGTGACATACAGTTGTTTTTAATCCGCCTCAAAAAATTTCAATATCCAGGGCAGTCTGGATCCGACAATAAAGTTCTTCAAAATCCACTTTCGGATTATTGGATAATTAGTGAAAGCTTTAATGAGCACTTATGTCAACAGATCCCAGTGCGACAGGCATGGGCAATGGCATGGCAGCAGCCAGCGCCCAGCAGTACGGAGAGGTTAACCAGCTGGGAGGAGTATTCGTGAACGGTAGACCATTACCCAATGCGGTCAGACTTAGGATAGTGGAGTTAGCACAACTTGGTATCAGGTAAGGTTCTAGCACATTTTAAACTCTAGGGCCTCGTTTAAGTTGACAGCTAGATTTTTTTCTTATATACAGACTTGCGCTTGACCTCTATCTCACCTGCTGGAAAGTGATGATGAGGCCGACGATGGAGCGCGCTCGCCCAGCAAATACCGATTCACTCGACGCTTGAAGATTACCATGTTATAAAATGTTAAAAACACAATCGCAGGAAACGAATTCCACTCCTTGGCGGTTCGCAGCACAAAAGAGGGGGCTAATAGCCTTCTTTTATGTAAGCAGCTGGAATGGCAACCATATAAGGATGCAAACCCGCACGGCATCTCGTTAATTTATGATTTAGAGGGAAGAGGGAAATTAAATTATACAGCTCAGCCGCACACCTCCAGAGTAGTCTATAGAAAACCAAACGGCAGGCCTCTGGACGCTGGTGTTACAAACTGAGTAGCTTACGAGACGTAAGAGCCTCATCGGCAATCGGTCGATACCTCGGCGATCCATCGATTCCATTGCTATACGGTATCTCACATCCCGGCTAGGACTAAGAAGTTCTCTAACTCCTTCTTTTGCCGTGTCATTGGGCTGTGGAATGGTCTTCCAGCGAGCGTGTTCCCTCCATCCTATGATATGCGATCCTTTAAGCGTAACGTGAAGAGATATTTGTGTAGACCGGCATGATCGCTGCGACTACCGTTGGGTTTTTCTTACCTGTCGATAGTCGTTAGCGTTTTTTAGACTGCACCATGGTTACCATCGGGTATGGTGCAGTCACTGTGTCGAGTCAGTTTAAAAAAAATTGAGTCCAAGGTTACCTAATGGTGTTTGACGGAGCTGTGATGATACTTCTTGTGATGCAGTTGTTTCTAGGTGACAGTGACCGTTTACCATCAGATCCACTGTTCGCCTGTTTGCCTTCCTTTGATTTTTTTTTACACTAGCTCGACATAGTGACTACAGAGTACCTGATGGTAAGTACAGTGTAGTCCAAAAATTAAAGCGACTATCAAAGGATAAAAATCCATTGATAGTCTACATCGTCATGTCGGCCCACATATACCACGACTGAAGGTCTCTAGGTATATGAGTTACTGGATATACACAAGCTGATCCCGAAACGCGACAAGCCGAAACTGGTCACTATGACGGCTTTACACCCATGTACTATGGTCGCGATCCAGACGGGCCCCGACGCCCTACCACCTCGCTGCAGCTCGTTTAGCACCACCCAGGAGTCATGTGTAGGGAAACTAGGGTAAAGCCTACGGACGCGAGCAGCTTCGACTCCCAAGAATCAATAGTGAATCAGTTTTGATTCAGTATAGTTGCTGTGGTGGATACCACAGTAATTGGATAATGGACCGGTTTCCATACACGGCAACGCGGATGATCGTAGGTTCGAATCCTATCATGCACCTCTAGGTTTTTCCATATTAAGTACGAATTTTCCCACCACATGCTCATGAAGGAAAATACCGTGAACATACGAAACCAGTATGGCAGCTAATAGAAATGTCATGTATATTGGTGTTATGGGAGCGGTGATCAACGACGCTACTGGTCACGTTGGGCACAACATATAGGCGCGAATTGGATACAGCCACTAATGTATCTTTGCCCACTTCGAAAAGGATATAGCATGACGGTTATGACCGGTGGTCGTGGGTGTGGTTGTAGATAGACACGGATTTTAGCGTTTTACTGTTTATTTGCACTTTACGCCACACCGAAATGCGACGCACACGCACGTACTCTCGCCTTGCGTCTCGGTAGTCGACTGAATTTGCAAGCATCCCATGTGCGCGCGCATCCTCTCACCCCGTGCGTCCCATAACACCCTAACGTCCTTTAGGGCGTTTACCACAGACGCGTATCGGGCGGCGTCTACATGCTATACGGTTTATTATTATGATATGAATATAATAAAAAGCAAGAACTTTTAAGAACTAACAAAACAACTGGGCCTTAGTTTGGTGTTCTTGTTATCAGGCCCTGTGACATCAGCAGACAGTTGAGAGTTTCACACGGCTGCGTGTCTAAAATCCTGGCGAGATACCACGAAACAGGATCAATTTTACCAGGGGCCATTGGTGGATCAAAACCCAGAGTCACAACACCCAAGGTAATGTGGATTTTTATCTTTTTTTTACCGTGCTATCATCAAACCACTAAACGCTGTGTCGGATACCATCCGTATGTGATGGACGTTCCTTATATCCGCACGGAGAGATTTGCTTCCACAGTCATCACATGAACAGTTAAGGAGTGGGATATGCTTCCAGCGAGCATATTTACACAATCTTATGACTTAGGAACCTTTAACAGAAGAATGTATAAGCATTTGTTTGGCGGACGTGGATCATCGTTGGACTCATCTTTACCTTCCACCAGCTGTAATTGAGCTCAAGCCAGTAGCGTTCATTCCATAGATGCATGAAAACATTGCATGACCTTACAATAAATAAGTCCGGAATAAATTAATTAAAGATGAAGAAATACCTACCTACATACATTCAAACGTATTCTATTTGTATTCCATGTTTCTTTCGTATAAGACCTATGTAATATTTACTATGATAATATAATATTCAAATTAATTACGCGAACACTGCCTACCTTGTTCAAATATACTATGCACGTCACTGGCTCAAGCTCACGCTTGCAGCCACGATTCAGCAGCTAAACATCGAAAGCTATACGTTTCAGTGGTAGATTATACATGAGGATCAAAGTTATTATAGCTCTTGCCAAGTACCATTAAACGCTGTGTCGGATACCATCCGTATGTGGTGGATGTTCCTTATATCCGCACGAGAAGATTCGCTACTACATTCATCATGCGAATAGCTAAGGAGTGGAATATGCTTCCAGAGGCCATATCCCCGCGATCTTATGACCTGGGAGTCTTTAAAAGAAGAGTGAATAGGCATTTGTTAGGCGGACGCGGTTCATCATCGGACTCATCTTCACCTTCCACCAGGTGTGATTGAGGTCAAGCGTTCGCCTATAAGTTGTAAAAAAAAAAGTCCCGAAAAATTGAACGAATAGTTAGTGAAATTCTTAGTAAATACACGAACATTGTCGGATCAAGATAAATAGTTTAGACGTGCGCTGACATGGCGACAGAGACTGTGCATGGATTTTCGCCTTATCATAGTCGCTGTGGTTTTTGGACTGCATTGTGCTTACCATTAAATGCGATGTAGTCACTTTGCACTAGCCAGGGCAAAAAAGAGGGAATGAACGATCCAGAGTAAATGGGAGAAGCAGCAAAATATATCCATGCTTCTGACATTGGACAGAGGTTAGGCTTAGGGTTAGGGTTAGGGTTAGGGCCCACAGGGATGCTCTTATGTTGCCACGCGAACTCATAACTCTCCGGCTGAGCACCTTAAGTACTCGCCCGGTGAAGTTGTAAAGGACTTTCGCGGCTACCAGAATATTGTTCTGCCGAAAAAAAAGACACAATTGCGACGGCCACCATGCTTGCGCCTCTAGAAGACACTGATGCACCCGCAGGTGTGTGGATGGTTCGCAAAATGTAGCCAAGCGCTTGTAAAGGTTTGCGGTAAGCGCCAAACGTGTTGATGCAGTATAACAATGTATGAACAATATTTATTTGTCTATTTATTTTGTTGTTCGAAATAAATCCGCGATGGCTTGCAGTGCAATCAAACAATGTCTATAATTAATTGTTAACTATAAGCAGCGCTGCAATCAATCAGTGTTGGTAGAAATACTGATACAATGTATCATTTGAGGAATTTAATTGATTTTCCGCCCGGTTTAGTTGTGAAGGACTTCTCCGGTCGCCAAAGCGTCGACATTCGAAAAAAAAATTAATTTGAATGTAGGAACCTGTGGCACTTTCTGGAAAGGTGGAATAACGACTTCCGAAAGGCAGCCGGTAAAGTTTTATAGCGAAGAGCCGACGACTGGCTTCAATGGAGCTTTGTGGGGGAACCCCATGTGCTGGAGTGGATTAGGATGCACTGATGGTGGTGTAATAAACGCCAGTAGCTAATCAGCATATTTATACGTGGTATATTGTGTGCAGGTGGTGTCATATATAAAGCAATTGAAGGCGAAGGACCCAGGGATATTCGCGTGGGAGATCCGGGATAGATTACTGGCGGACGGCGTCTGCGACAAATACAACGTGCCCTCAGTTTCCAGTATCAGTAGGATCCTACGGAACAAGCTCGGAGGGGGTGCCCTATACCCTGTTCCGCCCCTCTACCCGGTACCGCCTCAGAGGTGCTGGCCTCTTCACCAACCTTATGACTATTACGTCTATTTACAGGTAAGGACATGGTTTTATGTCGCCTTGTAAACATGTTGATACTGTGGGTGTTCAGTGCCGCGACTATTATAATTGTTGGATATAGAAACATAATTATTATTACAAGCTAGAGGCCTTGAGATCCCGGATATAGGAACGACAGGAATCACGTATCTTTTTGGTGATGAATCACGCATTTCAATGCCGTTGAAATTGAGAAAACGAATATATACAGTTTAGCGCTCGCGTCGCGTGTACAATACACCGGTGTTGATTACTACTATTTGATTCGCGCGCGGCGCCATCTGTTGTATAGGCTTGTGGTGGGAGGGGATAGGGGACAGACAGGTAAATAGTTGGATACTTATGACAATACCTAATAATAATGATTAAAAATAAATAAAGTTAGAGGCAGAATCTTCCCACCCCCGACGAAAACTCCACGGCGCGTCAATCTGCTCGTGGACAGGACCTGTGTGGTTACTGTCGGTTGAGTCGAAACGCCAAGCCATAATTAAAAGTAAATTAATTCGCGCAAAAGAACCGTTAGAGCATTTATTATTATTAGCCGGTTTGTCTCACTGCAGGGCAAAAGCCTCTCTTCCCTTTTCCACTATCCTGTGGAATTCTTTTCAAGGTAGTCGCTTCCGAAACGCTAGTAGATAACTTTAGGTTTTGGTATTAATTTCATATTAGCTGGCCGCCCAAGTCGAGGTTCGTACCCACAGGGGAGCCCTTGCGTAGCCACTCAACTCATAAACCGCTGGCTGAGCACCTTCAGTGTTCGCCCACTCAAGTCCGGTGTAGCTTTAGAGGCCCTTACCCAGGTCATAAGCAAACGTTACATAGAAAAAAAAATGTGTAATTCATAGGAAGAGGTTTGGATACTTAAGCTAGCACGCTTGTCTGATGCAGGTTGGCGGGTGTTCACTATGTGATAACGCCACAGATAATAAGTCCGTGCTTTTTCTGGCTCTTGTTGCGTTTAATTGCCACCCAGTCCGAGGGTAGGGTAGTTTGCCAAACCATTGTTAAATCGTTCGTTATGCTATCAATACGTATGCTTCGACGGTGCACCTTAATCATTTATATTTTGGTTTCATCCACATACTGTGTTGTGGAAGTGATATCGCATATCGTCAAGACTGCTGAACAGCCTAACAGGTGGGTGGCAACAGTTATATCGCATGACCAAGACCTAGAAAAATTACAGTCCACTTTTAAATTCCACGGAACCCTCCAAAATCATGGCGGTTCCACTGTGTGTAGGGTAGGTGCACACAGCAGCCTAGATGCCAGCAATTTGCGTGTAATTCGGCATACCGTATAACTCAGTCCGCTCTTACTCTCTTACGACACCTCCGTATGGTGAAGAGAGATACTACTCTATCCTGTCGATAAGCCCCACGGCACAGTTAAAGTATTTATAATGAAATATCTAACATTGTCAGTGTTTGAAACAACAAGATCTGCCCTTTCAATCAATATATGCAATATTCCTGCATAGTTCGTATTTTGTAAGAACCAGGTCAGGCCCTGGATGGAATACTGTTCGCATCTCTGGGACGGTTTTGCCCAGTACTTACTAAAACGCCTTGGATAGGTTGCAGCGAAGAACTGTTCGCATTGTGAATGATTCTGATGTTACCAAACATCTGGAATCGCTCCAGTTGTGCAGAAATATTGCCTCACAAAGCGTTTTCTACCATCTGTATGAGGATTAGTGTTCCGAAAAGCAATTTAACCTTGTTCCGACCTTCCCCTTCCATAGTAGACCTAGGCGCGCGGGTTTGCGGAATCATGGCTATACGATAACTCATATCCCGGCTCAGTAGCGGTCATCCCATAGATGCATTAAATCATTGCATACCCTTCAATAAACAAGTCTGGAATAAATTGCTTAAAGTTAAACAAAAAAAGAAAACATTTATGTTCATATTTATTCTATTTTTACGCCGACTATCTTTTCCATGAACGCAATATAATATTTACTATAATAATATAATATTAAAATAATTACGTAAATTCTGCCTACCTTATCCAAATACCCTATGCACGTCACTGTCCCGGCTAGGACTAAGAAGTAATCTAGCTCTATGTTCTGCCGAGTCGTGCTGTGTAATGGTTCAGACCAGTGTGTTTTTACCATCCTATGATATTAAACCCTTTAAGCATAGTATGAAGGAATATTTGTACAGGCCCGCATGTTCACGGCGACTATTAATTGTTTCTTCTTTTCTATGTATGCGGGCCGGGATAAGTCTTTGACTTATGCCGTTGGACAAATGCACCCTCGTAGGCGGGATGATTTTATAAATAAAGATTGCGATAATTTGAGACAGTTCAAAAAGTACTTACCGGTTAGCAGCGGTATTCAGGCACTTCGTAAAATCACTCACTGTGTATCTATTTGAATGTATATGATGTGGAGTATGGTGTAAATAAGGATTTGCGATGTGTATAGCGAGTAAGAAATAATTATATGCGATTATAAAGAAAAAGGATGCGATGCGATGGTTGTGATTTAAAAGCGCGAACGTTAAGAAGAATGAATGATGTACGCCAGATGGCGTTTGCGTTTGAATGCGTTTATATTTTTATTGTATAGTTCTGGGGTTGCGCCTTTTGGCGTGACTGCTATGGATAGTACTAGTTGTTTTTTGTACCATGCTGAATCAGGATAAAAGAACATCCAACCCTTTGACAATGTCTGGTATGGCACGATGGGTATGCAGTCGCTTTTGTCACAATGTTTTCGCCTCGCTAAATTATGTAACAATTTATTTTTGTCGTTTACTAAATGAGTGATAGGATCTTGTTGGTGGGATGCCAACGCGATTGCTGACAGGCTTGGGGTTATAAATACTGATGCGTCTAGACACACCCAGTACCCGCTGCGGCGTTTATACCTCCAAGATATTGGTGATCGATTGATATGGTCCGATCTACGGTTTATTTATAGCTAAAGCCGATACTGTAAAAATCCTAAGTAATTTCATAAAATTATCGAATTATATCGTCACGCCATATCTCTTTTGGGGTGGTGTGAAATAAAATACGTTTATTTTGCCAAGATAAAAATACAATACGGATTGGGTCCTTTAAACGAAGCGTGAAGAGATATTTGTGCAGGCCGGTATGATTGCTGCTGCTATCGACACGTTTTTTTTTACTGTTGATAGTCGTTATCATTTATGGCCTGCATCAAGCTTACCATCAGGCGTAATGTGGTCACTGAGTCGAATCTGAAAAAAAAAAGAGATAAAGGAAATTCTCGTGAGGAAACCCGCATTGTATGTAATGGAAATGTTTCACACTGTGAGAACGGCGATCAGCTACGCTAATGGTCACGTTGGGCACGTCATATATGTATGTGCAAAGTGAATACAGCCTCTAATGTATCGTTGATGACCCTGAAAGGGATATAGCGTGAAGATATACTATTATTATAATATATTAGTAATAAAATAATATTTGTAGACTCTTGCACGTATTGAGCTAGTCCCAGAGTAAGCTTGTGCTTGTACTACAGGTACTCGACAAATATATACAGACTTAAATAGGTATACACATCCATGACCAGTGACTAACGAACCTATTCATCATAGAAAAGATCGCTGTTACCGGGACTCGAACCCAGGACATCTAGCGTTGCAGGCAAGGTTACCACCATTGCGCTATCAGGCCGACAATTATATTATTTTTGAGTTTTTGATAGTGTAACTGATAAGATATTACTTTCCAGGGACGACAACACGCAGCGAGCAATCCCCACGCTCTGCCCCACCCCCATCAACAACCCCATCCGCACCACACGCACGCGCATGCGCTGTGACACGCGTCCCCATCATGGCAAATGATGGGCGTGTCGAACTCAAGACTGGTTGGATGAATGGGTAATGGATGCAACCCAGTGAATTTGTTTAAGCTGTTTATTTGTGTGGTCTGTAAGCGGTTGTAATGTAAAAAAAAATACAATTAGGGCAATAGGCCCAGATCTAGTAGGGGGCAAGACGGGGCCCATGGGCCTGATGCCAAATTCTAGGGATGGCAAATAATAAGCACATCACCCAACGTATCTTCTACAAAATATAAAGTGTGGGCCAACTTGTCCATAAGAAATGAACAGAAAATTTGTACAAGTCTTTGTTTTGACATTATAAAAGATAATTCAAAAGTCTCATAAGATATCGCCATATTTTATAGACGAGGATGATATTGAGGAAGGATATTCACAATTTGATTCTAATTCCAAACATGTAAAAATAGTGATATCTTAATACATTAAAATGTAATGTAAATTACATTTACTGTAAATATATTAAAATAAATTATAGTCAACATATTTAGGGACAATTACACACATGAATGAATAAATAATAAATAATTATTCAGGTATTTTGCCTGTCCTAAGCCAGAATAAAGTGCGAAGGGAAAACGAGTCAGTACCCAATTACCAAATATTACGTGAAAGAAACTTTATCAACTTTCCAATCAATCATGAGCCACACGCGCTACGGTGTCCGCACTTTTGACGGATCAATTCTCATTTCTTTATCAATTTTTCTATATGATTTGTTAAGGAATGTGGTCATTTACATTTGCATTATTTAAAAGAAAATACAAGTTATTGTACCCAGAAATGGTTTCCTCGTCTACACAAACACCTGTATTTTATTACCAGCTATTATCATAATATTACACAATATCATTATTTGTCGCCTATGGGTGAATAAAACCATAACTTGTAGGCGAGGGTTAACAGTACTAAAGAATTTTTGTCAACCCTTCAACGAAATATGGAAATATTGATAAAATACCATTTTTAGTTTCCGTCACACGAATAATGCAGGTAATGAATAACAACCTATACGACGACACATAATTGGCACCAGAAATGGGCAAAATGTAATTTGATTAATGATGAACGATTACAAAATGTAGTCGTAATTTTAATTTTCTTGCTCTGTAATCATGATTTAATCCATTTAAAACATTTAGAAATGAAAAATCTGTATGCAATCTAGGATTATGTAGTGTTTAAAACATAGATGAGCAAAATGCAGTCATATTAATGGCAAAAAACGTAATATGTAATCGTTAATAATTTTTATTAATCTGATTACATTTTGCTCATCTATGATTCGCACTACGTTTGCCGCCATTATAAATGAGTTTAATAAACAGGGTGTGTCTCACTCGCACTTATAAATAATTTCGCTTTTTGTCTCACTTAAGACTTAAAAGGTGGCACACACAAGTTTGTATGTAAGTACAAAGGGTGTAACTAAAAATTATTAAAGTAAAACCCTGACACATAATGCCGTAGTGGGAATTTATGTGTTTAGTTTCAATTCGACATACGTCACACAGATTTCATAACGGGAAATGGAGGATGTCTATAAATAATCCCATTTTCGCGTCGGCTCGCTTGCTCTTAAACGAATGATAGTAGAATATACAGTATGATTTGAAAACCCTGTCCGACCTGAAAGAGGCACTTCGGTGTCACGATAACATTACTAAAATGCATCAGAAAATTATATTATTTAAAAACATTCAAGAGTTCTTCTCATATACAATTTAAGAAACAGAATTATTTTACTTGCAATCTATGCTCGTTTTACTTACAAAAAACAGGTAAAAGACTAATAAAACAATGTGAATTACAAATATTGCTTAGAATCAAAGGGGATCATGACCCTTATAACGTCATGACCTACTAGCATGGTTCTTTGCCTTAATTTTTTCCTTGGCTCACGATCTAACCACCTTTTCAATATTGCCATGTAAGCTTTTCTCCGTTAAATTCGTATTTATTTTATTCTGATCGTTTGCTCTTCAATTAAAATCGATAATCTAAATAGTATCTAATTTCGATACCGGGTAACGACTTCACTGGTCAGACAAGTTTTCCATAACATACTGTAAACTAGGAATTATTAAAGAAAGTATTATAATAGTGTATATGTTTAAACTGTAAGATAGTAGTATATAGATTTTATACTGAGAGGATGAGAGTAAAATAACTGTAAAAATGTATACGAAAATTGCTTAATTAATATTTTAAAGAATAAGTCCATAAACGGATTTTTAAACATATCTATTGAAAACACAGTTTAGTTTTTAACGGAATTTTAGAATTGCATTACAAAGTACCTATAGTTAATTATGTTGAAATAATTTCGTAAGTTATAAAGTCTATTTGTATTTCCAGAAATAAAAAACAATTCAAAACTATATACTAAGCGATAAGACCTGAAAAATATTATAGGGAACCATAAAAATAGTACAACAAAAATTGCCAAGCAGAATCTGATACGGATTTGTTTCAACAATAATCAGACTTATCAAACGTGATATAACATAGATTACGGGCTATATAAGTTTTAGTATAATATTTTCAAAAGATTCCGTAATATAACAAAATTCATGCAACCTCATGTATGTAATAATTATACTCAGTACAACTGATTAATGTAATCATTGATATTATCAATGAATATAAATGAATGCTAAATTAGATGATTTGAATAAATTATTTGCACAGATAAGGTAAGTACAGTTGATTAATCTATTTCTATATTGTGATGAAAAATCCATATTGTGTTCACACGTACAAAGATATATACGTGTATAAATAGTACACGCACACTTAAGATAAATACACTCATTGTTTAGTTGCGATGAAATTATGCAGTCTCTACAATTAAACTGTGTATTCATTGCACTTAAATATACAGTCACTCCGATTAAATAGATATACCTAGTCGTTACCATCAAAATATGCAGTCGCTACAATTAAACTGTGCAATTACAATCGCTGTGAGAAAACTGCAGTCGTTACAATTAAACAGTGCAGTCGAAATGTATATTTTTATTTAACTTCTTGAAACCATAACTACGTTATTGTAGTTTCTCGTAAATGTGAGCGAAGTTTGAATTACACAATTTAGTCGTAACAATGCCACGATTTGAGCTTTCAAACAAGCGGGTTAGAGCCTATTTAATATATGTATATAATGTGTATAAATGTATTGCGCATATAAAAACAATCTTAACTTTTTATATTAAATTAACAATTATTTATTCCTCAATATATAATATAAAAGTGGTTTTAGCTATGGTTACAGTAAATTCACTATGTAAGGTCACTTTTGACAGACAATGGCATTTGCATTAGATATAAATAGGAAATATTAAATTGTTCATAGAAAGACTGTGTAGACAAATATTCTAGCGGCGATAATGTGTCTAATTATGTTATCATTTCTTAGGACGGTTTGCACCAATAAATTTAATTTCTTTTCTTTTGTTAATCCGGGGAAATGGACTTCATGGACGGTCTGGGCGCCGTGAGCGCGTCGGCCCCGGTGTGCTGGACTCTTACAGGCTAAAACCCTCGGGGAATTATTCGCGTCTGCCAGCACTAAGGGAAAGGCAAAGCCAGCAACCACGGCTCCCGGCTAAATCTGGACTTATTCAGGTCACTCTTTACTGCGTTGCAGATTGGGTGAGGTAAAACGCCACTCCTGCTCACTTCATTATCTTGGAGCGGTAAGCGGGGACATATCGCGCACCGCTCACGCCGGGGTATATTGGGCGACGCACTCTTTCAAGGCGTCATATTCATTAGGGAGAGAGGTATTCTGGCAAAAGCCTCCTCCGGCGTCTCGTTCTGAGAGGACGACGAATGGGCGGGGAGGAAAAATATGTTGATTACCTATCTCGCTCTCTTTCTCCTTCTGCACCTTCTCAGAGTAATACAGAAAACAAAATTAATCCTGCTTAAGCTTGTACAATACGCTATTCAATTGAAGCGGCTTAATTCGACCTTAATGACGTTTTCAATTTAACAGTTGTTATAACTGGTTAATGTTTTCGAGTAACACAATTAGTACAGCTTAATATTAAACAACGTTTTATTTAGGTTTAAACTAGATTTAATCTTTTGGTGCAAGACGCCCTTAGATGCCGCCTATACAAAGTTATATCGTCAGTCTTTATATGAAATGTCAAAAGTGGCTTTTTACTGTGGTTTTATGTTATGTATTAAGATCATTGTATATTAAAAAAGTTATTTTATTCATGAAAAAATGACATTATAATAATTAGTGAATATATGTACATTGTTTTATTTAAGTTGTAATTATTTGTACAAATTAGATAATATTATTTTAAATATAATAAAAAATATCTAAACATTAAAAATATATTACAGAATAAAATGTTTGTTCATTTATCTTCATTGTTTTATTTCGTTTGCTACATTTCGTTTTGTTTTATTCGTCACACGAACAGCGAGTGGAATATGCTGCCAGCGTGCGCATTTCCATGATCTTATGACTTCGGAGTCTTTATAAAAGATGGCATTTGTTGGTCGGACGCGGTCCACCGTCGCACTCATCATCACCTTCCACCAGGTGGGATTGAGGTCAAGCGTTCGCCTGTATATATATATATTTTTTTTTTTTGCCAAAATGCGATAAACAGGGAGACAGTTTTCATGATAAACATCGGCCACTCTCGCCCATAAAAGCGGCACTAGAAGTTTTGCCATTGTACTATGACATAATTAAAAAATATGCATGTCATTACTGAATGTAAAAGAAAAGAAAAAAGAAAGAAAGAAAAAGTTTATTGAGCCAAAAAAGATAACAACACACAACAAACATATTTATATAAAAAAAAAAACAACAATGAAAGAAAACATAACATCACATCATGTATCCTGTGTGCTGCTACCCATCTCAAAGAGCACTCGGGTCAGTGTATGCTGGGCGACGCTGCACGCGCCATCCAGCGCTGATTTTCAGCCGACGCTCAGGGGAATCGATTGCGCGGACGTCACGGTGCTATTTAAATATTAGGACCAAATATACAAAAACATACCTTATAAGTTATAACGTACAACAAATAAGTATGACAATAAATACATAGAATACTTTTAAGTAGCATAGAAAAATGTAGAATACTAAATAAAATATAATAGAGATAGGGTAGATTGATAATAAAATACATTTACATACATACAGGCTGTTCCATAAAATATCAAGTCAAATTACAGAAATATCTAAAGTTACTTTTTCGTATTTAATTTGAGATTCAAGCAAATATTTACATACAGGTAAACAAACATACACAGGTAGGTATACAAACATCATCAGCCCATAGCCCATTTGGAATAATAAGAAGTTAGTATGTAATGTATAATCCTAAGTGTGATAATAGATAAATTACTACTATAGCATGTAGACGCCGCCCGATACGTAATTGTATTAAGCGCCCTAAGGGTCGTTAGGGTGTTACGGGACGCGCGGGGTAAGGGGTGCGCGTGCGCAAGGGTTGCTCTAGCTAAATCAGTCGACTACCGAGACCCGAGGCTAGAGTACGTACGTGTGCGTCGCTGTTCGATGTACCTTAAAATGCAAATAAACAGTAAAACGCTAAAATCCGTATCTTTCTACCACCACACCCACGACCACCGGTCATACTATACTTATTAGGAAGTAGTTTTTATAAACATGGCTAAAATCGTACCCTAAAATATAAGAAATAACAAAAAAGAGTGACTAGGTCGAATGTAATATACACGAAGATTCTATATCCCTTTCGGGGTGAGCAGAGATACTTTAACACAAAAATGTCACGTGTAAGAGCCCTGAGAACGGTGACCAGTTGGGCTACTGGTCAAGATGGGCACGACATACAAGCGCAAAGTGGATACAGAAAAAAAATTTAATCAAGCCTGATCTTTCGACTTAAAGATAGGAAATTGGTTAATAATTTTTTGTTTAACTTTCTCCGGCATACAAGGTGACGACTCACCTAACGGTAAGTGCATACCGTGGGCCATGTACAACACAACGATCGGTTTACACTTGACCGGTTATATTATTCCATTGAGCTACACAATCTCAACACACGACGTAAAACTTCATTAAAGTCCTGCAGTTAATTGATTCGGAGCAAAATCGACGGCAAAACCCACTCGGCCGCTTCCGAATCGGCTTTACAACCGAAAACAATAACCGAACGGATATTGCGGAGTACAAATAACTCTCGCGCTCGTATCCCCAATTAAATCCTCGCTTTGTTTCGAATAAACCGAAATTTTACTGCATTAATGACAAAATTTTATGACCGACGGCCTCTGCGCAAAGAAAAAACTGTGTCCGATAACTGAGATGTCGGCAGGGCTGTCACAACGCTGGATTTTTTTAATATCAAAAGGCGAGGCCATATAAAGCCACCAAAACTTCCCAAAGCCACCGGTAGTTAGGAGCTCAGAGTGAGGAATCTCCTCACAATGCATGCAGTATCAACTAATACTGCCATCTGTATCCGGCCCTTAATCCAACAACCAAGGGAGAGCCTTATGGGATGGTTATCGAGGCTCTTTGTGATCAGCCCATTAGTCGATACGACTATCAGGACAATAATCATTCAATCTATATCCCATATGCTGGTAATTTTGAGTGCAAGGTCTAAATATTTTGTTAGCTTTTCATTTTCTGCTATTACGAGATTCTCATCATGTAATATGGTGATATCAACGAGTATTGCCTACACGCCGATCAAACCACAATTATTATTATTTACATACAAAGAAGTTTATACGGAATCCTCAGTACGTGATATCAAACCGCAGTTGAGCATTTTTTAAATTTATATTTAAGACGTTAAAGACGACGTGTACCACCGGTGGCTCACACGTGAATGGTTCATCTGACGGCGTGTACCACCAGTAGCTCACAACGGCAATATTTTTGAAATTTAGTTTCGATAGATGAATAAAAACTTTATGTGGATAAAAATACTTTTTCAACCCAATGAAGCGAAACAATAAAGACTGCGCCTTCCTTAACATGCTACTTAATGCAGTGGACAGCCCTAGCACGTAAGGGCCGCTGTTAAATCGACATTTGACTCCGTCCACAGCCGCTTTGGGCTGCGCCGTCCACAGCGAATCATAATTAAAAATGTAACATTCTCTGGGATATTGTTCAGGAGTTATACGGTGCGTTCAGACTTGTAACAATTCACCGTAACACA
Organism: Automeris io; assembly: GCA_036320925.1. Classification (NCBI taxonomy): domain Eukaryota; kingdom Metazoa; phylum Arthropoda; class Insecta; order Lepidoptera; family Saturniidae; genus Automeris; species Automeris io. The sequence continues at coordinate 580,857 of JAUDJH010000039.1, forward strand.
AACTTTGTGATAGGAAATCGTAACATTCCGTGTTACAAATATCATTTCCACTGGCTATGCTGACACTTCTTGACTTGGTGACCTTGTTACGTAACATATGTTTGTTTTTAGTGTTACCTAATTACCGGGTTATAAAAGTTCATGGTTCTTACACATGGCTCGATATTCTCCTATACAATACAATACAATACAATACCTAAAGACATCTTAGAGTTATCACCATTAAAATAAAAAAAAATTATTAAAACTAAATTGCTATGGTAGGGATATAATCTCTACAATGATTGTTTGAATGATTAAAGTCACGGGACATTCATTCCTTTATATTAGGTCCTTACATATGAAATTGGCGTTTTGTATGGGAGGAACAAAAAGTCGAATATTTTTTATTATAATATATTTAATTAATCAAAGTATGAACTATTATTTTCTTTGCACTTTTGCCATCTCATAGGTAGTTCATTGATCCCTTTACTAAATAAACCAGTCGGACGGGAATCAATAAAATCTTTGAAGGCGATTTGGACTGCCCCATCGGAGTTGAATTTTTTCCCTTGCAAGAAGTTATCCAAATTTCGAAAAAAATGGTAATCTGTTGGAGCAAGGTCCGAGGAGTATGGAGGATGTCTTAGACTTTCCAATTGAAGCTCTTCTAATTTAGTAGCCGTCTGTTGCGCAGTGTGTGGTCTAGCGTTGTCGTGAAGCAGCAGTGGCGTGGAGCGATTGACCAGCCTAGGTTGTTTAGCCGCTAGCTTTTCCATCATGGTTTGCAATTGCTGACAATAGACATCAGCTGTAATAGTCTGGCCAGATTTGAGAACACTGTAATGAACAATACCGGCACTAGTCCACCAAACGCTTACAAGTAACTTTTTTGGGGTTAATTTTCGCCTGGGGCAGGATTTGGCTGGCTGGCCAGGATCCAACCATTGCGCTGAGCGCTTCCGATTATCGTAAAGAACCCATTTTTCATCACAGGTAATGATTCGGTTTAAAATACCTTCATTATTGTGCCGGTTTAGTAATGTAACGCAGCAGTCGACGCGCGTTTGCCGGTTTGCTTCAGTCAATTCGTGAGGTACCCACCTTTCAAGCTTTTTAATCTTCCCAATTTGCTTCAAGTGAATTAAAACAGTTTTATCACTAACATCGCAGCCTGCAGCTAACTCGGACGTGGTTTGCGATGGATCTGCTTCCACAATAGCCTTCAACTCTTCATTATCAACTTGAGTCTCAGGCCGTCCACGGGGCTTGTTCTGCAGGTCGAAATTTCCAGAACGAAAACGTTGGAACCAAAAACGAACTGTGTTTTCTTTTGCAACACGACCGCCATACACATCATTCACCCTTCGAGTTGTTTCCGCAGCACTAGTGCCACGGCGGAACTCGTACTCGTAAATAATGCGATATTTTAAGTTTTCCATTTTGTAAAATGAGTGACGCAAACAGAAAAAAACAGAAGAAAAAACAAATGAATGACGATCATCGAAGCACAAATACATGAGTCTATAGCTGTACAAATTTGAATTTGGAATTCCTTACCAAAGAGGAGAAACTTGTGATTAAAGTGGCCAGTACGAACAACGCCAATTTCATATGTAAGGACCTAATATATTATATATTTATCGCAATATATCGTTTACTGATTGAGCAGAGATACATTAGTGTCTGCACCCACTTTGCGCTTATATGTCGTGCCCAACGTGACCAGTGAGTAGCAAGTTGATCGCCTTTCTCACAGCACTAGTACACATGTCATTTCTATTAGATACCATGTGGGCTAGCACACGATATTTTCCTTGACCGGTGAGCATGTGGAGTCTAAATCCGTACTTACTTTGGAAAAACTCACACACACACACAGGTGCCGAGATACATAATTGCGAGCATTCGAGTTGCCGTGCATAAATATCGGTCACTTGTCTATTAAACTTACATACTCATCTCCGAAATACTATGTATTGATATAGTTGTAATGTAAAATATGAGTATGCAGGTGTAACGGAATAAAAGACCTACTCATAAACTAAAAAAAGGGTATAAATGAGTTAGAAATAAAGCTTCGTATTTAAAATGGAGAAAAAACATTGTCCATAATTAATTAAACGAATAAATAATCACTACAGACGGTTTACATAAAAAAATGTGGTTGTAGGGCAATCACTGGATCATGAGTTCATGACGTTTCGGGATCAGCTTGTGTATATCCAGTAGCTCATATACCTAGAGACCTTCAGTCGTGGTATATGTGGGCCGACATGACGACGGAGGCTACCAATAGATTTTAGTCCTTTGATGGACGCTTTCGTTTTTGGACTACACTATACTTACCATCAGTTGCACTGTAGTCACTTTGTCGAGTCAATGTAAAAAATGATGATTTCTTGTTTTTTTTTTCAAAGAATTGTCAGAACAATAAATCTCAATACAAGACGACGAAATATTTCAGAAGCGATCGCGTACAGATTGATACTGCATAGCAAGGTCGTCTGCTGCCGCCTACGGCACGGCACCTTCAGGGAATAGGTAAAAAGCACAAAGCGGCATCGGTTTTGAACTCCGACCCTGGGCGTGGCAGGTCTCAGTTGGCATGTGCACTGCGTGGCGTGTGGCGCCGTGCGTCGCCGGCAAATATCTAAACGCGGGTAACTCGACACGGGATCACATTTTTTTTGCTAACCCGACTCGGAACAATGCCTCACTGTGCCTAATGGTAAGCGTGATGCAGTCCAAAAAACAACTAGAACTATCAATAGTAAAGAAAAACAATGGATAGTCGCAGCGATCATGCCGGCCTGCACAAATATCTCTTCATATTGCTTTCAAAGGACCTAATATCGTAGGACGGTGGAGACATGCTCGCCGGAAGACCATTCATAAGCTCAACAACACGGTAAAAGTAAGAGTTAGAGAACTTCTTAAACTGAGATGTACGTACGCGACTTTGACTTTACTAAGCTTTTACTCAAACATTACAAATGGAGTTATTTAATTCATGCGTAAGTGCCCTGAAAACGGCGAACAGCTGCGCTACTGGTCATGTTGAGCACAACATACAAGAGCAAAGTGGATACAGCCACTAATGTATCTTTGCTTGCCTCGATAGGGATATAGCGTGACGATATATTACTTTTTTTTTATTACATACAGGCTTGCGCTTGACCTCAATCTCACCTGCTGGAAAGTGATGATGAGGCCGACGGTGGAGCGCGCTCGCTCAGCAAATACCGATTCACTCGACGTTTGAAGATTCCCATGTCATAAGATGCCGGAAACACCGACGCAGGAAGCGAGTTCCACAAAAAGGAGGAGGCGAATCGCTTTGTGCGAGCAGCAGGAATGTCAACAACAAAAGGGTGCAAACCTGCACCACTATTACTATTTATTATCTTTATATATGTATATAAAATTCTCGTATCGCAATGTTAGTTGCCTTACTCCTCCGAAACGGCTTTATCGATTTTTACCAAATTTTATATGCTTATTTAGTAGGTCTGGGAAACGGCTACTATCTATTTTTCAAAACTCTAAGTAATAAGGGTTCTTCACTCTAAATTTTTTTTATTTTATCCTTACACACTTATAATAAATTCATTATTTTTTATCTACACTAGAAATTACCTAGAAATAACATTTTATTTTATTTTTTATTATTATTATTATGTTAATTCGTAATAATAGGATTGAAGATACAATGAAATAACTCATATGGCAAAACAACGTTTGACGGGTCAGCTAGTACTATTATGAAATTATTGAATTTGAGTCTACATTATTAGATAATAGCGCCATCTATCGTCGTAATGCGAATCTCTTTTCAATTTTGATTACATCAAATCTATAAAGACACAAAGTTCTTCTAACGCCAACTAGATGTCGCAATAAGAAATCAAAATATTCTAAGAAATTAAAAAATGCTGTAATAGTTTTTAATATACAAAAATTATTACCAAATATATTAATTATTTCATAACACGGGAAATTATTTGCAAAGAAACACTTATCAGATAAATAATCAGCTTAGAATTTTGTTGCGAAAACAATAGTTATCGAAATTGAACGTCAATTGATCGTTTAAAGAATAGATATGAACGATTATTTATAATTAATGAAAGCCTTTTTGCAGACGGCACCAATCACTGGTGTCGTGTGAATAACAATTAAGGAGAAGTCGCTTTTTTTTACAAACTTCTCACAAGAATCAAATATAATATTGTGTATCCAATAAGTATCGGACTTGATATATAGGCAGAGACGGGCAAAATGTAATCTGATTAATGATCAACGATTACAAAATGTAGTCGTAATTTTAATTTTCTTGCTCTGTAATCATGATTAAATCCATTTAAAGCATTAAGAAATCATAAATGTGCATACAATCTGGGATTTCTAGTGTTTAAAACATAAATGAGCAAAATGCAGTCATATTAATGGTAAAAAACGTAAAATGTAATCGTTAATCAATTTTATTACTCTGATTACATTTTGCCCATCTATGTATATAGGTGCCTCATCACCCTACAAACTTCTTTGCGATGCGTGTGAATACACAGCGTCTGTTCTATTGGATTCCGACGGTCCCATTGCCGCGGGATTGATGACCACCGATTTGAAAAACAGTGAGGTACACTCATGTATCAGGTACATACCAAGACAGCAGCGTCGCCGGCGGTGTCGTGGTAGATAGGTCGTTAAGTCAACTGTTGCTACCCGGTGCGTTTACGCTCCGAGGCACAGTTCCAGTCCGAGATAGCCTTGAGTTTCTTTCTACATTTCTTCTCAACGTAGTCGTTTCCAAAACACTAGTAGATCACCGTTAGGTTTCGTATTTTTGGCTGACCGCGCAAATCCAGGTCTGTACCCACAGGGGTGCCGTTGCGTTGCCAACCAACCCATAAATCGCTGGCTGAGCGCTTTATGTGTTCGCGCTCTCGCCCGGCTTAGTAGAAAAGGTTTCTTCCGACATTTGTTCTTCCGAAAAAAACTTCATTCACTTGGTCTTATTACGGGGTTTACTTTTGGCAAAGGTTTACACAGAGGCAAAAATATACATTAACAAGGCATTATACTTTTAGTCGATCGTTATATATCCTTCTTTCATTAGTTTGTAAGCTTTTTACAATAAAAAGCTTACAAACTAATGAAAGAAGGATATATACCAGTCGATAAACGTCTTTACAACTTCACCAGGCGAGAGGAGTGAGCACCTAAGGTGCTGAGCATGCGTGTTATGAGTTGGAAGGTAACGCAAGGGCACCTCTGTAAGTGCGGACCTCGACTTGGGCGGCTAGCCAGAGAAAGAGCTTAACAGAGGTCTACTAGCATATCCGAAGCGAATGCCTTAAGAAGAAACTTTCAGAGTGGGATTGAATTGACTGTCCCGAAAAAGTGATTGCACCGGCTCTGATGAAAAGTAGAGTATGGTCCAGAAAGGGCATTAACCATCATAAAAAGATAATCCTTTGACAGTGGCAGTCGTCATACCGACCTTCATAAACTACGACAGATCTCTAGGTATATGGAGAACACGACATACACAAGCTAATCCTGAAACATGACAAGCCGAAGCGACTCACTATGACGATCTTTGCCCTTGCGTATTATCATTAATGACTATATAATCACTTAATAAATAAATCAATTTAAGATCTCTCAAAAATCCTATTTATTAACTTCTGTATGAACAGTGTCACCCATATAAGGGTGAGGGGTACGCGCGGAAGCTTGCCTTTCACCCAGATATGTGTGACCTGGCCACGTATGTTATGATGTATTTTAAAAACACCTACCAACACGCTGTACATCAACCGGTGACAGATATAATAATCAGGAACCAATCTAACTATTGTTGTCTCCAGAGCTTAGGCAAAGCAAACGTTCAAAAAACTAGTGGAAAAGCGCAAAATGTATGAAATTAACATTACGTATCGATGTGATATTTCTAAAGCTTATATTCCATATATTTTTATACTTTTCTTTTAGAGTTGTCGCTAATCGATTGCTAGCTTGTCTAGGCCTTCTGGTCTTCGCCGGGAGCCAGGAAATTGGCGTGGCCGTACCCTTGGCTCCGGCAGGCGATTAAGAGCAGCACCCTGATGGTTTTAGTCAGTAAAGGTCCGACAGACCGGGGCCGCTGCTTTCACGGCGGCCTTGTCGGTCCATGAGGATTTCCATCAGACCAAAAAAAGGCTCTACAGTTTTGAGTTTGTCAAGGTGGAATTAAGGGGACACAGCCAGGAAACACTAGAAGAATAACATTTTTTATAAAATGATGTAACTCTTTAAATTGTATTTCTTGCGTATATATTAAAAATTTTAAATTTTATATTTTTTAAATATAAAGCTGTTGTGGCTGCAGTGGCCTAGCGCATAAGAACTGACCCAAGCATCCCAACGTGAACGGTCATAGGTTATTTCCTAATCTAGAAAAACCTAGATTTTTACGTAAGTATTTTTACGATTTTTAAGTAACGGGGCTACGCATCACATGCTCACTGGTGACAGAAAATATCTTGAGAAAAATCGCATAGCATCGTACAGATATGTGATGTGTGCTAGTGCTGTGAGTACGGCGATCAGCTGCGCCACTGGTCACGTTGCGCACGAGTTTTTATCACAAAGTATCTCTGCTCACTCCGTGAGGATACAGCATGACGATACAACATAAACATTAGTTTTGCAATGGAAAGGTTAATATAAACATTAGTGAAAGCATAGTTGAATGGCTGTCCCTTAATGGTCATTGCATTGCGCACGGCACCAATGCGGGCCGCTATCAACGACTTTGCTATCAATTATCAACAATACAGACGGAGCTGTTGCCACGGGCGCTGGGCTACGTGCTTGCTGTATCCGCGCTATCGTTCATTGATACAGTCTGGAACTCGTACCCGTTATCTTTGTAAAATCATGTATCGACACAACTCAAGGTAACTATAATTTTATAGCTCTAGAGATATAGTAGCTGTAATTGTTTTGTTATACCAAGGACTGAGAGCGAATAAGGTAGAACGACTCAAACGGCTACTCACTACAACCGATTAAAAAAAACTCGGACCAAAAGCGGATGGTGCTTTATGCTCTGCCTATCCGACCCCAATCCGTCAAAATACAGATTTAGGAAACCTTACAAAATTAAATAAATGATTTGAAAAAGATACTTTTTTTATCCTGACCCGGCATAGTGACTATACAACGCTTGATGATGCAGTCCAAAAACGATAACGACTATCAACAGTATAAAAAGCTTATCGATAGTTGCATTGATCATGCCGGCCTGCACAAATATCTCTTCATGTTACGCTTAACACTCCGACGCAGCCTTGAGTTTCTTTCGGCCTTCCTTCTCAAGGTAGTCGCTTCCGAAACGCTGGTAGATCACCGTTAGGTTCGTTTTTCAACTAGCCGGCCGCCCAAGTCGAGGTCCGTACCCACAGGGGTGCCCTTGCGTAGCCGCCCAACCCATAAATTTCGCTGGCTGAGCGCCCTCTGCGTTCGCCCACCAAGCCCGGTTTTGTTGTGAAGGTCTTTTCCAGGCCACCAACGTAGGACAGGGCGAAAAAAAAGCTACCCTTAAAGGAGGGGTACTTTAAACGATATATCATAGGACGGTGGGAACTTGCTTAGCGGAAGACCATTCCAGCCCAACGACTGGGCTGCAGTAAGAGTTAGAGAACTTCTTTGTCCTAGCCGGGATGTGAGCTACCGTGTAGCTGTGGCTCCGCAAGCCTGCGCGCGAGGTTCTACTATGGCAGGGAGAGGGTGGAACAAGGATCAATAACATTTAAGAATGCTTGTATATATATACATGAGCGAGATATTTCAGGATACAATAATTTGTACCTTCTTGTAACTATTAAAAATTTAAATAACTATATTCACTAACAAATCATAAAGAAACATTGATAAACAAATGAGAATTGATCCGTAAAAAGTGGGGATATCGTAGCGCATGTGGCTCACGATTGATTGGTAAGTAGATAGTTTCTTTCATGTAATTATAGGTAAACAGGTACTGACTTGTTTTCCTTTCGCACTGTATCCTTACTTAGGACAGGCAAAATACCTATAAATAATTAATTGTTATTCATTCATTCAAGTGTGTAGTTTTCCTTAAATATGCTGACTATAATCTACTTTGTTTTAATAGAAATATGAATATATCACTATTTTTACATATTTGGAATTATATTCGAATGCTGAATGTCTCCGTCGTCTATAATATCAACCTGTATACGAGTTCAGAGATTTCAATTGAGTTTATTGAGGAAATGCATTCTACCCACACGTATACAAATACCATTTCCTGGAACAGCTATAATTTACAGTAATTGCAGGCACCTGTGATATTTTATCCAAGCATTATGAGACGATCTTTACAATTGCGGAGATTCCACAAATAATATCACGTGCAGTCTGTCTCATAGAGTTAATCTACATGTTTACCGGTTGGTTCTTTGTTATTGGCTCAGGACTTCTCTACTACTTCTTTACTCGTGCGCATGTCTCCTACGTGCCGCTTGATAGAGAAGTCCTAAAGGGATTGACCCTATACATCGATCCCTCACAGATTTGGTGTCTGAAGACGGCTTTTTGCTCGACGGAGCATAGGAGAAGTATGGATTCACAGGACGTTCAGTATCACTCGTAGGAACAGATTAAGCTGCGCTATCAGGCCGTTAAAATAGCGAGATGACGGAATTTTTATATTCTGACTCGATAAAGGGAAAACATTACACTAAATGAAAAGTTCAGTTTTTTTTTTACACTGGCTGGACATAGTGACTACAGATCACACCTAGTGGAAGGTATAATAATAATTAATTGATTATAATTATCAAAATAATGCCGAATATTTACCAAAGAACACAAGCACAAATTCACTTCCTAAACAAAGTTCTAAATGAAGCAATCTTTAGCAATACCGCGTTCCATGCGTTTATCTTAAAAATCACATGATTCTGCATTTAGAATATTTTATTAGAAGCCGTGTGCATAAATCGTGTGCAAATATTTCCAGCAACATTTCACTGACTGATGCCCTTCTTTGTTTCTTTTAGACACGGACCGTGAGATAATCGATGCTTTTCTCACATAATTGTAACAAGTAAAAATTATTATTATTATTTTACACTGGCTCGGCATAGTGACTACAGAGTACCTGATGGTAAGTACAGTGAAGTCCAAAAATGAAAGCGACTATCAAAGGATAAATATCCATTGATAGTCTACATCGTCATGTCGGCCCACATATACCACGACTGAAGGTCTCTAGGTATATGAGCTACTGGATATATACAAGCTGATCCCGAATCGCGTCAAGCCGAAACTGGTCACTATGACGGGCTTTACAAAGTTTAGTCCAAACACGGCAACGAATGCCAAGGGACGAAAATCCGTTGGCATTCGCCATCGCTATGGGACAATATAGCATACATGTAGCACGACGGAAGGTCTCTAGGTATATGAACGAATAGAAGCGAGTCACTATGACGGTCTTTATATTTTGTGGGCACGACTCAGTACAAGTAACAGCCCTACCACTTCAAACTAAAGATTTGAACGCTTAAGTCAGTCTCATACCTTCTGCACTTTTCTACAAACGATGTAGCTAATCGCATGTTAATTTGTCTAGGATCTCTGAATTGTGTACTTCTAGAAAACTTCATCTGTCTTTCGTTGATTTATCTGGTCTCCGAACGTTCCACACTACGCTTCCTCAAACAAGGTCTTCACACTGATCAATGCCACTGGTTGCCAGTTCTACGTAGAAATGTGAAAAAAAAAACAGATTTCACATTATTAAAAAAATCACTCGGTCCAAGATCGAGATGGGACTATTACATAACCACGAGTGCGAAAGAGATGAAGCTAACACCAGACACGCCCTCTGTTATAATTTATCCGAAGCCTAGCATTTATTCTGTAGCAAATGTGATTTTATAAACGAGAGAGATATTTCAGGATACAATAATTTATACTCTTTTATAAAAAAAAACCTGATTAATAAAAATAATATATAGTCACACTACATCCTTTTCAGGTTCATTTTTTTTTCACTTGAGTGGCTGTATCCTCTTTACGCTTATATGTCGTATCCAACGTGACCAGTAGCGCGGCTGATCACCGTTCTCAAGGCACACATGACAATTTTATTAGACGCCATGGGGTCTTCCACACGACGCTTTCCTTCAAATGTGAGCTTGTGTTGCCTAAAATCGCACTTAATCTGGAAAACACTGGGGTAAGTGCTGGGATTCAAACCTACGAGTTTTCGTGTCGCCGCGCATGCATACCGGTCCCTTATTCACTAGGTCACCACGGCTATACCTTTTTGCCATATCTTTACAAAGCTAAAACTACTAGGGTGTTCCTCGAGTTGCAGTGTGGGCCGAGCTGCAAGAGTTAGCACGAAGAGGGCCAACCGCGGCCCGGTGTACGAGCATCGGATTCGGACTTGGCCGGTCTTTTAAAGTTCACTATTCTGTAAAATGTCATTATTATATTTAGTTTCTTATTTATTTATTTACAGGCGGACGCGTGACCTCAATCTCATCTGGTGGAATATAAAGACGAGTCTGACAATGGACCGGGTTGACCCGACGCGACCAAACAAATGCCTATTCATTTTATGAAATAAATTCATAGCCTCGGTTTTAGGTTTATTAAAGTTAAAACGGCAATAGGAGTGTACAGACGCCACACTGCATTCATTTAACATAGCTTATAGATACAATATCTATACTAATATTATAAAGCTGAAGAGTTTGTTTGTTTGTTTGTTTGTTTGAACGCGCTAATCTCAGGAACTACTGGTTCGAATTGAAAAATTCTTTTTGAGTTGAATAGACCATTTATCGAGGAAGGCTTTAGGATATATAACATCACGATGCAATTATCAGGAGCGAAGAAATAATGGAAAATGTGAAAAAAACGGGAAAAATTATTCATCCTTGAGGGCTTCCATTGCGCGCGCTGCAAAAACGGTTCAAGATACCAAAAATATATCTAAGAAAGAATTATTCCTCTTGAAATGATCTAAAAAAATGTCAGCGATAGTATATGTCTATCTTTTAAGATTAAGTCACTAGAACCGTTTTTATGGTAAACAAATTTGGTCGAAATTAATGCATTATTTGTTAAGAGTTGTATCAACGTAATAATATTAATCTTTATCCAAATAAATGTGTTGTTGATTAAGAGTATTAATTGTGAACAAAATTGTCTTTGACATCACTTAATTTCAAAGAACATCTTAAAAGATATTACAAAACCTTACATAGCAAAACAACGTTTGCCGGGAGCAGCTAGTATATTATATAACAGCTTTCTTACACCCACCTTGTCACAACAAACACACACACAAACATCTATTTCTTACCGTTGCGAGTTTACTGTTATTTTATTTTCCTTTTCTTTAAAGTTTTTTTTTAAATATTATCATTGTGTAATTGGAACAGCTTGTAAACTGCACCGTATGTAAAGTATGTTTTTTTTTTAATTTATTTTTATTTAGGGGCTTTTATTCAGGCGAATATATCAGCCCCATTGTACCCTAACCTATTTCCTTACATCCTAGGGGAGTCGCGGATGAGCAAGCGTCACCATCTGGCCCAGCATTCCGACTTCACTGGACAAAGGATTGGCCAAAATGCCGTGCCATGCTCCAATATTTTGTCTGTTAATTTTCAACTTGCTCATCAGCGACTCCCTTTGTGTCTCGTTCCGGGCACACTCCATCAGCAAATGATGCACGTCTTCATGTAAAGTATGTGCTGTTCAATGATAGTGAATAAATAAATAAATTCTTCTCCTAAAGGCTACCAAGTCATATGAACGTGGAAATATGCTCGCTGGAAGCACATTCCACTCCTTAGCTGTTCGTATGATGAATGAAGAAGCAAATACGTTCCTTATAGAACTACTACCGTATAGGGATGGTATCCGGCATGGCGTCTAGCGCTTTTATGATGACATAGAGCTAGCGGAATTAGAGAATGTAACTCCTGAGAACACTCTCCACTGTGCAACCGGTAAAAGACTGCGAGGCAGGTGAGTCTACGTCGATGCTCGATGTTCTGCATTTTAGTCTCAGTGAAAGAGTCACCGCCAACAAGTCTAGGGGCTCTACGATCAATCGAGTTACAAGTTGTAACAGTGACGTAGAGTAGCTTAGTCAGTAGCGTTCATTCCATAGATGCATGAAAGCATTGCATGTCCTTACAATAAATGCAGTTGCAATAATTGAAAGAAAGAAAGAAAGAAAACGTTTTATTAACAGCAGCCATATAAAAGTAACTACATTGTACAATAAAACACACATAAAATACAAAAAACAACCAAACAATACATAAAAAAAGTCTAGGCCGCCGCCAATAAGGACCCTGTCTCAGCTTGCAATTGCAGTTTGTAGTGACCCTACTTACGATGCTAAGGTCCTGGGTTCGAGTCCCGGTAGTGGTAATTTTCTGTGATGAGCAGATGAGTTTGTCACGAGTCATGGTTGTATATATGTATGTATTTACGTATGTATATTTTTGTCTAGTACCCATAGTACAAGCGAAAGCTTAATTTGGGACTAGGTCAGTGTGTGTAATTGTTATTAAATATTATTATTATAAATAAGTCTGGAATAAATTGTTTAAAGTTTAAGGAAAAAATGACCATTTATATTCATATCTATTCTATATTCACGTCATCTATCTCTTCTATGAGAGCAATATAATATTTCCTATCATAATATAATATTCAAATTAATTACACAAATTCTGCCTACCCTGTCCAGATACTCTGTGCCCGTCACTGGGCTTAGTAATAGTACATTTAGTAGCAATGTACTGAACCGAACAAACAACCGGTCTTTATATTTGACTTTTTTTCTTTTCGAATATTGTCACATTCTGAAAAATAACATGTCCTTTACTAGTACACGATAGTGATCAATATTATGGATTTCATTTGATTTATAACAAAGCAAAATAAACCATGTTATACCCAATTTTAAAATATATATAAATTGCTCGCCGTTAGATTTAATGTTAATGGCGGCTTGTACCTACAGATTAAATTTAGTTAAAGGTTGTAATAAAACGTTATTTTAATTAAAGCGGTTTAACTAAATATCAGTGATGATTTAAATGAAACAACTGTTTCGTTAAACCTAGATAACGCGCGCAGTCTTTTACTTACGAATTCCCTTTTATGTAAATGCGTTGTTGGATCGTCGATACTGAGTAGCGCCTACCAGAATCGAAACGTTTCTTTAAAATATTCCTACCGTGGTCTCTACTGCTTGAGTGGTTAACACCAACTAAGAAAGACTTAGGTTAGGTTAAAGTCTTAGGTTAACTATTCAAATAATTCTCTTAATACAATATGTTTTTCCGATCGTGCCTGTCCAATCCGTAAAGGCTTTATTCGGTATCGATATTAAATTCTATTTAAGTTATCCTTTTTATTTTAAAAACAAAAAAATCCGAATAAAATACACAAAAAATTAATGGGAAAATGGGATATTGAAAATATTCTCTATAGTAATTTCTTTTAGTTATATTCCCACAGGAATATTATGTTTCCGTATATTTATGTTAAATAAAAGCTACAGCATTTTGTTTTATTTAATCCTTTTCTGCCGGACTTAAGCACCTGGTAATGACTTCCTAATCATATGGATTTTTATTTCAGGGAAACTCAGCAATTTATAAAGAATAACAAAATACACAAAAAAAGATACATAAGTCAGCAAAATTTTCACAAAAAAAATACAAAACATAAATTAAGCTAAGGGATATAATAAGAAAAAACGAACTAATTACATAAAGAGAAACAAATGCAACAATAAAAAAACTCGCATGATATCCTACAAAAATGTGTACAAGCTAAGAATGGCAATATACTGTCCTACTGGTCACGTTGGACATGATACATAAGCGCAAAGTATATACGTTATATCTCTGCCCACCACGGAAGTGATGTATTATCATTAGTTAAATCAAAATTCTTAACATGACGGTGTCATTCCTGAGTTGCTGTTCTGCCTACCGACAGTATCAACCTTACATCAGGGGCGCTGGAAGCATTCATGCCCATATTGAAATAAAAAAAACACAGTTACTTTGATTTTTCTCTATGATGATTAACCGAGATGAACATATTTAAATAATAATTAAATTAAATTTGGGAATCGAAGCTGCTCGCATCCGTAGCTTTACCCTAGTTTCCCTACACGTGACTCCTGGGTGGTGATAAACGAGCAGCAGCGAGGTTGTAGGGCGTCGGTGCCCTGCTGGATCGCAACCACAGTGCACGGGTTTAAAGCCCGTCATAGTGACCAGTTTCGGCTTGTCACGTTTCGGGATCAGCTTGTGTATATCCAGTAACTCATATACCTAGAGACCTTCAGTCGTGGTATATGTGGGCCGACATGACGATGGAGACTTTCAATGGATTTTCATCCTTTGATAGTCGCTTGCGTTTTTGGACTACACTGTACTTACCATCAGGTACTCTGTAGTCACTATGTCGAGTCGGAGTAAAAAAAAAAATTTTTACTTGTCACAATTATGTGAGAAAAGCGTCGATTATCTCACGGTCCGTGTCTAAAAAAACAAAAAAGTAAGGCTATCAGTCAGTGAAATGTTGCTGGAAATATTTGCACACGGCTTCTAATAAAATATTCTAAATGCAGAATCATGTGATTTTTAAGATAAACGCATGGAACGCGGTATTGCTAAAGATTGTTGCATTTAGAACTTTGTTTAGGAAGTGAATTTGTGCTTGTGTTCTTTGGTAAATATTCGGTATTATTTTGATAATTATAATCAATTAATTATATATTATTATTATACCTTCCACCAGGTGTGATTGAGGTCTAGCGTTCGCCTATAAGTTATATAAAAAAAAACATGTAAGTCTTGATTACCTGTTTCGCAGACGTCGCTCGCGTACTTCGTACTGTGGAGCGATATAGACATTCTTGTTTCCTAAATCTGTAACTTACACGTTATTAAAGATATTTACACGATTATTTACATAAATAATCTTAAATACGCCACCCCACATACTCACTGGTAAAGTAAACCATCGTGAAGAAACCCGTTTGGCATCTAATAGAAATAAATATAATGTATACTGGTGCTGTGTGGACGGCGAAAGATATATAGGTCATATGGAATACGACATATAAGCACAAAGTGCTTACAACCTCTAATGTATTTCTGCTCACCACAAGAGGTACGTAGTGTGAGGCGATATATTATTACTAATAAAAATATATTTAAATTACAATAACAACCAAATAGCAGAAGTCGCTACGGGAATATAAATTCATATTTTAATGGATTCGGGGTTGTTTTGCATTGAAACTGCAAGTGTTTTTGTTATATCAAAATTTTTAAAATATTAATGATAACGGAAAAAGTATATAAGCAGTTACGGTTTATTTTTATCTAGTAATATTGTATAGCTCTCCTTACTCCAAAAAGAATATAGCGAAGCGATATACTAAAGTTATGTCGTTTATTATTCATTTAAATATTATATATCGTAATTGTAATGTTAATTAGCAGTGCTTGAATACTCTGCTCACTATGATATTACTACACGAGTAATTTACTGTGACTGCACCATGGAATTAAAAAAATCTGGAAGGATAATCTAGTACTAAACGCGCGTATAAGCTTGATGCAACATATTTTCTGTTTTTGTAAGCGTATTCATGCTTCTTATGTTCGATTTTGTTTCTTTCTTTAACTCTGCAGAATTTTCGCTTCGGCGTAACCTTCTTTCTGTTCACTCCGACATAGCATTGATTTTGTTTCGGCGTTCCTTCTCAAGGTAGTCGCTTCCGAAATGTTAGTAGATCAACGTTAAGCTAGTTCCTTGGTGGGCCGCCCTAGCCGAGGTTCGCACCCACAGGGGTGCCCTTACATTTCAACCAAACCCATAACCTTTTTTTTACACTGGCTCGACATAGTGACTACATAGTTCCTGATGGTAAGTACAGTGTAGTCCAAAAACGAAAGCGACTATCAAAGGATGAAAATCCATTGATAGTCTACATCGTCATGTCGGCCCACATATACCACAACTGAAGGTCTCTAAGTATATAAGCTACTGGATATACGCAAGCTGATCCCGAAACGCGACAAGCCGAAACTGGTCACTATGGCGGGCTTTACACCCATGTACTGTGGTCGCGATCCAGACGGGCACCGACGCCCTACCACCTCGCTGCTGCTCGTTTAACACCACCCAGGAGTCACGTGTAGGGAAACTAGGGTAAAGCCTACGGACGCGAGCAGCTACGACTCCCAAAAACTAAAAAAATAAAACAAAATAACTTGCTGGGTGATCACCTTAAGCGCGCGCACTCTTCGCCTGGTGGAATTGTAAAGGCTTTCCCGGCTGATGTTGGCCGGAATGTTCTGCTGTTTCTATTGTTCTGAATGTCTCTTAGCCCCGGCAGTCAAGAGGAGGAACACTTCCGTGCATTTCAGGTGGTAAAGTCTGACACACCGGGGCGGTTACCCTTACGGCACTCTGACCGTCTATGTAGATTTCCCCTTGGTCAAAAAAAAAGAAGACCATGACGGGTCAACGAATGATAGATTGATTTAATTTCATGTTGTATTTATTCGCAAGTGAGCACGGATTCTTTATGTTCCATAATACTATATATAGTAGTAAGGTCTAATTTAAAGTCATTATATCTTCATTAAAGTCTAATATAGATAGATAATTTATTGGGAAACAAGGATTTCACTGTACCGTCCATTATCAAAGCAATAAACCACAATCTACATTAGTTTATTTACGATGTTATTAGGTTTTCAGTTTAATATATACTTAATCAAAAACGTCTTTATATAGTGAGTTCACAAAAACTATGATGCTGACGAACAATCGATTTATTATCCGGTGTGCAATATTAGCACGCAGTCACTAAAACGTCGCGAAGCACAGCCAATCCCGAGTTTTTTGAGAGCCTTGAGTTTCTTCTGGCATTTCTTCTTAAGGTAGTCGCTTCCGAAACGCTAGTAGATTACCGTTAGATTCTTACACTGGTTGGCTACTTAAGCGGAGGTACGTACCCACCGTGGTGCCCTTGCGTTGCCGCCTAGCCCATAGCTCGCTGACTGAGCACCTCAAACGCTCGACTCTCTCTCTCCCAGTGAAGATTTAAAGGCCTTTACCAACCAACAGCATTTTGTCTTGCCGAAAAGAAATATTGTACTGCTGATCTCTAAAACTATATGACGTATAAAATTTTGCGTTTTCGTTGCATTATTTTTGATATCATATATATGTGTATATTATATTTTTTTTTACCCTGAAAACGGCAAGTCACTACAGCGGGTATTATATGAAGCTAAAAAACAGTGACTGGCAGCGCATTCTACTCTATGATGATACAGAATATAAATGAAAAGCGAATCGCTTCCTTTCTTCACTTCGATTTCGCTTCCTTTGTTATCTTATAATAATTAATACTACATAAATATCTATAAAGTTACTTATTTCTATTTTCGGTATCCACGTAATTAATTTTGCTGTTGATTTCAAGGTGGAACTCGCAGAATTACTACATTGTTAAATTAAGCACTCCAGTCACGCCCTATTGGACATGCCGTGAATATATTTCTATTTATATATTCGGATCTATTTTTTAATGATCGCTTTATTATATGACGGAAGCGTCATTATGGGTTTTCCAGTTTATTTTAGACTTTTTAGATTATGTAGCAGATAACTAAAAATTCTAGTCATGAATTTGATTTCTATTTGGGCTTATTCGCTATTGTATTTAAAATATTGGTTAGCAAATAAGCAGATAATCTAGATTATTGATTCTCAAAGTGATCTATATCGACACCACGGATGGATAACAACCAGCTAGAGGCCCATGAGAGAGATAAAAATTGAGATCGATGAGATGCAAGCGGAGGCCAAAATATTAAATCTCATTTAAGTAGGTCATCACTTATTTTGGCTCTCCGTGAATGGAATAATCTACTTACATAGATGATTATTGTTTAGTTTTTACCAGAAAACGTAACAAATAGACCTACATATATTCATAATTTTTAGTCAAGTACTTGTGAATTAATCATCTATTCTTATAATATAAAAATGAATCGCAAAATGTCTTGATAAACGCGAAACTCGAGAACGGCTGAACCGATTTGACTGATTTCTTTTTTGTTGTGTTTGTTGAAGTCTGGGGAAGGTTATTACGGGGAGAAAAATTAAAAATGTTTTCTGAAAAAGTCTAAAAACACCACTTTTCTATATTCTCATACAAAAAATTTGTAATAATATTTAAAAGTCAATTTGAACTTTAACACCATACCATAAAGTTTAATGTTAGTGGACGGGTTCCGGGAAGGCAAAACAATTGAGTGACGTATAAATATTAATGTCAATATTTGTCAATTTTTATACATATAGCATTAAGGCCAGATTCCTTCAAACAATTTTCAAAAAACAGCCGACAGGCCAATAAGTTTTAGCAGTATAAAACCTGACGGGGAAGCTATTAACATTAAAAAAAAACAATGTGACTTTGTTTTAGAGAAATAGGGCAGAACAAGGTCTGCCGGGACAGATAGTTGATAATAAAATTGTGTAAGTTAGTAAGATATTTATTGTCACTCGCCGAGGAGATTTGAGATTAAGCCTAACTAAATTGATGCCTAATATTAATATTTATTATTATAGCTAAAGGTTCATCATTCATTTCAGCAGGTTCAGCGTTTATACAAAGCCCTTTTTTTTGGTAGCCCTTTGGAAATCCCTAACGGACGTCACGGGGTGGTGAGGGCGACCCCATGGTGTGTCATACTTGCACCGACTAAAACCCCGGAGTGTTCCTCCTACTCTTCTAGCTGTGACCGGAGGTACTGCGTTGTCCTCTTCTCTTGTCCGCGGCGACGTCTGGCCGTTATTTCGGCCGCATCTCTGCGTTGCGAGGGAGTTGTGTAATACAAAGCTCTAACTCCATCTTTATTCAACATTGCGACTCACTTTCCATAGATTTATAAGAGAGCGATTTAAAATTTTTAACTGACTTCATTTTGTCGCGAAGTTAAATTTCACTCCTTTTAAATAAAGCAGAATCAATACTTAAGAAAATATCGTGAGTGTG